>JAZDUH010000111.1:11190000-11655000 GCA_036419115.1 Scarus forsteni | reverse complement strand
TTGGATGCAGCTGCTCAGCCATGGAAACACATCCATGAAGCTCTCTGCACTGTTCTTGAGCTAATCTGAAGGCCACATGAAGTTTGGAGGTCTGTAGCGATTGACTTGGCAACCTCTTCACACTATGCGCCTCAACATCCACTGACCCCGCTCTGTCAGTTTACATGGCCTACCACTTGGTGGCTGAGTTGCTGTCGTTCCCAAACACTTCCACTTCCATTTCTTATAATCCAGCGGACAATTGACTGTGGAATATTTAGGAGTCAGGAATTCCACGACTGGATTTGTTGCACAGGTGGCATCCTATCACAGTTCCACGCTAGAATTCACTGAGCTCCTGAGAGCAACCCATTCTTTCACAAATGTTTGTAAAAGCAGTCTGCATACCTAGGTGCTTGATTTTATACACTTGTGGCCATGGAAGTGATTGGAACACCTGATTCTGATTATTTGGATGGGTGAGTGAATACTTTTGGTAATATAGTGTATTTGTGGATCTTTATATGTATATATGTATCTATGCATATATGTGTATCCATAAAATGAAGAGCTTAAGCTCTATTGTAAAGTGTCTTGAGATAACACTTGTTATGAATTGGCACAAAGATTGCTTGATTGAATTATTGCTTTTATGTACTGAGAGCACGCTCTCAACGGAATTTTGAGATTAAATAAAGAAATGAATGAAAAAGTAAGGGGGGTTTACTGAGGGATGAAAAATCAGTGTAAGATCCTCCCAAGCCGTCTCTCACTAAGCCCTCATTCAGTTCGCAGCATTGGAAAATAAAACATGATTTAAACCATGATCAAATTGAGTGACAGAGTGTATGTAAAACACTGATTGAAAAGATGAGTTTTTTTTCCGCAAATTCACCATTAAGAAGCAACCCCTAAATAAAGTTATAAATAAAATTCCTTTCAAGCTCCTTCAGGGAGGTTGACTTGCCTGTGTCGGGGTAGGTAGTTGTTCAGCATTGTGCGTCCGATGTCCATGGTGTTGGCTCCCTCACTGACAATAATGCAGTCATGTGGCAGCAGCTGAGAGACCTGATGAAATACTGTGTAGTAGTTCATAGGCACTGATGACTGAAGAGCCAGTGCCTGCAGATACAGAGGAGAACATTCATACATTGTAATGCATGTTCCAGTTCTCACATACAGAAACATGTCACCTGGAAATTTGAACCCACCTTTGATATTTTGGCATTAGCAGCAACTTTGTCCTTTAATGTGCTCCACCACTCTGTACTGGAGGAATATTTCCAACTTTCTTTACGGACACACTCCAGGAGCTAAAAAGACATATAAAAGACATGGTGACACATTTAAGATGTGTTCTATAAAGCTAAAGCAGGATATTTTCACTAATTACAACAGATTACAAGAAAGGATAAATCACAAGTTAACCAGGTGTCATAGATACCTGTGTGACAACGGCATTGACATCTCCAAGGAGAGCAACAGCAGGCCTCACGTTATTCCCAATCTCTTCAGCACAAAGGTCCACCTGCAGATGGAGAACAGTTGTGTTGCATGACTAATTAATAGTTAGATATCACATGAGACAGTCTGACTGCACTCCACCTCCATTCTCAGGCAACCCTGCTGCGGGCCACTGTGAGGTGGACTCAATAAATTACGAAATAAAAATCAGGCATGGAAGTGTTCCAGTGTCTATTTGTAGACAAACGTCATGCAAACCCATGATCTAAAGTATAATGCAACTTATTGTCAAACCACACAGCTTACAGAGCCCTGCTTTTATCACATTTCAAAAAATGTACTAAATTACCCTCTTCTTTTTATTGTATGCTCATTTGATTGTATTTTTCAGAGAATAAATTAAAAAAAAGGACAAAAAGAAACTTAACATTGGTTGCAGTGGGCCTTACACAGTGAAAGGCATCTAATGAATCTAAAAAGCTTATGTCACACAACTACATCTCATAGATTCACAGTCCATTTCTTCCATTAGCTTTTCTGGAAATTAACCCTAAATTACACCTTCCACAAACCATGACTTTAACCACAGCTGCCTGAAGGTCACAAAGAAAAAATGCTTGATTTCATTATTTCCCAGCTTAAGTTAATACATTAACATTAATACTTTGACAATGATGAATAGTCTTACATTATTTTACTGCCTTTATCTTGTCTAACCATAGATATAATCTCTAATTTCAGTAAATAAATCAGGTGGATAAAATAAGATTTCACAACTTGAGATGTGCAAATATGACATCACTTCCAGCCTGACACTGCTGTGGTCCTGACAGTGGAGCTCTAAAAGTGCAGATGGCATGGCCCCATAAAAAGAGCCCTAAACCAATATACACACCACTGTGAAATAATACCTAATCATAAACATATCCATTTACTTGTGAGGTAGTCCTGAAAATATTTTTAAAAGAAACAGAGAGCAGAATGTTGTTTTTTTATTTAAATCTATAGATATTTACATGCCTGGATTATCTTCACATCAGGGTCGAATCTTGGGGGAAGACCAAAATGTAGCATCCAATTCAGCCTGGCTCCGAGCAGAAGGATTACATCCGCCTGGAGGAGAGCTCTTTGAAACAGAAACAACAGAGACACAATATTATTTTTTTACTTATAGGTTAATAGCCAACACTAAGTAGAAACTGTAATTGTTCAAGGCTGGTCCTTCTTTTATTTCCACAGGGCTTTTTTTCCAGTTAAGTCCTAAGAAGTCATCAGGGATGTTATTACATGGATGGATAAAGGAGGAAGATCTGTTTTACAGTGTATATAGACAGGCTTTATACACGTTTAAATTATCAAACTCAAAACTTTTAAGACCTTACAGTGAGATCATTATTTTACTGAAGCATAACAAACCTGGGAACCAAATAATAATTTAATAGAGTACTCAGTACGCATTGCTATTCCAAGAGAGGGAAAGACATGGAGACATGAGGACGCACACATCCATCAGTAGAGAAAACTTTTTAGTACAACCAACACCAACCTGTCACAGTGTTTGTCTGGCGTTTTAAAAACAGTCATAAATTAGCTCTTAAAGATTTAATAAGGATTGTGTTAGCTATCCCAAATTTAAGGCCTGTCAAAGGCAAAATTATGATTTTTCATAGCCTGCAATTTCAAAGATAAAGTTTCAGATCTTTCAGACTTTTTAAGGACCAGAGCTTCAGGGTGTTCTTTTAAATTTATAATGATGGCAAAGAATTTTGCTTCAATTCAGAATATTTCTGTACAGAAACAGCAACTAACCTGGAGCGAGCAGCAGCCACACAATTTGGGTGGTCATCAGGTAGAACGCCTTTCCCCATAGGGGTGGGAAGAAATGGGAGACCACTCAATTCCACAAATTCCTTCAGAGCAGCTTCAGCTCGACCATATGCCGCTCCTGTTGGAAATAAATACACTTTATGTAGGGATTTATCTGATTAACTGACCTGATGGCAAACTACAAATGAATGTAGGCTTTCATCTTATTCATTTAGGGTAATGTACCAATGTTTCTTACAGCCTTACCTTTGCCAATAACAATTAAGGGTCTTTCAGACTGTTTTAGGACTGTGATGGCTTGAGTGATGGCAGCATGATCAGCAGAACTCACTGGAGGAGGTGGACAGCAAGACACAACCCTGCAAGAGAAACACAAATTCTGAGTTTGTGTACACATCTGAGAACATACATACGAGGGAAACAGAACAAAAAAAGGAGAAGCAAACCTGACTTTGCTCCTATCCACTTTGGCATTGACCATGTCTCCTGCAATGTCCACATAACAGGCACCTGGACGTCCATACATGCTTGTGCGAACTGCCTTTAAGTTAAAAGACACAATAACTCCAATATATGATTATTTACACCTTGCATTATATTGATTATCTCACAGTGTGCAGAAGAAAACAAACTATCAATGATGAAGTAGATGGGGTAACAAAAATCGTATACACTACCTTTTCTACCACTGAGGGGATGGCCTCCAGGCTGCTGGGTCTAGCAGAGAATTTGCTATAAAGGCGGCATGCCTCAACCTTGAAATAATAAGACAGGATACACATACATTTAATTTACAATTGATGGACAAACTAAAATCTATGATTTGGACTGGGCAGTGAGCGAAAATGTGCAACAGAAATGTATGCCTTGCCTGGGGAAACTCCTGAAAGGCCCCTGCTGTTTCCTGGTTTTGATCTGATGATCCCCCAATGACAACCACAGGCCTGTCATGTATACCACAACACTGAGCATTTATTATGACCAGAAACCAAGAACAGGTGAATTAAAACTGCAGACATAAAAATTCAGACTCAAAGTCATACCAGCAGTTCATGTTAGCGTTTGCCATTCCACCCAGAGCATGAATGAGCCCAGGTCCAGACACCACCAGACAGGCACCTGGTCTGAAACCGGTAACAACCACAGAGATATAAAAGATACTAACAAACTAACACACCAGCTGCTCAAATAACTGTGTTCATTTATATATCTTACCTTCCTGTGAGGTATCCAACTGCTGATGCTGCATAGCATGCCTGAGGAGAAAGAAATGATGTCACATCAGGACACCCTGCTGTTGCTATAGATGGTGAGGTAAAGGTCCATGTCCTGGTCTGTTTGAATGTTTACATCATGTCCTGAGCTTCTCTCAAGCAAGGATTTAAGTTAGGTTGAAAAAAAAAAAAAAAGACATTTTTGTATCTGTAGAAATTCAGATGTAGCTCTTTTTCTTTCCTATCAAGTAACACTCAGGTCTATGGGTACAAGGTACCTACGGAAGGCTATGATAAGGTGCTCTGCACTGAGTGGCTGCACAAGTGGTGCCTGATGAGAGGGGGAGGAGGGGTCACAGGCTGTGGAAAGACTTTAAAAACAGTCATGGTGTCTGCCTGAGGAACTAAAAAGTGTTTAAGGGTGAATTTTCTTTAAAGAGCCCATATTTTGTCTTTGGTCTGGTTCATACATTTTGATGACTGCTTGAATCACTAATGTTAGCTAGTTTTCTTATACAGAGTACCTCTGATAGAGCTGTTCACAGTCTGCCTGAGACGCTCACTCACTCCCCATCAGGGCCAGTCTGTTCTGACTGGTCATCTAGCCTAATCTGAGGTAACTGGTTAAGCGCTGAACCAACAGTTTGATGCCATATTGTCAATAACTCCACATTCATTCTGCTGTTACTGCTCTGCAATGGGCTTGCTCCCTCAAGCCAGTAGGATTAGATAGAATGCAAAACAATGGTAGTAAATCCCACTGTTAGGTCTATTTGGGGTGAGCCAGTTGAACGAGCCATTGCAATGAGGAGGAGAAGACCTGCTGTTTTCTTTTTGTATTCTTTTAAGAAGTGCTAAAGCATAGTGAGGTGATACTTTGAACATGACGAAAGGCATGAGATACTCGAAAAGCGTTATATGAGCACTTTAACAAGGAATATAGCACATTTCTTCTTGAACTGAATATTTTGTAAAAGTTATTCATGTACTTCTGATCTCCATGCTGATTCTACCACAGAAAAGCAAAGAAAATGAGGTTTTGCAGGACATGGATCTTTAAGTAAAACAAGGGGGCAGAGTATTGTGTTTACCGCTTGCTCGTTCCTCATTCCCACATATTTAATGCCTGCAGCCTGGGCAGCCATGGCCACTTCAATGACAGGAACACCAACTATGCCAAACATGTACTCCACTTTCTGCAAAAGGAGAAGAAACTCTTTAATAAACTTCAACATAAAGTCAAATCGTGAGACAACACAGTGAATCTAAAAAGTCAAACACGGCTGCGCAGAGCGTGAACTCTGACACACTTAAAGTCAGCCCATGTGAGGTTATGTTGGTCCCTGTAGAACAGAAAAAGTTTACAAGGTGAACTTGGATATGTTTAATGTGTTTACCTGAGACTTGAGAGACTCAGCAATGAGCTGAGCGCCCGTCACCTCGTCCATGTTTGCGAGGTTTATAGCGAAGAGTGGTCTCGTTGTTCACCTGCAGATTCAGGCCACAGAGTCATAAACTGTCGCTGCAGTGAATAAAAGATCTTCGACCAGGGCAGAGTCCTGGGATCTGGACCAGGTTATAAGTTTACTATCATCCCTTTCCCCTTAGCAGCCCCCGTTCCTATCACTTCCGGGTAACTAACCAATCACAGACAACACCTTTTGTGACGTCAAAACACGAACATCCCACTTATCTGAAGCTGAGGATTTGATTTCAACTCAACTTCTATTTGTATATTTTATTTACATCCTTTATCTATATTAATTAATTAATTAGTATAACTACTACTGATCTCCAGGAATGTACTTGACATTTCTTAAATCTATTTATATTTCGTGATGCATATGCTCTTTTTTTTTTTTTTACATAACCCACTAATTGTCCTGACTATGGTTAATAAAAAATACAGAAAATAAACTAAATCTTTTTTTCATAAATGATTTATATTCTTTATTTGTATCTGACCTTTTGGTTTATTTGCTGATGAAGAAATTCGTGGAACTGATATTATTTTCTGTATTTCTTTTTTACACTTCAAAATCCAGTCAGTGATCTTAAAAAACCTACTGATTAGCCTGACTTGTGTGTAAAGGCAAATAAATAAAAGAGAAATAGAACTGTCAGTATATTTTGGACTGTGTCCAATAAGTGTAAGCAACAGGCAGAAAAAATATGCTGAAAGAAGATTTATTCAAAATGTCAGTCTTAATGATAGGGGGTGGTAAAAAAAATCAATAAAATACATCAAAGTTTTGAGAAAAAAGTTAGAATATAAAAGTTGAGTATTTCACAGTATTTCAACGTGACTCTTAAATGTTTTTCTGACTTGATTCTCATTATTGTATTTTAAATTTACTCATAATATCTCCACTTTTATCCACTGAAATTCAACTTTTTCTGTCACATTTCATTTAGACACTTTCTTCCAAAAATGTATTTCAATACCTCTAAACATTTTGACCAGGATCTCTGACCTTGCAAATTAGCTGGATCCAACAGATCCATGCTTGCCATCTGTCAGATCCATCTGGAAAAGTTTTAGACTAAAAGAATTTTCCTCTTGGTCCAAAACTTAGATGGCTCAACAAGGTCCTTTCAAGTACTAAGACACCGCTTCTACAAGAGTTGGCTAGCTGGCATAAAGCAGTTAAGTGTCTGTAAGTCTTTAATTTGCCCACAATTAATGTGATGGATAAAACATACAGCATGATTAATCACATTTGTTTTGCAGAAATCCACCTATCAGACATTTTAGCCAACAATTAACCAAGAAAATGAATATATTGGAGTAAAACTCAGTGATGGGAAAACCTGAAAGCCACTTACAGAATTGGCCAAGAAATTGCTCCAAGTGGCTGGCCGAAGAAAAAATAGGGACTGATCTTACGGCAAAGAAATACAAATGTAGTTGAAGACCTGTTTTATGCTATATCTTCTAAGTTATCCAATTATTAGAAACCCTAACTAAAGGAGTTTTCCGAGTGATGGTCACCCAGGAGAGTCAACAGGAGTGCTAGAGGGTCACTGAGGAGGAGGGAACTAATCAAGTAACATGTTTTTGAAGTGAATTTTTTAATTAAAATAGAAGAAGACATCGAACTTGCAGTCTGTGTCCACTGGTGTGTTCAGATTACACTGTCTGGCTGTCTTCTGGTCCTCATACTTCAATATACTTGGTTGCAGCTGTCTCAGTTTTGCATTTCTCCAAGGAAATATGGAATTTTTATATTGTTTGTAAATTCAAACAGTGTGTGTGTGCAATTTGGCAATATTATCCTTCTCTCACAGCCTGATATTTAGGGCAGGATAAAAGGAAGAGGACCACCTTCTTGTACAGCTTGGACAGTCTGTCCCCTGGGAGCCAGCGCTTTTTGTGACAACCCGTCTTTCCCATCTGTGGTCACCAAGTCTGGCCCTCTTCAGGGCTTTACCCAGTGTATGGTCTTCAACAGTGCTAAGGTCTGTCAGACTGTTTTTCATTTAGTCAAATAACATTTCATTTGCTTTGTTTTTGAGTTGCTTCTTCTGAGTAATTCATGTTATCTCTTTCTGCTGGCTGCTTAATAACTTGATTTGGTCTAATTTGAGGAGTGTTGGGGACCTGAGTCTGGCTTGGCTGAACTGGATGGCTGCTGTGGTCCTGGTGTTTTTACCAGGCTGGTTAATCTGATTTGGGCGAAGTCAGCTGATTGGTGTTACCCATTCAACACAAACACAGGTTGGGATGCATTATGTCATATTTTTTACTCACTGAAACTATTACATACAAATTAGCTCTGGATCATACATCTGATCTAAATATAACTGACTCATACTTGGAAAAAAATGCTTCCAACAAAAAGAAATGAATAGAAAAGCTGGTTCACAGGTGTGCTTGTCAATTAGGACACTGTGGCAGGTAAAGAGGTATTACTCACCTGCTGTATACCTTTATAATATACCCACTAAGGCATACTAAAATATCTCCCCAGCTTTAGGTTGGTCTAGCATTTAACAGTTTTGAGAGGAAAACTCTATAAAAAGGACTCGTGTTCAATATTAAATAACTCATTTCTTTATTACTCATAAAATATACAGCAATCTCAGTACTGAAAGAACTCATTAGAGCTTTGAATTCACAGTCATTAATTCTATATACATGCTAGTTTCATCCCTCTTCAAGAAAAAAAAACAAACAAAAAGAAAATCTTTCTGTTCTAATGAAGCTAGCAAATATATTTGTACATATTTCCAGTTAAAATGAATTTTAAACAGATAGAAAGGGGAAGATTTGAGTCATGGTAGGATCAAGTGGTTTCTTCTCTTTTAAGTTAAAGCAAGCAGAACCTGTCAGCAAACATCGACTAATTATAAAGAGCAAAGTATCATTCAAACAGAAGAAAATCAAACGCGGTCATGTCATTGGTTTACAGTGTTTCTCACAAAGCTGAGCCTTGGATACCTCGGTACTGGATCAGTGCTTCTTAGATATGTTTCATTACTTACCTAATGTGCATCACTGTACTTTCAGAGCTGCCTCTACAAGCCCAGCATTTCTCAGTAACTAATGAAGGCACAAAATGAACACATAAATAGGAACTCAAAGTACACAAATAATTTATTCTTGAAAGACTAAACCGCAATGGACAGGTCAATATACAAAGGTAAGGTTGATCAACTTAAAAAGAACCTGGTGTAAATATCAGGTCAAAAAATCTGATTCTTTTTTTCCAGGGAAGAAGGATTTTAAGACATGAACATGGTTTTAATAAAATTTTGATCTCAAAAAATAAATGATTTTTCGCTCTGTACAGACTTGAAGTTTATTCTTACAGATGTAGTGTGCGGATTTCAACGTTGTCTGACTTTGAAAACCAGCTCTGCCCCTTCTGCTTGTAATCATACCAAAAAAAAAAATCATTTACACCTTTAAAACTGGGTTAAAATGCATTCATGTCTTTTGGTCCCTGTCGGTTTAGCTCTCTCCGAAGTGCTACCATCCCTCTCCAGCATGTTATTGCTGCACAAAAGTCGCTGTCTGCCCAACAAGTACACTTTGAAGCACTCAAGAAGTCAGTGTTGGTAAAGCAGCGGCTACTGAGGTACAGTATCGGCTGAAGGACACCTGGTGCTGGATGAGGTCGGGATGAGTGTGGGCCAGCCTGCTGCACCTCCTCCCCCTTATGCTCTCTGATGGCCGGGGGGGTCTCTTAAGGCTCCTGTGGGGGCTTTGCTCATCCTCTGCCCTTCCTCCAAAGCTGGCGGTGGGTTCATATTTAAGACACAATGTGTGTGTTTTATCCTTCTACCGCTTCCTGTCTCTCAGTACGTCTCTGAATCGGAGTCGTTGAGCTCCTCATCTTTGTAGAAGTTGTCATGGTGTCCGATGTTGTTGAAGCTGCAGTAGGAGCTGTGCTCGCCACGCAGCACGGGCAGGCTGTCGAAGGTCACACTCTTGGAGGGGCTTGTGGTAAAGTGGTTAATGGCACTGAAGGGGATGGTGGGTGCCGGGGTGCAGGGGGACACAGGCATCATGGTGGCGAGGATGAGGGCGAGGCAGTCTGCAACATCTTTGTTTGGGGCACAGGCCAAGGCGGGTGTGTAACCTGAAACATTTGAGCAGGCAGTGTTGTATATTATTCGTGACACTTAAAGAGTTAATTTTACCTATACATAATAAGTGGAATACCTACAGAAAAACCCCTGTCTATGCAACTAACAGCTCATTTAGGGGCTCCATAAGGGGGGGATTGAACAGGTCTAATTTACTGAATTGAACAGTGTTGAGCTGTGGTGATGTGGTCAACATTAATAACTTCAGAAACACAATCAATTTTAATAGTTCTCTACGTTTGCATACATCACTTGTGACGAAATGAAGTAAGCAGTAAGAACAGATCATAGTGGTTATTTTAATGATTGTCTTAAAACTTAAAAAATGACCATATTTTTCCTGGGCCTTGTTTTATTGACAACTGAAGAAAATTAGCTGATTACATTAAAGTTGGTGCTTAACCTTACTACAAATTAAATGTGTTTAAAGAGATGTTTGATACTTTTACAATATTCTTTAATAAGTAATGTTTTTTTTCAGCATCACAGCTACTACAATGGTCTACAAATAAAAAGCACAGCCTTGTAGATTTGACACCACGTAGCTGCTTCACTCAACTGATCAAAATAAAGGAGCATTGTGTCTCACTGGTATTTTTTTCACATCATTCCCCAACTCTCTTTTAATATGGCAAACATGAACAATATACTGTATGTTCCTCTGTTTTTCTAATGTAACCAGTAATTTTCTGTTTTCCTAAATCTCACAACCAACAAAACTAGCTATTTTTATTAAACTAAAACCTTGTTATCAATGGAAAACTAAGTATATTAATTGTATGGGTATGTCTACTCGAGCTTCCATAACACAACTGCAAAGGTCTTTTTAAATCAACCTGCCTTTTCCACTTAGTGTTCTATCAGCAATATATCAGAAGTATTGTTTTTCAAAATGAATATGATCCACTGTATTGAGCATAAAGGTTAAGCAGCTAAAGCATCTTGACGAAAAGGTATTTTTATAAGTTTAGATGCACCTTGAGGTAAATTTCAACACTGTGAACCCAATCTCTCGGCCTCACTTCAAATCCCAGTTTATAACCCATCTGTTCAAAATGGCATACTCTCCATAACGTATCTGTTCTATTTTAACATTGTCACTCCGTCTGTTGTTTTTTTTTATTATTTTAACTGTGTTTTTAACGACTCTGTAAAGTGTCCTTGAGTGTTCAGAGAGGCGCTTTTTAATAAAATTTCTTCTTCTTCTTTTCAATCATAAAGTGTACAATGGGAAGCATGTTTACAGGGCTTAGTGCTGTCAAAGCCCCAAATGAAGAAAAAACCTTGATGGTTAGGGAAAATAAACATAAAATTTACCGTTTTCATCAACTGCAAGTACACTGGCACCCTTTGCAAGCAGCTCTTGTACCACCACAGTTAAACCGTTTCTCGCAGCCACGTGTAGAGGCCTAAAATGGATGACAAATACATAAATTACTGACACAAAAGTCAATATCTTACAGACAGAATGCCTACATTACAGACATAAATCCCAATGTAATCCCCAAAAATACCACTCAATCACATGGATTCAGCAGCAGAGAAGACATCAATATGAAATGAGTGACACGTACGTCTGTAAGGCGGCATTTGTGGCATTTATGAGGTTCCTGTCTGCAATCTTCTCCAAAATCAACAAGGCACTGGTTTCATGACCCTTGAGAGAAAAAGAATAAAGCATGGTCAGTATTTTAATAACATAAGCTTTTATTCCTGGAATAGTTGATTTCAAATATTGAATTAAGGACCCTGCTGTATCTTTGCTGCTACTGAATGAATAAACAGTGCCACCATATGGCAGTACACACCTTACTGCAGGCGAGATGAAGAGCCGTGTTCTTCACAGCATCCTGCAGAGTCAGATCTGCTTTTGCACTGCTCACCAGCAGCTCTGAAAAAAAAAAAGTAGGTGACTTTGAGGAGAAGGAAGTTAAGGCTGATGAAATATTCACTGTAGCAGCTCGCTACACAGCTTTCTGGTTTTTTTGAAAAAGTACGAGACCATCCATACCAACAGCATTCGTCCGTCCATTTTCAGCAGCCATCATGAGGGGGGTCTTCCCTGCAGCATCCACACTGTTCACCTGAGCGTTGTGGCTCAGCAGCAACTGGAGACACTCGATATGATCAGTGAAGGCGGCAGCATGTAGTGGGGTCCTACAGAGAAACATCAGAGCATATTTAAGAAGCAGTCACTCTACTGTATAAACTCCAGATCAAGTCATATCAGGGCTGACACAATAAACCAATAGGGACAATGACCATCCTTTTTAAAAAATGTAGTTATCATATTGGGCTAAAATAAGGCCTACAGTAATAACTTGTGAGTATTTGCTTCATAACAGTGAATTGTTTTTTCCTACATCCTGCAGTATGTCCACCCCTTACTGTGTGTTTACAGCATGTTTCCTACTTTGTGAGCTTGATATCTGTTGACAACATAAACAGTATGTAGTGAGCTCGCTCTGCAGAGTGTTGTTGTCTGTTCATAAGCATTGACACAGACTATGTGCTGGAATATATCGCTGATCCAGAGCTGCAGCTTTTAGATCTCTGCTCTAACCGCTGCTTAGATGCAACTTTAAACCAATGTCTCTGTCAGAAAGAAGAAGCCGCTACATCCACAAACTAACCACAAAACTTTAGCATAGCGAAGCTCTCTCAATGGGAACAAAGACTTTAGGAAATAGTTTCAAAGTGAAAGTCCTTATCTGTAAATAGCAGCAAATGCTTTCATTGTGACAGCATATAGACAATCAAAACAGGAAATTACCCGTTTTATCACAACAGCTTAAAGAAAATCGGGAGATAAATGAATCACTGGATCAGCCACAGACAAAACAGATTTAGATATCAGATCAGATTCAGCGTGGTTTTTGTTCACACACAAAAGTTGTTTGCAAAACCATTGGCTTGATTTTGAGGGTAAGAATGGGCTGTGGAGCTTCAAAGGGAATTTTTAAATACACAATCTCTTCCAGCTTTTTTCTTTTTTTGGTAATTTCTGTCACATTTCTATTGTAGAACGACAATAATGTCATGTTGTTTTAATTCTGTAAGGCATTATGAATCACTTTGTGCATAAACAGTGCACTACAAATAAGCTTTCTTTTCCATTAACCGATAATTTCGATGCTTAAATGGCTGAACGAGATGAATTCCTGCACTCTGGCATCCTGAAAGCTATCACATTTAAGACATTAATGCCTCTAATTTTAACTTAGATTCATAAATACATAATTATCTCAGAACTTACTGGTGTTTGTATCAGACTAATAAATCTGACTATCTCGTATCAAACTGATTAAGTTGACTACATTTAAAATAACCTGATAATAAAATGGAACTATAAAAACTATCACTTAGATTTGCAACATGGTCAAACTAGGCCAAGACACTCTTCATAATCTTAACTGTCACACATGGTTGACAAGTAATAGCCTACAGCTGTTTTTTATATTGACTGATTTTTGTATTAACAAGACCAAAAGCAGTGTAAGTGGAAACCAGGCACTGGTGTGTTCACCTGTTTTTACTGTCTTTGGAATTGACAATGGCAGGGCCCAGAGTGTCTATTAGCATCTCAGCAGCACCTTCGTTGTCTCGTATCCTGAGGAAGAGAAGAGGGCAGGATTAATTTCTCTGTTAAACTCTCAGTCCTCACATGCATTGATCCAACAGGAGACAGCTCAGAATCTTACACAGCACAATGCAGGGGGCTAAACGTGTTGCCTTCAGCCTTGTGAAAAACCTCTTGCTCCAGCAAAACCTCCACACACGTATCATGACCTGCAGGGGAAAAAAAGTGTAAACTAAATCATCCTTCACTTAGTAGAGGAATCAATCAGGGCTCTTCTAAACGAAATCTTAATCAGCATGTGTCGAATGTTGCCTTTGAGTGCATGAGAGCATTGCAAGACCAGCTGGCATGGAGAGAGAGAGATCAGGCAAAAAGAATTAAGAACATGCCTATCTCAAGTCTTTGTTCAGGTGCCTATTTGTAACTAAAAGCACACACATTGAAACAAAAAAGAAAATGTTACAGTCTGTATGTTATTGAAGACTTTTCATTCTCTTTTGCTGTACCATTGTAGCAGGCCCAGTGCAGTGGGGTGTAGCCTTGGCTGTCTGTTAGGACAGGGAGTGTTTCCACTGATTGGGCAGCATGCAGCAGGCCTCCCAGTACCCCCGTGTGTCCACATGCTGATGCCAGGTGGATCGGCGTACGCCCTTTACAGTCTCGCACCATGAAGTTGGAGCTGTGCTGAAGCAAGGCCTCCACACATTCCTCGTGACCGGTCACCGCCTGCAGCCACAAAACAGAGGTGGTGAGTGTTTTTCCAACCCTGAGCGATCTTATCCTGAGATTGATGCATATTAAAATGAACCGATGTGAGATTTTTGTCTTTGACCATGAAAAAAGGTTAAGGGAGCACATCAAGCATCATTCTTCACAACAGAACAGAAGCATCATTTCTTATATTTAGAATAGGCCCTCAATATCACAAACAAAACCCTAGATTAAAGACTTATATTTCAGGGGCTAATGAAGCATCAGTTGAATATGAGGCTTAGAGAGAATTCAAATTTAATACAAACTATCCTAAAATACAATAAATGCAGCGGCAATATCACACATTTTTCAAATGCAGTTTATAAAATATGTGTTTGTTGTAGTCTCTTTAGTTTATTATATAAAAATATGTACATGGTGGTGCACCACTGAAAGAGAAATCAAACTTCATATCTTACTTATCGACTTAATAGGTGAGTGTCCTTGACAATGTTTTAGCCTGGATATGATCTCATCCTTCTAACAGGCGAGTTTTATGCTGACCCTTTGCTAATGTGTCACAGCTCAATTGTTTTAAAAATGGCATTCCTGGGTGCTGGTTTGGCGGAGTGGTTAGCAACCAGGCACCCCATGTACTTGCTTCTGCCGGTCCAGGTTCGAATCCCACCTGTGACCAGTTTGCAGAGTGTCTTCCCTACTCTCTCACCCCCTTTCACAAGCCTATCCACTGTCTCTCTCCTATCAATAAAGGCACAAAATGCCCAAAAAATACATTAAAAAAAATGGCATTCCTCAGAGAAGAATTCTTGCACGTATTCTAATTTTAACTTTTGTGCTTCCAACTGTAAATACTTCACACCAACACGTTTCCTTTTTTACACAAGTGTCACACAATTTTACTGCCCCACCAAATAATCTACATTCTTATCAGCTACGTATTTAACATCAAGGTGAACTGTGCAATTAGCTTCTTTAAATTTAACTCGTACAAAGTAACATTTCTTTGAATGAAAGCTTGAGCATCCAGCTTTAATGTAATGTAATTTAAGGTGGTTTTAGCAATCATGAAAAACAGGTGACAAACTTCGGTGTTGTGTCTGTTTCTGATTTTAATTTTAACACAAATGTTAACAAAGATAGATCATTATTATGCCATCTTAGGAACATTGTTAAAATAAGACTTTATTAGCTCATAAAGATGATGAAATTTCAGTTGACACCTTGAGCATCAACATAGATTATCTAACTTTCAGCAGTTTCCTCTGAAAGCTCTTTAAACATTAGAACTTATTCCAAAGCTGCAGAATTTTAATAATACTAAAGATGGTCACATAAACCCACTTGTGAAAACTCTCATCATTTCCTGTTTCATCTTGAACTTATTCAGTTTAATCTATTGTTTTTTAAGACTTAATCTCTCTCATATATTACTAATTGTCTCATGTCATGTTCTTCTAAAAAAGAAGAACTTTTGATGCTTTTCTTTGTTCCTCATGAGCCCCACACAAACACACGATACTTTGAAAATCACTTCCTGGTTTGAGGTGGTGAGCTCTCCAAGCATTTTCAAATTAAGATATATGACCTTTTTATTTTTAATCTGTCTTTAATTCAAGATTTTTGTTCTCTTGGCTAACATTTGTGTCTTATTACACAAGAATTACTTGCGTTTTCACTTTTTTGTCAAACTTACTACATTTTTTCCTTTATTTTATTGGTTCATCATGTTCTACTGTTGTATTGAACAAAATGCGCTTATTTCAGTTGACCTATTTATTATTTTTTTCTGCAGTTTATACATTTCAGGCCTTTTAAATGTCTTTCATAACTGTATCTAGTATTTGAGACTTTGTTCCCCTTTTTTGTTCTATTTGAGAAGCACTTAAGGCAGTCTGCTTTAATGTATGATATGTGCTCTATAAATGAAATGTAGTTGAGCTGTTTAAGTGCAAACAAACACTTTATACTCTTAAGGAGTGATCTGATTTAGATGATGATGTCCTTACTCCTCTGTGCAGGGCTGTCCTCCCCCACTTGTCTTTGGCTTCTACAGTGGCTCCCTTGTTTAGCAGAGAATACACACAGTCTGTGTGTCCGCTCAGGACCGACAGCATCAAGGGGGTTCTGAGTTTAAAAAAAGAAATCAGAGTTTTAGTTTTGTTTTTTTAATGTATGGTTAGGAAAACAAACTTTACTTACTGTCCATTGCCATCTTGAATGTCGACTGCACTTTGAAGATCAGCATTTCCAATCAGCAGACGCAAACATTCTGAATGACCGTTAGTAGCTGCAGGGGAAACATATAAAAAAAATACTGATTACACAACAACAAAGTAAAGTTATTAGGTAGGCACAAAATGTCCACTATATAAAATAAAACACAACATATCTGAATCTATGTCATGCACCAGACACATAAAGCTTTGTTCATACCTGCAGCATGGATGGGGGTTCGCTTCAGGGTGAAGTCTTTGACCAGGATGGAGGCTCCCTGGTTTATTAGGACATCTACACACTCAACATGGCCCTTAAAGGCAGCCAGGTCCAGGGGGGTGCGCCCTTGGGTGTTTCTGACATCCAGATCCAGCAAAGACTGAACTAGAACCTCCATAGCCTGGTGGTGACCGTGGTATGCCTGAAAGATGAAATTACATTTTGGTGTTAATAATTACCCAACGTACGCTGGGACTGAGGATGGGTCTTCAATCAGAGGAAGGACAAAAATTAAAAAATGACTCACAGCAAGGTGCAGGGGGCTGACGGGGGCTCTGACATCAGAGTCATTTAGGATGTCTGTCCCTGAGGTCTCCATCAACTAGAAAAAAAATGCAAAAGTTACAACACACTTCACAATATGGTATTCTGGCTTCCTTTCAGTGTGATGGCAGTTTCAGACTGGATGCATGTGGGCGACAGCGTTCTGCTTCAGATAAAGATGGCTTTCATAAAAGGTGCATGTGTGTGCTACAGTGTGGCTGCACCTCCCTGCTGCCACAGCTATCTCCATTAATGTCCATCCAATAATAAGCTTTTACAGAAAATTTGGGAAGAACCACAAAAAATCTCCCCACAAGCGACCTGACTCATCGAATAGCTGGTCTGTTAAATCTGCAGGATAAAAGCATTCTGTACGAACAAGAAGAGCTCCCTATTGCTTAATTTCTCTGTTATGACTGATACTCACTCCCAGAAAAAATAGGCGAGTTTTCTCTTTTTGAGATTTTCACACTGGTGGTTTGCAAGATGTGACTTCATAACATGTTTCCAAAAATAAAAATATGCATGAACAGTATGATGCATCCAATATGCAGCCAGTGTGAAACAGCCCTGACAGTAGCATAACTTTAGTAACGCAGGTACCCATGATCCAAGTAACACACATCTTTGGATTAATTTTTTTAGCAGTGATTCCAAACTTTGGATTTTGGGAAAAGAAACCATAATGGAACACAGAGAAAGGCCAAATCCAACATGTCAGTGTTTTTGTGGATATGTATGACCCTCTTTCTGTTTGTCTTTTTTATCAAGTCTGTGATTGAAAGAAACCAAACGTACAAATGGAGGAAAAGTACAAATTTCACTCACCACATCAAGCGGTGTTTCACTTGCAATCTGTTAAAATAAAGGGGGCAGCGGTCATTTGTAAGACATCAGTATTATACACCAAATCAGATATTCTTCAAACAAGTTGAATGCTGTAGGGAAAAGTTCTTACCAGTTCAAGACAGAGGCGATGTCCGTACGCAGAGGCATAGTGCACAGCATTGTAGCCCTGATTGTCTCGGATCCCTGGATTTGCATCATTACGCAATAAATATTCCAGGCATCTGCAGACAAAACAAATCAATCAAACTTTATTTATGAAGCACTTTTCATACATAAAATGTAGCACAAAGTGCTGAATGTTCAAGTAAACAAGCAGATAAGAGTCAGGGATAAAAATAATTAAAATAAATAATAAAGTAACTATAAAACAAAATAACAATTTAGAAAAAAAATGAAATCCCACCCACGCTCCAAGCCCACATTTACGACAGACAGCCACTCACATGCACACTCATGAATTCAAGCACAAACATTCTACCAGGCGCACACACACACACACTCACAGGGACACTCGTCAGGACTATTCAACAACAGAGGGCTGAGGAAACGCTATCTTGAATTAAAAATTAAATGGGCTCTAGTCAAGAAAACACCACCATCTTTAAAGGCTTTAATTGTATTTCATATAAATACAGCTATATTGTATTCATCTACCAAGTCTATTAATGCTATTTCATCATCTATTATCATAAATGTTTAAATAAACAACAGAGCTGATCAGCTTCAACTAAACAGACATACTCAGTTTTTGAATATTGTTGTTGGGTCATTGTAAATAAAAACAAAAGCCCTTACAGTTTTGTCCTGTTTTTTAAGTGACTAAAAAACACACAAACTTATCCTAAACAAGTACTGATTAAATGGTTGATGAACTGACTGAGACTAAGGCCTCATGAAGAACTTCCAGAGGATAACTTACTTTCCGTCGGTGTCTGAGGCCGCGGCGTAGTGGAGGGGAGTGCAGCCCCGCTCATCTAGGTCATTGACACTGGCCCCAGAGCCCACCAGAGCAAACAGGCACTGGTAGTTACAGTTGGCAGCTGCATAGTGCAGAGGAGTCCTGGAAAAACAAACACAGGTCGGTTCCTTGTTCAAACTTGGCAAAAACAAGGAGAGCACTAATGATCGATTCAAACGTACACAAAGGTGCGACAAACCTGCCAAAGCTGTCTTTTCTGTTAAAGTCTGCCCCCGTGTTCAGGAGGAGATTGAGACATTCAAGGTTTCTGGGAAAAGAGGAGATTTATAGAAAGGTTAGATTACCGATTTATTTAAAAATGTAAACCTTCAGTAGTGTTGACTCACCCTCCAGCAGCTGCAGCATGTAAACAAGTCCTTCCAAAGTCATCAGGAGTATCAATATCAAATCCTGCAGGAGAGTAAAGGATGACTTTATTGAGTCTTGAGTCGGTCAAGGATTTTGCCCCATTTTTTTAGAATATGTTAACCATCTAAATACTCAATGAATCATATTTAGTGCAAAGATGAGTTGAGTAAGTGCTGGTGTGGCTCACCTGAAGACAAAAGTTTCCGGCAGCAGTCAGAAAATCCACTGAGAGCAGCCAAATGTAGTGGAAACATACCATGGACCCCTCGTCTGAAAAAAATAAAAATCATATTGATTTTCTCAGCATTATTTTTTGTATTTATTGAATAGCTCACTATTAATAATTACTTCACAAATGACACAACCCATGCAGAGTTAAGACTGGAGGCACTGTTGGTTGACGTGCATGTGCTGATTCATCAGCTTTATACACACTCTAGTGTATTTACTCGTCTGTCCACCAACCATGCTACTGGGGGATACCACAAGTGGACCACCAGACACCAGAGGACTAACCACAACCTGTTATGTGGAATTTAATCTAAATATGGGGAGACTACATTAATTTGTGGATGACTACAAGCACAATAACCACAGTAACCGATGGCAACATCACTGACTGATGTGACTGATGTCCAATGGTAAGACCACACCATCTGCTCACTGCTTCCACGACATTTTTACAAAATTAGATTCAACTGTCCCGTATTTCAGTTAAAAGAGTGACCTTGTCAAGTGATTATTTTCAGTTGACTATGATAATAGATGATGCAGTTACAGCACCTACTGGATAAAAAGAGAATGCTGTCTCAAACTCCCCTTTGAGAAGATTTTAAATACAATATAAAAATAAACTCATGAGATGTATACTCAACTAGAAAAGCACTCGGAGAGCGCAGACCTCTGCCAGCACCACAGTCCTCTCCCATATTGTGATTTTTACCATAAATATTAGTCCCACCTTTATTTCATGTTAATAATTTGATTCCTTGACCATGAAAACATACCATTAACAGTTGGTTTCATAATGATATCTATTTTACTTCAGTAGTTATTCACGAAAATCGCATTTTTTGTCATGGCGGATCCAGATGGTGATCCAGATCAACACCGAAATTGAATCACTTCTTCCTTTTCCCATGCTGAACATTTCCTGAAAATTTCATCAAAATCCATCCATAACTTTTTGAGTTATTTTGTTCACAGACAGACAGACAGACCAACATAACCTCCTTGGCGGAGGTAATGAAACCTAAATAATACAAACAGCTACTGACACACCCAGCTGAAAGTCAGAAGTCTGCAGGATTACTTGTTCTTATGATAAACCTAACTTACTCACATTTCTTTTTACAGGTATAAACCAAATGTATCTATCATCAGCTACTCTGAGTCATCATTACAGCACATCTACAGTGACACATCGTTCAGTTGTGGGAAATTGTGAGCTTGTTTCGAAGCTTGTTAATAAAACTTCCTGATGTTCCTGCTGCTGTGTTGACGTATGTTCTCTGCTTCAACACTGATTCTACCTGTTTTGTGAAGGCAACATCGCGTGTCTATGTCGGGTTGATACTGAGAGAATTACCAACATCTCAAACAAGCTTAGGGAATGTGCGGTAGTCATCATACATCCACATTTGTGTAGTTTAAAGAAAACATATCTCCAGCTTTGCTTGAAAAATAGGTTATCAAAATTTTGCTTCAAAATAACAAAGGTTAGTGTGTCACACAAACACCCTGTCATTTCCCCCATCTCTGCTGCATACTCCTTTAACAAAACATTTCTACAAACGTATTACTAAGCAGTGAACTATGAGGATGCATTCCACACAAAGAGGGAGCATAGCTGTTAAAAGTTTCCTTCCTGGTTCACAGAGTGGAACATCCCCAAAATGCTAAAATGCTATGCGAGTGGCTAAGACTGTGAACCAGGGAGTCTACTTTTTAACACTTTGTCTTCCTCTCCTTATGCAACAGATTTGTGAAACAAGAATGGTTTAACCGTTCTGTGAATACACCTCATGAGTGCAGCTCCTGTTGAAAAAAAATCAACAGTAATTTGGGTGTTTGACAACAATAAATACAACACGATAAGTACATTTTTATGAACTCTAACATCCAGTGATAATTGTCCTTATATTTTATCTTCAACTAGAAGAGCTCAAAGAGCATAAACCTCCACTAAGACACTTTCAACACTGCTGCATAAGTTTTTGTCAAAACTGCTCAACTTCATACTATTAAAAAATCCTTGAAAAGCTCTTGGATCCACATCCTGATTCAACATCAAGACATAATCACTTGTCCTTTGTGTTGTGATCAACGTTCCCTAAAAATGCCATGAAAATCTGTGACAAGTTACAAGCAAATGTAGATTCTTTCATCTCTAAGGTCGTCAAAACTGGGTGTACATTTATGAACACACTCACTGCATTCCTTTTGTTTAAGTCCTTGACTTAGACTTTGGATGTAGAAGCTCATTTGATCGGTATTTAAACAATGAAAAAAATAAACTCTATGCCAGTCTTCAAAACCTATTAAAGACCTTTTTGTGAGGGGATCTTCACTCATTTTAGGTATCGACTCTTGTAAAAGAAAAAGCCGTAAGCTACTAATCAATAGAATAAAAAAAGAACTGAAGCTTTACAAAGCTGCACATCTTCTATCATTTTAACCCAGAGATACTGAGGCAGCTTCCACAGCCAAAACACAGTGCAGTTAGTTTGAAAACTCTGGCAATTAAAAGGAAAAAAACAAGACATTTCCCAATGTTTGGTGCCAGGATTTTCCATTTTTGGCCATGGATTCAGAACAGGTATTACTAGCTTTTACTTTGTGGGGCTTTTTGGTCTTGTTTTTTCAGACATCTATTACAATGCAAAAACACAGTACTGTGACAAACCTTGCACCACCTTTAACAGAAGCTGAAAAGGGCAGACAGGTTCACTTACTTGGCTGTGTCAGCTCTGTTGGTGATGAGGGTGTTGATGAGCAGCTCGTGTCCGTATCGAGCAGCAATGTGCAGTGGTGTGTTTCCATTCTTATCTTCACAGTCTATCTCAGCACCTTGAGGAGGGAAAAACAAAGTAAGCACTTAGCTGCACTTACACTGGCAAGCACTTTTGGTTTTACAGTTCAGCATGACAAAGCTGGAATCTTTAAAGCTCACCATTCTCAATGATTGCTTGAGATCTAGAAAACCTCCCATGGATTGCTGTCATGTGGAGGGGTGTCTTCCCATCTTTACTCTGGATTGAAACAAGGAAAAGAAATGTCGCAGAAAGGTAAAGAATGTGTTTCTTTCAGCTAGAACACTTATGTGGGACTGGAACAAGCACTAAAAAGCCAATTGACTCAATGTATGGGGGTAAAAAGGTTTAATTCTTCAATTCAAACACAGGTAACAAGTGCGACACTGACTACAAGCCCAAAGCTTTCATGCGTTAACAGTTTGTAGGTGTGATTAGTTCATGGCTTTATGAGAAGAGGTAAGAGTTTCAGGATGGTGAGACTCACCTTGATGTTGACATCAGCCCCATTACACACCAGCAGCTCCAAACACAACGCCCCATGGCGAGAGGCAGCAGTAAAATGGAGAGGTGCAAAACCCTTTTCGTTCACCTGGTTGACGTTTGCTCCACACTCAATGAGCTCATTCACAACCACGTCCTGCCCGTTGTAGCAGGCCACATGCAGTGGTGTATTTCCGTACGCATTGGGTTCATTTATCTGGACAGAGAAGAAAAGGTGAAGAAGACTTGAATTCAACGGTGCAAATTCTTCAACCAAAGTGAGTTTGTAGGGAGGACTTCAGAGGAAAAAAAGTGTTTGACTGTCTTTCTGCATGATTATTTACATTTCAGTCCAGCTACGTCCAAAACCTGCCATTTCTTTGAGAACATGTTGTATTGTCAGGCTATAGGCAACACATTTAAAAAAAACAGGTTTTCATCTTCTGTTTCCTAAAAAAATTCTGTCTGAGGAGTTTTCAAAAACATATAGAAATGCAAAGATGTCCTGATAACTGCGGTTTAACAGAATGTGACATACAACTTCTTTTTTTTTGCAATTCATACACAAAAGCAGCTTCATTTTAAAAACTACTCCAAAAACAAGCTTGACCGATGTTAGGTTTTAAACTTGTGACCAGTCAACTTATGTTAGCAGGCAGTTTTAGCAATTACTTTTTTCATTTGGATTTTATCTGATGGTCTTGATTAGATACTGAATTAAAAAGCATTCATGGATACTCTTGATTTTAATCATGACAACCACTGACACAGGCAGGTAACCAGTTAATACAGTTATTTGTTAAACAGCTTTTGTATCATCGGAGTGTTGTTTCAAGCAGGATCATACTGAGAGGGCAAATGAATTTATGTGTTAAAATGTAAATAGTCCAGTAAGCGACACTAAAACCAGCACAAGTTTAACAACATATGCAAGAGCATAATGCTCCAGTATATGAACTGCAGAAACAGTAAACAGATGTCATAATGTTGCATAGTGTGATGACACACCATGGAGGAACTGGCACATTAAAAGCTGCGTTTTCAAAAATATCTTCATATGTGTGGACATAGCATCAGTACTTTTGTAATTTCTGCTTCTGCTAAATATATTACAGTAATAGAGCACAGCCAGCAGGGATGATTCACAGCCTGGGAGAGCGGCGCTGCCTGAGGTTGTTATTTTTCATAGAATTGCTTTAAAACAAATCAGTAACAACAACATAACAACAACTGTATATACTTCAAAATACACAGGACAGGAGTTTATCTTATTTCAAAAAATATGACGCTGTTAAAAGTCGTGCCAGTCACTGCCAGCTCTGTGAGGTTGTGTTTCCCTGCACATTATGAGCAACAAAGCAGCCACTTACATCAACCAACACTGAATGGGAGCAAACTTTCAATAGGGTGAGGTTGTTGCAATGTGTAATGCTGGCAGCTTTATTTGCTGGCACGGTGGCGTAAATCTCAATAATTTTCTGGTACACTGATATACAAACTACTAACAATGTTTTAGATGGCAATATGTTATTACAAATGTAGCTTACACTCTGGATTTAACCGTTTTAGAGTCATTATACATTACAAGGAGGATTGATTTGTTTCTGTCTGGTCTCTTTAAGTAGCAGACTGTGAAAGTAAAGTGATAATAAGCTGTTGCAACTTACATCCACCCCCAAGTCCAGGAGGTATTTGACAACACTGATCATCCCACTGGATGCTGCTGCATGGAGGGGGGTATAGGATTTCTTATCTTTGCAGGCCACCTCTGCACCATGAGATGCCAGCAACTTCACTACTTCTATGTGCCCTTTAGACAAAAAGATAAAAAACAAATAAAGACATTGATGACAAGCACATTTTGAAAAATCCAAATCATAAATATTTATAAATATATTTTCAAGACTTAAAAAACAAGCATCCTTATATGACCAAAAGATAAGAAAAATTCTTAATGTTGCATGGGGAAGGAACAAAGTGATGTTGGAGTCTCTGTGCTTTTTTATTACCCATGTAGGCGGCCCAGTGGATTGCGCGGCGGTCCCTCTTGTCAAAGGCATTGATGTTTGCTCCTCTTGAGAGCAAGAGCCTCACCATCTAAAACCCGCAACAGAAGAGGAGCAATACGGAAAAACGTCAGTGCAACCTGATCATGACTTATCTACTTACTCTACTGTCTGTCGCACAACATGACAACTTGTTAGACAACTTGTTAGAGTAGCATAAGGACAACATGATGACTCTCTCCCCTGCCACATGCATACAGCTAACTCACAATCACTTAAACATATTGAGAAAAAAAAAAAACAGTGCCCCACATGGAAATATACCTGACCTTCTTGTGAACAGTTTGCATGTTTACATGTCAGACAATGGAGGGGTGGAGGAGATCAGTATTGTAGGTAAATTTT
The DNA here is from genome assembly GCA_036419115.1 of Scarus forsteni. Taxonomy (NCBI): domain Eukaryota; kingdom Metazoa; phylum Chordata; class Actinopteri; order Labriformes; family Labridae; genus Scarus; species Scarus forsteni. The sequence continues at coordinate 11,629,771 of JAZDUH010000111.1, read as the reverse complement.
CCAGCAACATTGGACTGGAGAGGTCCTCAAGTTTGTGTTCAAACAAAAAGCTCATCCTGATAAATTCAGAATAAATTCAGGAGTTTTCAAGTGTGAATAATGTTTTAGATTTAATGAGCCTTAAGGCTCGCTGTTCTTCTTTACAGTTTCCAACAATTTTTGGCTAGACAAACCTTCTAAGCTTTCACAGGAAAAAAAATTGAATCCATTTTTGGCATTGCTCAAATCAAAGGTCACATGAATAGCTCTTTTGCATCCAATTTGCATGGATACTTTATGATGTAAGATCCTTCAATGTTTAAAACAACCAATTTGCATGCACATGTACATTGTCAATGATCCATTTGCACTGAAACATGCTCAGGCAGGTAGTGTCTATTCACCCTACGTCCTCAGAAGTGTTGTAACAAAGACAGAATCAATCAGATACCAGATGAAGAGCACAGATTTTGAATGTGGTGATTTTTAAGTTATCACAGGCTCATAAGAGATCATCTAATCGTGATGACCCCTCAGCAAGCTAATTATCACAGTATCGGGCTCTACTAAACACTGTCATAAAAGACTCAGACACTTATCTGAATGGAATGTAAGAACAGACAACAGGACATGAGCACATAACCACCTGAATAATAATACATGATTTGCTGGGGCGATGACAGCTGTGGTTATGACCTGCACAGCTGTTTATAGCAGGCAGTCAGCACAGCTATGTGGAGATGTTTATTGTTCCATCTCACACTTTTTAAACATGCAAAAAAGGAGCCATTGTTTTGCAGTTCTCTATTTCAGAGCTGCAAGTCACAATACACATTGTGTTGACACATATTAGTCAAGCAAAAACACTTCCTTTCAGGAAGAGCAAAGCTCTAAAGTGCATAAAACAAGCCAGAGAAACACACTCTACACAATCCTGGTGTGGTGGTTTGTCAATAAAAACCATCTAGTAGTGCAGGGCAATACAGACCAAAAATAAACATCTCTCTCTCTTTTTCAGCCAAATGATGATACATGATACACATCTGCAGCAGGAAAATAAATGCAAGTTAAGGTGACTGACATTCTATCTTTTTCAAAGCTGAGCTGTATGATAAGGAAGCTCTCTTTTGTGTCACAGATCAAAATGATCAATACCAACATACAGATGCACTTAGAAAAAATTGCCAAAAGTTAGCATAAAACATGAGAGATCCATAAAGACTGTGCATTTATAAGAATGATGTAGAGCGAGTCTGTGTGGGTGACACAGGGACAGAAGCAGGTAGGGCCGAGCAGCATAATGAGTTAAGAGAGGAGGGTCCATGTTGTTAAAGAAGTTCAGTAACCTTTACGACGAAGCACTGCAGGAATAATTTACATGTGTCCTGCTTTTTGAGGATAAAATCAACACATGCATTTGAAAACACCTGAGGAATGAATATATCTGCTCAACTACATAAGACAATGACTGTTTAACTCAACAGAAACAAAAACAGAAATCTAAGTTACTAGGGCTGGGACGATTCACTTTTCTTCCGATTCGATTTTTTATGTGCTGATACGATTTAAATTGGGATTCTACGATATTGCCGATTTTTGCAATCTTTAGTTAGCTTTTTTAAAACCAGTGAAAAAGATGAACAATGATGATGCCTACAGACCATATCAGGAAAAATACACATCACATGTGAGTCTGTTTTTAGGATTTATTCAGCAATATATTTTAACCAGCTGTTTATGCTCCCTCTCTTCAAAAGCCTGGATTGCATATAAAAAGTGGCTTATTATCCCTTCAGGCAACAGAGTTTTTTCAAGAAATATTCAATTTTGCGATCAAGATTTAAAAAGGCTATAGTTTCAAAGTGGTTAGTTTTCCCAGCCATCGTCATCACTGTAATTTACGGGCCGAGCATGAACGCCTCTGCTGCCTGCACTGTTTACCCCCGGCTTCTCCCTCGTTTGACTAGCTCTGCGGTCTCATTCTCCGCTAACACCGTCACTTTTCGCGGTGTTTTGAGCTTCCCTGCATCCCAGACCATGTAGGCCTACCCACTTCGGCAGTCGCTGGCCAAGGAGAGGAAAAGCTCTCGGTATGTACTGCTCCGGGACTGTAATGGCGCGCGGAGCCGCTCCCGCTGCGCGCACTCGCTGCCAGTTTGGTTCTCACTGGACGACTGACCGTCATCCTCAGAGAGTAAATATTCCTCAGATTCAGAGTCAGACAGTACTTGACAAAGTACTCTCGGCATCGTGAGTACTCTCTATCACTCTGTGTCTCTCTCTCTGCTCCGTTCCACAGCCTCTACAGCCACACTCGCGTCCCTCAGTCCGGTGTGTGTGTTTTAAAATACATATACGCCAAAACTTTGAATAGAAACCTGTCACCTGTCCACTATCTGCTGGTTAAAAGTAGTAAATCTACTCAGCACTATTTTAACAGCTATGGCCTGTTTTATCCAGCAATGTCGCTTGCCTCAATTTGGCGACTGTAGCGCCTATAGTGTGTGTGTGCGTGTGTGTGTTGGGGGGATATCGATTTTTAAATAAAAATATCGATTTTAAAATCGGCAGACAAAAAATCGCGATACTTAGGTGTATCGATTTTTTCTCCCACTCCTATAAGCTACCCACAATTTTACAGTTGTTGATTTGTGATTGTAGTTGTCTTTTTTAATAGCTTGTTAAAGGTACTGATGCTCGTCTCAGCCAGATTACACCTGATTACATTCAGTTTAAATAAATACAGATTTGGACCTTGTATCTACTTCTTTTTAAAAGACAAATGCCTACACACTGCCAAAATGTACAAAAACATTTTTCAAAAATGGAAGGAACAGGCACCATTCACCTACTTACATTATGCTATGTATGTGTGCAATTTAGACAAGTTTACGCCAGTTTTTGATAATTAAAGCAAAATGAACCAATATTGAGTGTTCAGGTCTTCAATTTTCATTTAGTGATAACAAATGGGTAGCTTTACTGTTTGCTTTTGGCAGTTGATATGAACCTTCAATATAATAACAATACAACTAAACAATACAAATTCCTCTATTAAAACCTCATTTCCACTGAGTGGTCTGGTTTGGTTCAGTGAAGTTCGGTCTGGTTTTGAGTTGTTTACCCTTATCTTGTTTGCATTTCCATCTCCAGCCTTACATTCATTGGAGTAGGGCAGGATTGAAAACCAAGAGCACAACAGTAACAATGTAGGACCTCCCCCTCTTCGGGACTCTAAGGAGTATTGTTTTGTGCAGAAATTATTTACAGCATCAGTAACAAACAAAGCACTCTAAAACTATGTTTTATATTAACATGGTGTGGTTTCTATTTTTTCTATTTAGCAGATGCATCATGGGAACTGCTGATCTTTGTGACCAATCAACAGGCTGCAGCGTTTTTAGCTCCACCCATTCGGATCTGTTTGGTATGCAGGAGCCAAAAAGTGGGAGCAGATGGGTTAGTTATTCTGAGGCCCTTTCTCTTCATCTGACGATGGAAACACCTGTAACTGCTTACCGTACCAAGTCCATCTGAATCAGACTAGTTGGTGAAAATGGAGTCCAAACATTTCAAACAGATTTCATCAATAAGCAGATTACCTTAAGTGGGTCTTACTGTTAATCTTTTAACAGAGCAGAAGACCATACATCTGTTTTTTCAATCAATAAAACAAACTTAATAAATGCAAACATCATCAAAATCTTTATCTTATTTTAAAAATGGATTGAAGACTCAAAATATTTCCCTGCCTTGCTAACCAGTGGAGAAAAAATCCCTCAGTCAAAATAAGAACTACCAAACAGGCAATATTAAATGCAGAAAATACAGGACAAGCTACACAGCAACACACTTGCTCTAAACACTTAACACAATTGTTTCTCACAGAAAGTGATTTCCACACATTTACAGCTGTACCCATAAAGTAACATCTAAAGCCCGATCTAGGCCGCCGTTCCGAGGCACAATATTAAGCCTTCTGTGACATTTCACCTCCACTGTGAGAGTCAGAGACTAAATCTGGGGGACGAGTTGACCCCTTTATGTCCCATCTCCAGAGGTAGTAACAGCGGTATGATATTGGAGAGAAGGAAGCTTGAAGACTCAGAGAGAGACAGGAGCACTGGCAGCTAGTGTCTCTGCTTTTGAGTGTGCACCGTGTCTTGTGCATCCTTACGTGTGCCTTTTTGCACACACACAAATCACATCCTCGCAGAATTAATGTTAATGTCCTGAGGTGTAAATATAGTGGGTCCTTGTTGCGGCACTTCCCCCTAAAAGCACTGTAAACTGGGCTTATATCATCTCTCACCTCATTCCAACACTTGAGTGCTGCTCAGAGCTGAATCAGATAAACTCACTTTATGTTTCACATTACCTCCAGATGACCACTGAAGGCCGCATGGTGCAGCGCAGTCCGGCCGGCTCTATCTGACACATTCACATTGCTGAGCAGAGGGACGAGGGCTTCAGCACAGGGGACCGCCTTGTTCGCTGCTGCGATGTGGAGCGGAGTCTGCCAGTTCTTGTCTCTGGCATTCACGTCCGCAGAGTGTTTTAACAACACCTGGACAGCCTCCTAGCAGAAAGTTGTGAGATGAAGGTTTAATTCCAACAGAACAATACACAACAGTGCGCATTTACCAGAATCAAATGAAGTAACACTTACCTCACTGCAGGAGGCCACAGCGCGGTGCAGAGGGGTGAGCCACTTGTTATCTTTGGCATTTACTCTGGCACCTAGAAATCAGATGACGCCTGATATCAGTATGTGTACGGTCATACAATAACATCACAGCTCTTGCAACATTTCAACAAATGAATCAAGTCTTCTTGATCTCTATGAAGTCTCCTTTACAACATCTCAGTCAACATTAAGAAATGGGCTGATTGTAAAGGTTGCAAGTTGAGATATTTTAAAATATTGATTGCAGATGCATAGCCTTGTCTCTTGGGCAAAACATAAATTTTCTTAAAGTCTCATTTGAAGATGCCATGATTCTTACAGGCAGGTTAACATCTGGGATCATTTTAATTCCAGCATTTCAGGATTTTTGTGCGCAGCATGTTTTTAGCAGATTTTTTCAGTCTGTGAGTGAACACCATGAACCGCATAACCCTGCAAGTCTGGCTAGCAATATTCATTATAAATCAGTCGACAACCTTGCATAATTTTTCTTTTTTTACTTAAATGCTTTTTAAACATAAATCTTGTCTCGAGGAACAAACCTGAAAGAATCAGAAGCTCTATGATTTCTGCATCTCCCAGATAGGCAGCAGCATGTAACGGGGTTCGTTTCTCATTGTCCTGAAATGAAATCAAAAAACAAGACAGAGTGGAACTTAATAAAACAAGTATTAATGCATATTTTTCTGTGATAATTTCCTAGAAATTGTGTCAAATAGGCTTGATGAATTGGACTTTTATACAAGTTTTCATTTCACTCACCAAAATTATCCCTGTGCTTTAAGACCTTTATTAAAGAGGAGAATAGACTACACTAGAAATAAGGGAATATGGTGGAAGCATAGGAAGCTGTAATCCAGATTTGAACCTGGCCCACTGGCCTTGGGGAGCAGTGCCTCTATACATGGGGCACACGGACATGACAAAGAGGCACCAATTTACTTCTACTGTTAGTAATTTTGGAATCCCTTTTACTGGAAAAAGTAAAACCTGTGTGTTCACAGCTACTTTAGACACAAATTCCGTTACCTTAGATTTCAAACATTAAAAAAACAGACAGTGAGACAACCAGTCCTTATTTTGAAAGACCCACCAAAGCAGTAATGGTGAGGAATGCAATAAAATAAGCAGATCCAGATCATGCAGTGGGGGCTGTAAAAAAAAAAAAAGGCAATGTGCCTCCAGTTCCGAGAAACTATGAACAGAGAGAGTTACGAGAGGTTCTACTTCAGTGTGGTGGGGAAGTTTTAAAGTACATTAATAATAAGCAGAGATGGGAATTAGCACTAATTCCAGTTGAGAACCAGTTCTAACTATGTTGAGACACAGATATCTTTTGACTTTTTGCATCATGATTTTCTTACTTAGTTCTGCAGAGCTTGCAAAAAATAATGACAGGCAATCAGAATAAATTACATCATTCAGTTGAAAGAAAAAGGAAAATCTAAAGTGGGATATTAGGGGGTAAATTCGGCTGTAAATAAAAACCTAATTTTCAAAACTTGAAGATTTTACAAAGAGACCAGGACCACAGCAACCACCTGATTCCAACCAAATTAGACTTAAAGCTAGGGTTTGCAGTCTGATTTAGATACACTTTTTGTAATACTGGTTAAAATGGTCTTCATGACCCGATGGCAATCAGCTCATAATGTGTTCTTAATCTATCTACTGCAGGACTAAAACAGGGAAAACACCAACCAATAATCATGCTGTAACCACGTTTTTAAACCAATCAAATCCCATCGCCATTCTGCCTGCCTGCTGCGCGTACATTTTCCCGGCGTGCACAGACTCGGTGTGTGTAGCTGACCTGAGAGGGATCAGAGTCCGCGGGAGAATGCTTACCTTTCAAGTTTTGTCTTTGAACAAAAAGGGAAGCCCGCTGCGAGCCGTCCCACAACCCCAACCAAGCTCCAGTATCCCTCACATTTTAAGACAGATCTACAAGAAATCTAAAATAAACTCTTTGATTTTCTAAGTTTGATCTGCTGTAGGTTCTAATCTCGCGACAGCTGCCACCCAGGCTACTGCAGGTGGACGTTCTCGCGAGGCTTTTTCTTCTTCTTCGGTTTTACGGCGGTTGGCATCCATCATTTTGGAGCATTACCGCCCCATTCAGGCTAGAGACAGGGTTCAGTTTGGAGAGGCAGAGGAATGTTTTTATTATTATATCACACAGGAGATTTACAGGAGAATACTGATACAGAAGGACGTCAGGAAAGAGGATAAAATACGTAAAATGCGGTAGTTTCATGGCCAAAACGGGAGACTTAACAGCTATGTGGAGAATGGCAGAGGGCCTACCATTGGTGGTGAGTACTAACTAACTTTCTGTGTTTGCTTTTTTTCCCTCCCTACTATGATAATGTTTTGTTGTTTTCTTGCTGCTGACTGAGACATGACTTGGTGTGGTGTAAAAAAAACACGTTGTGCCGAGGGTTTGGAGTTGAATCAGTCTTCTGGATATCAGCCGCGCACATGCATGTAAGGCAGAGCCCTGAGGAGATGCTATTCCAAAATTGCCAACCCCAGCTTTAAGACTCCAACATCTCTCAAATTAGACCACATCAATTTATTACTCAATAAAAAACATACAGATGAAATGCTGGGAAGAAGCAAGCTAAAAAAAAATAATCCTAAACAAAGACCTGGCACATTTTAAGTGTGTTGCAAAAGATCATTCTTTGAGTAAAGTCCCAGCAAGGTGCAAAAAAGCAGCCATAGAGAAAGGTAGTCACAAAAACAGCTGGCTCCCAGGAGGAGGACAGACTATCCAAACTGTGACACTCAACAGGTTATCTGCTCTCTATCTAGCTCTATTTCCTCAAATCTGGCCCAGAATATCAGGCTGTGAAAGGAATACTATCCCCAAATAACACACACATATAGAGACTGAATATACAGATGACACTCAGAAAATCCCATATGTACTTGGAAAAATGCAAATGGTACTGGTGCCAAACAGTGGAAACTAAACACACAACCACAGAAATCTCATTGAACACATAAATATGCACACAAAACTAGTTGCCCACAAAAAACACACAAACATTAAAAAAGCGTATTTTTCATTTTTATATCATCTAATTTTTCAAACTTATTAAAGCACAAACGCTTTCCATATTTTATCATTACAATTAACTTTTTGCGTTTTGTCTAATATTTTTTCTTCATTAGTATTTATTTCTTTGACGATAATGGAATGTAAAACATGTTATTTAAATGTTTTAATTAGAACAATAAAATCATGGTCAAGGAAACAGATGAAGAGATTAATGTGTTTTATGTGTGTCAGGTTACCTGTGCATTCACATCTTCTTTTTTGAATATGAGCGAGCGTACTTCGTCTGGGTCTCCATTGAAGATAGCTTTTAGCAAAGCAGGCTGCAAAAGAAAGAGTCCGAGTTAGAAACAGAGTTCAATTCAGACACATTTCAAAGATTTTTGGCAGATCTAGGGCTGTCTCAGGGGTTTATTAAAAAAGTTAATGTTCAAAACAAAGCCAAATGAAGTGAAAAATCTTGATAGTCAAAAATTAAACTGCCAGAAGTAGCTTGAACAAAACATTAGCAACAGAGACCTTGGAGACTTTGCGTTTTGGAGGGACTTCAGGTTCATCTTCCAAGACCACAATACACACGCGACTCATTTGCCCAAAGATTACACAATCATGTTTACACCGCTAAATGTACTCCACACCAACTCTTGTTTACAGTCCAACAAAGGAAAATCACACATTGAACTATTAGGCTACACCAAGAGGAAGAAAAAAAAATCCATAAAAGTGAACATTGAACATAATAAAGACTGCAAATTAGAGGATGATGGAGGCAGGCGATCCGTAATGATTCTGACAAGTGCTGAGCAGGCACTTTCTAATTCTGCTCTGTGTTTACAGTCTGCTGGTAAGAACGACCACATCCACATCACAGAACAGCATGGAAAATCACAATCCAGCATGGTGCTCCAGAAGACTGTCCATCTTGACTTTTTCTCCAGACATATCTCAGGCTTTAGCATGACCAGCTTAATGTAACTGTCTGCATCTTTATCAAGAAAGAAGAAAAACAAAAGAGATTCACAGAGCTAATCTGGTCCCCAAATCCAGCAGGACATCATCTGCCAAATTTGTAGACAACTGCTGAAGTTCTTTGAGAAGTCTGGCTCCTTTGGATTATACAATTCCTGCCATGCCTCTTAAAAAGGAGCTGATTGGCCCCACCCCTGCAGAGGCGTGTTCATGGAGTTAGCTTTGTGTGGCATGGCCCACACTGAACAGGAGACATATACATGCTTGACTTTCATTTTGCACACTTGTTGAAGTGCAGCAAATGCTCCATCATAAATAAAAGAGAGCCACCAGTTCAGATTTTAAAGATACTGTATGTCACAAAAACCTCCATTGCATTTTGAGTCTAATTTTTACAGATGGTCCAGACAGTTGCTGGAGTTATTTAGTTTGATAGTTTAAGATTTCTGCCAACTCATTAACTAAGAGAAGTCTTTACAGCAATTAATGTAACGATACAGCTGTACTTCTCAACAAAATTGGATCTATGGAAATAATGTTCAAACAGAGAGAGAGTAATGTGTTTAGCAACATCCAAAACATCCAAAATTGGAGGTTTTTGACTGACAATATCAATCCCTTTTTAGCTGCAACTGTGATCAAAAAATATCATTTTCGTATTGTTTTATAACAGCTGGTTTAGGTTTTGCTCATAAGAGAAATACAACAGGTACAAAAGGTATCCCACAGTAAGACTGACTGACTAACAAAATTTGATGGCTTATTATTTTGAGGTGTCTTTCCTGTGGGATAGCTTTTGTACCTCCCTGTTGAGCAAAGACACAATCTGTTATTGCACAATTCATAACATGATGAGTACTGCTGTCAGACAATTTCACTAATAGGTAACAGGCCTGAAGTCAGAGTGAAAAATTGACTCATGGCACCCACCAGTTGAACAGTATGACTGGTTTTTCAAATTCTGTGTTCGCGTATGTTCTCAGATACATTTGCCTTGTTCATTCAATGGGAAGCCACGACAATGGAAGAAATTCTGTCAATCATTTTGCTTTGTTATAAGGTCCAACTTCTCAAAACTACAAATGTACCTTTAGTGAAAATCAAGGACAATTTCCAAACTTTAAAATTACTATCCAGCTGATTGCCAGCACTAGTAATGGTTTTAAAAACTCTTTATTTGTCGATTCTCCCACAAAGTCAACATTTTCGCCTAATTTATCACCTTTTAAATAGACCAGAGATGGTCAGAAATGTTACTTCTTTATCCCAAAAATAAGTTCTCTGTGATCCAGGAGTTATGTCTGCACAAAAGATAAACGTCTGCAACTGACATCTGTTTATCCCACACAAACTACCTCGAACAAATGTTTGTAATTAAAAAAAGGGCAAATACTTTCACCTTTTTTAAAACTATAATTTACCTTGCAGTCATCTCCTTTACTTTTCAAGCTAACCAGAGAAGGATGGCTCACTCTGCTACTCTGTTAATATAAAGAAAGTTCTGGTTTGAAAGAGTTTTGCTTGTTGTGCTGCAAAGGAGCCAATGGTCTGTTTATCACACTATGTGGATAATGCAAGGTCCTGCAGCAGAGACATTAGTATTTCTATTTCTGTTTTCATGAATGGGACAATTTGAAATGGTAGCTGAAATCAAATCATACTGATTTCATGATCATTTGCATTAAACTGTATAAACCAAAGCTCCATAAATATGACTTTATCAAGTTGTTTTAAAAATGGTGTTCAACTCAATGACTTCAACAACAGTCAATACTGTTTGGTTTAGCTATCAAATGAACCCCTGCTGCTGTTGCACCACCCTCTCTGATCCACCAGAACACCGGCACAGAGCCTTTGATCAGACAGTTTCCACTGCCTGTGGGTGGAGGCTGGCGTGGATGGGGAGAACAGTGAGGAGGGCAGAGGGGGATCCCATCCAGAGGCTGCAACTGGTTACCCATGAACAGCTCAGATGGAACATTCCTCCTGACTTCCACATACACTTAACTCTTTCCTGACCTCCAAACACAAAAAGAAAGCCGTAAATGTGGACTAACCCTGCAACACCCAGCAATAAATGTTTTTAATACACAAGTAAACATTGTAAATTTTCATTTGGCAGTCCTCAGAGTAAATTTATCCAGAGGTTGGGACTGTTTTTAGTACCCTTAAAGTACTACTAAAAACAGGCTTTGGATGAGGATCATCCGTTAAAAAATTTCAGAAAATGTCTTTGGAAAGGACCAGGATGGAGAAGGATAAAGCCTGTCCCTCCATCCCATGTGCTGCTTTTGTGTATTTGATGATTGGCCAGAATGCATTGACCATCCAATGCACTTGCAATGAGATACCTGGGTATAAAACAATGGTATATGTAATGTAAGATGAAAGTTTGTATTTTATCAGAGGAATGCAACACGTTCTTAACTGAACAAACCACACTACCATCAATTCTTTAAAGTTACTGTGACCCTTGTTATCCACTTCCATAATGAGCTACTCCCTTTACATCTGTCTTCTATTTACCTCAGAGCATTTAAAGGTCCCCTGCCCTGGTCTATTTGAAGGTTTACATCATGTCTTACCTTGCTAACAATCAAGAATAAGATTTGAGTTAGATAAAAAAAAGTCAAATTCTGTCTTTGCTAATGACCAGACACAGCTCTTTTTTCCTCCCCTTTGGGAATGCAGATCTAAAGGGGCGAGGAGGATAGGATGGGATAATGAGCTGAGCTCAGATTAGCTTTTCAAGTGATGCCTGATGGAAGAGGGTGGAGGGGTTACAGGTCACTTAGCAGACTTTCCAAAAAGTCATGGCGTCTGCTTGTGAATAGCAGAAAATACACATGCAGGTGGAGGCTGTATAGCTATAAAAAAAATAACAAAGGAAACCAGATGGTAAAAACCTTTTCCTTCAAAGAGGCACAGTGCAATTCTCCATGAACTGAAAGTTTAGTAAAAGTGCAATGTTCTTCTGCACCCCAAGCCCTTTTTAATAGCATCAAAAGTGAGAAAATAGATTTTGTCAGACATGGGACCTTTAAATGAGAAAATAAAGGTTTGATAACACTGAGAAGACACAGGTGTTGACTCTATTATGCTAATTTAAGGAAAAGTATGGTTTCTGTGCCATTTGGGGCAAAGAAACACTTAACAGGGAACATCAGTGCTACATCTCCCTGTTCAGCCCACAGGAGCCTGCTTCCACAGAAAACTGATCCTACTGAATTTCATAACTGTTTACAAATAACAGGAAGAAAACGAGGGAATGAGGGTGGTAAAGTATATGTTATCAACATTATTGAGAAAAAATATTTTATTCAACCTACAAACAATCATAAAATGTCACAGCAATGTCTCTGATTGATACGGCCTGCTGTAACCATAGACTGTAAAAAATAGGGCTGAACGATTTTAGGAAAAGAGTGAATTGCGATTTCAATTGGATTCACGATTTTCTTCAAATCAAGCTGTGGGATGTTCACATGTAGGGCTGATTGATTTTAGGAAAAGATCTAATTTCGATTTTTCTGGCAGGTATTGCAAATTCACGATTTTCTTTTTCAAATCAAACAGTACAGACAACAGTAAGGAAATAAATGATGAAAAACACTTAACAGATTATTCACCTTCAATAGTGATGATAAATAATCTGTTTACATTAACTTCTACTCCTAAACAGAGGCTTTGTGTTGCTGACCTGCTGACCAGCACTTTTAACATATAGATTGTCTACAAATTTGTAAAACAGTATGTGTATAATACTTAACACAACAGATCCTGAGTCAGTCAGGAGTGCTGCAAAAAAATTGCCACTTCGGCGATCACAAAATTGCATTGTCAATTTCGGTCTGAAAACGATAAATTGTTCAGCCCTAGTAAAAAATATGGACATCATGTCGCTGGGCTTGAATTGAAGTCGCCACAAAAACTGCTCCCCCTGGTGACTGGCTGCAGTATAGGTCAAATCTCCATCTCCCCCATTCATCTGAACGGGCCGAAGTGAAACTTCAAAAAATTAATACACCTCGTAGAAATATTTCTCCCATCCGTATGCTGTGGTGTTATCAAAGTATTATTGGGCTGCGTTTTTTCCAAGTCCTCTTTTTTCTGAAAAGTTTCTTTTTCATCAGTTATTAGAGTTTAAAAAATAACCGCGGTTTACGGCAGTTTCACAATGATTGTGAACGGCGTATGCTGCAGAGTTTTGCGACCATTTACGACAGCTGCGTCCAGATATGGTCCAGATTCTCTACTGGCTGCACAATGGCGGCGCCCTGACGGGGGATATTATGGCTTCAAAACTGTTGCATGGTGGAAGGCGGAGCCACGCTATCCAGTTCTTATAATACATCCATGGCGGTAACCTGGAAATTTCAACTGCGGGCTGTTTCAATTAATATACATCATCAGACTGCTCTATCAGCCAATGGTGGTATACAACTGCAGTGACTGGTTTTCAACCTGTACAGCACAGGAGTTATCGATATTTTTACACAATTTTTACATTTCTATTCCAGCTGCAGGCCATGGTGGCATTACTTTGTCACCTGTGGTGTCTGTTTCTTTAGTTGGAGGTTCATGCTGGACAGTTACATAACTGACAAGACAGAGAGGGTTCAGCATCTTTGGTTTTGCTATAAGGTAAATTATACAAAAATGATACACTGAAATTGTTAATAATAAATGAGTTGGCACTGCCATCACATCAGTTAAACCATCTTTTTTACAGTCAATACAAATATGACTAAATAATAACTTAAATTAGGGCTGGGTTAAAAAAATCAATTTAATTACCTTTTGTCAACTCGTCAGGCAGAATATCTCATTTCTAAACTAAGACACAATCAATATGAACATGGGGAGAAGGCCGGCAGGTTACTTGCGCATCAGCTTCGTCAAAGAACCGCCAATCAAAGCATACCAGCTGTAAATGATGATCATAGCAACATAGTTACTGAAAACAAGGAGATAAATGACTGTTTTAAGAAATATTATGAATCGCTTTACACCTCGGAACAGCCCTCTTGCCCCTCTGTCATAGATGACTTTTTTGAGTCTTTAAATATTCCCAATATGAATACAGAGTTGGCTGTTGAGCTAGAAAGAGACATTTCTGTCACAGAGATAACTTCAGCTATAAAAGCCATGCAGAGCGGAAAGTCTCCAGGGCCAGATGGCTTTACGACTGACTTCTACAAGAAATTTTCTGATCAGCTTTCCCCCTTATTATTTTCAGTATTTGTAGAATCCTTTGAATCAAAATGTTTGCCCCCAACTATGCGACAAGCAGTCATTTCCTTACTCCTGAAAAAAGATAAAAACCCTTTAAATTGCAGTTCTTACCGCCCTGTTTCACTTTTGAACACTGACGTCAAGATTTTAGCTAAAGTCCTTGCTCACCGTCTAGAGAAAATTGTCCCCGTCATCGTTTCACCTGATCAGACAGGCTTTATAAAAAATCGCTACTCTTTTTTTAACATTAGACGCTTACTAAATATTCTTTGTGGTCCCACTCCACCCGATTCCAAAAATGTTGAGGTAATACTTTCTTTAGATGCAGAAAAAGCGTTTGATCGGGTGGAGTGGACCTATCTTTTTGAGACATTAAAAAGATTTGGTTTCGGACCAGTCTTTATATCTTGGATAAAAATTTTGTACACCCTTCCTATGGCAGCAGTTCGCACAAATAATAACATATCATCATACTTTAATCTACATCGTGGTACGAGACAGGGTTGTCCCCTTTCACCCCTCCTATTCGCAGTAGCAATCGAGCCACTTGCAATAGCTTTGAGGCAAAGCTCAACTATAAAGGGGATTTGCAGGGCGGGGCTGATGCATCAAGTTTCTCTATACGCAGATGACATGCTGCTATATTTATCAGACCCCAATTCAAGTCTCCCAGAATTACTGATTTTACTTGATAGATATGGCAAAATTTCTGGATATAAGGTTAACTTTCAAAAAAGCGAACTCATGCCTATTTCTCCTGTAGCAAAGAATTATTTTGGATCTATTCCCTTTAAAATTTGTTTGATAAAATTTAGGTATCTTGGAATATGGATCACACGTGATTACAAGGAACTGTATAAGGCTAATTTCCCTCCTCTTTTAGCTTCTCTTAAACAAGATTTTGAACGCTGGGATCCTCTGCCTCTCTCCTTAGGAGGGAGAATTAATACAATTAAGATGAATGTCCTTCCAAAATTTCTTTATTTGTTTCAGTGTCTTCCTATCTTTCTGACGAAATCCTTCTTTACCAATCTTAACAAACAAATTTCAACCTTTATATGGAATAAAAAACCTCCTAGAATAAATAAAAACATATTACAGAGGCCTCGTAATCAGGGTGGACTGACTCTTCCAAATTTTCAATATTATTACTGGTCAGCTAATATTAGGGCTTTGCTGTTCTGGATAGGAAGTGACACCACTTATCCCAGCTGGATGGCCCTGGAAGCAAGATCCATTAGATCCTCCTCTTTGGCCTCCTTGCTTTGCTCTAAACTGCCATTTGATCAACCTATTGCAACCTTTACATCAAATCCAGTTGTTGTACACTCGCTTAAAATATGGAATCAATTTAGACGCACCTTTGATGTTGTAGAACTTTATCATGCGGCTCCTGTTGTAAAAAACCATATGTTTGTCCCATCTCTAGTGGATGAAGTGTTTGAAAACTGGTCTAATGTTGGAATATGCACTTTATCTGACCTCTATATTAACAAAATGTTTGCATCTTTTAATCAGCTGTCTCAGAAATTCAATTTAAGTAGTAAAAACTTTTACAGGTATCTGCAAATGAGAAACTTCGTAGCATCTAACTCTAAATGTTTTCCTCAGCTACCCCCTGCCTCTTTGTTAGACTCCCTTTTCACTTGTAAAAGTAATTCTACTCACATCGTAACTAAGATCTACACACTGCTTAATTCACATACAATAAAGGACCTGGAATGTCTTAGGAAGAAGTGGGAAACAGAACTTGGTGAAATAATTTCAGAAGAAATTTGGCAAAGGATTATACAGAGGATCTATTCTTCTTCTATATGTTTACGGCACACTGTCATTCAGTTTAAAATTGTACACCACTTACACTGGTCCAAAGATAAATTAGCGAAGTTTAAGAAAGATCTTGACCCAACATGTGATCACTGTAAACTGGCCCCTGACACTCTATTACACATGTTCTGGTCTTGTCACAAGATTTATGGGTTTTGGTGTTTTATTTTAAGACTTTTTCCAGCATATGTGGGACAAGAATTGACCCTTCTCCATTGATCTCATTGTTTGGTGTGATGCCGGTAAATAGTTTTGTCAGCAGAAGTCAAGAAAACATGATTGCCTTTTGTTCCCTTTTAGCCAAAAGACTCATCCTGTCAAAATGGAAGGACTCTGTTCCCCCGTCATATGGTCAGTGGATAAGGGAGGTAATGTGTCTTGTACATTTAGAGAAAATAAGATATAGAATTAGAGGGTGTACCAAAAAATTTCATAAAACTTGGCAACCATTTATAACTTTTGTCGAAAATATGTCTCCTGACAATTTATGCATGTAATGTACATCTGTTTATGTGTAATTAATATTGATTTGTTTACTTGATTTATTGTATCTATTTTTATTTTATTTTATTATTATTTTATTTTATGTTGTATTATTATTATTATTATTATCCATGTCTGTAATATTGTCTGGCTGTTAATTTAAAGTTGCTCTGTGTTATGTTAAAAAACAATAAAAATACCTTGTTCAAAAAAAAAAAAAAATCAATTTAATTGATTTAAATCGATTTTCCTTTAACTGGTTCATTATCGATCCATAAAATCCAAAGATCGATCTTTTAACTTGGGTAGTTTTTTCTTCTTTGGATGTGCAGAGAAGCAGCCTGTGGTATCAACCCTGCTGGTCTCGTGTGATCAGTGTTTAGCGTTGCTTTCTACTGAACAAGATCTCATGAGATGTTACTGCAAACAAACATGGTGGAAGCACTATATGGGCACCACTGGCAAGTTTAAAAGCTGATGTTTGGATGTACAGTATTCTAGATTTAACAAGTACAAAGGAAAATACAAGTTGTACAAAAACAAGTAATATGCAGAACATGCATTAATGCATATCATTAAAATATGATTAATGTAACTGCTTTGGGTTTAGTTCTTCATGTTAAAACTGTTTTACTGATGTACCAGGTCAAAAGGTCACTTTTAAAATTTACAGCACTATTTTAACTAAGATATCACAGACTGAATAAATATTGAATTGAATCATGAATCGAATCAATTTGAGACCGTGTAATATCAAATCAAATTGATCCAGAAAATCTGAATCAATACCCAGCTCTACCTTAAATCATGACAAAAACGATAAGATAACAAACTACAGTGTTGTTCCTCTTAAGAGATGTAAGCCTTGTCCAGAGGGTATCTGTGGTGTTGGAGTCAGGGCCTGGGATGACCGAGCCAGAAAGTTTGAATCCAGCCTTGCTTACAAAACAAGTTCACATGCAAGCTGTTGTTTAACTTTGGCCAGCAGCTGGACAGTAAGGGTTTTGTTGATGGTATAAAGGTCTGTTGAAATAAATGGAGAGGAAGGTAACAGTGTCATCTTTTAACCAGCTAAAAGTCACTCAACAAACTACCAAATATTTTCCTTCCCATCATTAATCTGATCTAAAGCTTCTGCTTAGACAGTCACTGTCAGGTGTCATAACTATTGAAGCTTTTCAAGTCGAGTTGACATATCCTAGACACAAGCGCAGAAAAGCCTTGAGGTATTTTAGCTGAAGCCTGGTGTTTGACCGGTTTTAAATACTATTGTCTGTAGATACAAGCTCACTGATAAACTGCGGTATGACAAATAAATCTTTGATAAACAAACAGACAATAAAACATCTTAAGACAGGATGTCTGTTTATTTCAGACAACTCGATGAGTAAAGTCTAAATGTTTGAGGTGGGCTGTCAGACACTACAAATCCATTATATTGTGCATCCGTGTTTTATAAAGGAGAGAAATGTTTGTTCTTTCAGTAACTTATAGCTGCTTTGCAAGTTTTGTTAGAAAGAAAAGGTCTTCTCTTTTTACCGAATAATCGAAAACTGTTGAAAGAGATGTGAATAAATTTAATTTGTTAAAGTTAATCAATGAGGACATCGATGTAAAAAAAATAAAAACAAACCCCCTGAGAAAGCACTACATTGTGAGTAAAAGCCCTTTCATTAAATTGTTTATCAGTACATTTTGAATTGATTAAAATATGAAAAGAGTATACATTTGTATGGAATACAACGCCTATTATGACATTAATTAGTTTGAAGAGGGAAAATGTTTTTAAAAATAAATTAAATGAATACTAATAAATTATTACTACTAAAATGTTAGGTCTTTTAACTGACTCATGCCGACTAGCATATATGATTTAACCATGATTATAACCTGACCTGACATTCGTCGAGTGTCGTGACCTGTCTGACCTAAAAAAAATCAGTTCTTTCATCTTGAGCACTGTGTCACAATGAAAGACAACCAAAATTCCAATTGGGACGCCACATGACTTCTCGAATGAGGTCTAGCATGTTTGATTTTTTCCTGCCTCCAACGTTAGTTTCTGTCTCCTGTGAGACACTGACCTATGAAAGCACAGAGAAATCTGTATGTGAAGTCAGGAATTCAAACATCCAAACAGGAAAGCAGAAAAGGAATTATGCTGCAACTTTGAGATGGAACTGCAATGATGGAGACAAGGAGAAATGTTGGTGAGCAAAAGCAACCCATCGTGTAACTGCTGTTAGCATTTGGCTAAAGCTGTATATCTTTAATTAGACAGTTTTAAATGCAGCATAGTACTGCAAAAATAGACTCCTGGCTTCTTTTCAGTTTCACCCTCTCTATCTTCCAACTTCATTTGGTTAGTTATGTGTCTCCTCTCCACTGTAAGGTCTGTCATACTTGTTGGTCAGGTCATGGCTCAATTTTATGTCTCTGATGGCTGATGACAGATATACAGATAAATGAAGAAATGTTTAGTCTGACTGCAGCATAAAACTGAAAAATAATGTATGACGTCTTGTTGGCTAAAACTAGGTCTAATCTTTGTCTAGCAAACATGACTAAAATGTGACCAGCACGTAGCTTAGCATGATAGCACGTTGTTAGGGCTGCAACTATTACTATTACAGAATTTTAAATATGCTCATCACAGACATGCGTCCTCTCTCCGTGGTGGAGGACACAGGATTTAAGAACATGATCAAGGATTTCAATCCAAACTACACAATGCCCTCCAGAACACACTTCACAAATATAATTGCAGAATTATATTACTGCTTTGTAAATCAGTATTGTATTGGCTTTGTTTTAAGCCAGTACTGGTTTGAACTTTGAAAGCCATTAAAATAAAAACCCTTTTCTGAGGAATATACGGCATTTGGATTACTCATTTTGAAAGCCCTAACATGTTGCATTGTATACAATTGATTTATTTGTTTAAAAACAAAAAAGTATATTTTGTTAGAGTACTCGAGTACTCGAAGAAATAATTGACAGAGTACTCGATTCCAAAAATACTCGATAGTTGCAGCTCTAAACGCAACCTAAGTCAAAATAGCTATTAAAATTTACAATAGCAGTTTTCAAGCAATGTGTGTGTCAGGTGTGCTGTTGGTAGGAACTCATATTATGTGAGAACAATCACATATTAAAATAAGCAAAGCTGCAGGTGTGTCCAAAACAAAAGGTAACAACATGACCCAGACTGAGCAGGTTCAACAAACACTTAGGAAACTATACATCAAATACACTGCTGTAAATACTTAAGTAAATGGTGAGAATGAAAACATTAAAAATACATGCAGAGACAATATTCAATAGATCATTTTTAAACATCTGATTGCAAATTTTCCAAGTCCTATATAGTCATTTTCATGAGTTGAATCTCTTTCAGGGAATGATGAAGTATGCATTTTTTCATATTTCATCCAGTCAACCAGGCTGCCCATCAAGCTAATCAGTTAATGTACAGCCATTCACTGAAGTAGATCTTTGATTTATTATGCGGCATAATTTGGACCACAAAGTTGTCAAGCAAACCATATCATCTGGAACAAGCTATGTCTTCATCAGATCGTTCTTTACTCTTCTCCTTTATGTTTCACTGGCTCTGAACTACATTGCTATTCACTATTACTACACATAACTGTCAGTCTTATGAAAGAGGAGAATGGGGACAAGCACTTTCCCCTCTAACTCACACAGCACACTATAGGACTCTATGTACCAAGTGCAACAGGCCTACTGATTGCACAGACCAGAGAACATCACATATAATACTACTACTTCTTTTTTTATTTAAATGTAAACAGAGAGCAGTGTTGTTTTGAGTGTTTAAAGTTTTTATGGTCACGATTATTCTCTCTGAAGTCAATTGATACAAACAGAAAAAAAGCCTTGAACAAAATTTGAGCCACATGATGCATTTAAGCAGATGGATGGAAGTAATTAGAATAGGCTAAACAAAGACTACAATTAGGAACCAAGTAGCTTACAGGGGCTTTAAAAGCAGAAGACAATACTTTCATTCAGTCACTATAAAGCCCATTAATATCTGCAGAGGGGAAGCAGTGGCTTGTGTTACTTTAGATACATTAACATTTATAAGAAGGCACTTGTGCTTCTGGACACTATTTCATTCTTCTGTGCCCCCCTACAGTGAAATGGAAGAGCAAATCTGCATTTTCTTGTTTTCACCGTTTCAGTCCTGCACGATTGCTGCTGTAGGAGATTTTCAATGCTTCTCTGGCTGCACTGACTGTGCACCTCCTTTCCTCATACAAGCCAGTCGAGTTAATACCATCACCATGGAGACAGCTCTTTGGCAACTGAACCTGCTCACATGAGCTCAGGTACACGATCATTCAAGCACATACACACAATGAAAGGCACATGCTTGTTCATAGGGTACAAGAATAGCAGGCATGTTCAAAACACAGCCCTTCAGTGATAGCAGACAGTTATTTTCGTGATCTCTAGTGGGTGGTAAGTCAATAATAAAGTCTGAGGACATCTGTCTGATAAAGCAGTCACTGATTACATTTACCATTACAAGCCTTTTACCTGCATGTATGTGGTTTAAAACAGGACCATTTCTTAAAACTTGGTATCAAACTCCCTTCTAGAATTGGCTTCCTATACAGTGAGTCCTTAATCACTCATGGTTTTGTTTATAGAGAGGTTAAAACTACTAAAGGCTTAAGATCTACAACACAACTCTGCAAACAATACTTCAAACAGAAGATAAGAAAAGGATATCCATGTATACTAAGGTATTTGCAAGCTTGTAAAAACACAGACAGTGTAAGACAGATTTAAATAAGTGACTACTCATATACATTTATGTAAATTATATCTTCATATCTATATGTACATGTGGGAACCGGTAGTCTAAGTAATAAAAAACAGGTTGGTCAAACTAACCATCCACCATTGTTGCTTTAACTCTTTGTCTCTTCAATTTTCATTATTTGAAAACTTGATCACGCTGATACATGATTTTTTGTGTATGACCACATCATTACATAAAGAAACTGGATATCAGAGCATTGATCCCTACACAGGTTATAGCCTCAGCAGATCAATAGGAGTAAATACATTTAATATCACATTTATAATTAAATGAAACTGCACAACAGTCGAGTCATTCATTTTTTTCACGTTATCCAATGACTTGTCTATCATGAAACCTCACCAGCTGAGTTGACGAAAGCTAACCTGAAGATGTCACATAAATGAGTTCACTGCACATTTATGTAATAATGCCACAGCACTGGATGTATTTAAGAGGTTTTGGTTTCAGAGATTGGCTGCTGTTGTTTAGTGGTGTTATTTGTCAGGAACATCTCATCCTGATTTTGTTTTGTTTGGCAACAACAATCTATCAAGTCACAGTAGCAAGTAGCATTGCACAGAGGCTCCGGCTAATTGCTGGAGATAAACACAGTATCATTAGCTGGCTACAACCCAACGACTAAGGATAGCCTTATTGAGAGGATAATGCCAGTTTTATATCCAAAGCGTAGCTCTTTGTGAGCCCCTGTCCTCTGTGCTATTACAGTTTCAGTAATAAACCCCGACTCCCATGAAACATTTAAGGAAATGCCTCCGATTCTGAGAAAAGCGTGAGCTATATTCCGTCTGCGACTGTAGAAATCAAACAGCTAATGTTAGCCGACCAGCAACAGTGGCTTCAACTTCAGTCTGTTTTTGGCTGAGATATCACTCACCTGGTCTCGAATTTTGAGAACCACCATATTTCTGGGATTTTAATTGTTCTCATGCAGATTCATAAAGGGATAATTCTCTCCTTCCGAATAGCAGGTTTGATCTTGATAGCTCTCCCGCTGGTCTGCTGGAGGCCTTGCGTGACGCTAGCCTAGCCTACTTGCTAGCTTCCTAACCTGATGGCATGGAGGCAGAGGAGTAGCGGAAACTCCATAACATTGGCGCCACCATACTTCACCACCCACGACGCTGCAATGTGATTGGTTGGACTTTCTTCACGTTCAAGTAAGAGCGTTGGTTATTGGTTGATATATACAGAACAAGATAAGAGGCGCACTGTGTTGAATATTACATTGCTTTTTACGCACACGTTGAAGTAAGCATAGAAAACTGTAGATTTGAAAAGACCAACAAATGTATTGGGGTTTTTGAAGACAATAACACGAAACATCGAGAATAATGATGCAGATTATAGGAAAAAGCAAAGATGTAAAAGACAGAAGAGGACTTTATTTTTAAATAATCTATTTAAACAGACTCAGAATTTGCAAATAATATGAATGTAAACTAATGTATAATAATAATGTAATATAATGTAAACTAAGAATATTTATATTTACTTATGATGCCTACAAAATGTATCTCAAAAAATCAGGATAGGGGCATTTTTTATAACTAAAATGTCAACAGTCTGGGGTTTTCATTGTTGTATCTTCATGATACACTTCACATTTTCAGTGCGTGGCAGGTCTGGACTGCAGGCAAGCCAGTCTTTTATTCTTTTGCCACACGGTTGTAGCACGTGCTGAATTTGACTTAGCATTGTCTTGCTGATATAAACAATATATATGAATATCTCTAAAAAAGACAGCTTTGATGGAAGCACATGTTGCTCCAAAACCTGTATCTACCTATAAGCGATAATAGTGTCCTCAAAGATGTACAAGTTGCCCATGCCATGGGCACTAAGACACCCCCATACCACCACAGATGGTGGCTGATGAACTTTGGCCAATAACAGTTTAGATGGTCATCTTCCTCTTTAGCCCTGAGAACACAACATCCATTATTTCCAAAAACAATTTGAGATGTGGACTCATCAGACCAGAGAACTCCTTCCCACTTTGTGCCAGTCCATCTAACATGAGTCCAGACGTTCAATGTATCTTGGTGTTGTTGAGAAATGGCTTTGCTTTGCATTACAGAATTTTAACTTGCATTTATACATGTAGCAACTAACTGTTTATTGACAGTGGCCCTCTAGATTAAGGTACTTTCCTTTGTAGAATGATATTGGTTTTTGATGCAATGCCACCTAAGAGATCAAAGGTCACGGGCACTCAGTGTTTGTTTTCAGCCTTGCCTCTTCCGAGCACAGATTACTCCAGATTCTTGAGTCCTTTGGTAATGTTACTGTAGAAGATGATAAATCCAACAATTCCTTGCAATTGTGTGTTTAGAAACATTCTTAAACTGTTGGACATGCTCACGCAGTTGTTCACAAAGTGGTGAACCTCAGACCATTGTTGGTTGAGAGTTGTTCCATTCAAAACCAGTCATAGCACTCACCTGTTTCCATTTGACCTGTAGCCTACAGAATGTTCAAAACTGGTTTGACCATTACTCCCTCTTTCCCAGTGTTTTGTTTCCCTTGTCCTTGCTTTTTTGGAATGTGCCAAAGTTATCAAATACAAAATGAGTGAACATTTACATATTAAAATAAGTAAAACTTGAATATTGTATATGGTCTTTGTCTAATATCCAACTGAATAGAATTCCCCAATCATTCTATCTGTTTTTATTTACATTTTGCACAATTCACTGTCTTCACTTGAATTTGTGTTTGTATGGAGTATGGAGTAACTAAGGAGTTTGAGTTATATGCCATTACATCTTTATCCCTCCCATTTTTACTTCGCTTGACGTAGACTTATGTTATGCAAGAAAATTATCCTAATCAGTTCAGAACATTCAAAAGTTTTCACAACAATTTATTTTTCTGTAATCTCAAGTTCTCTAATTATTTGAACTGCATAAAGTGCAACTTCATGTAACTGTTTCTTTCTCATGGCTCTCATACTCATTGCATTGAGCTTAATTAAGCGTGGTCGTAATTTCAGTGACAGCTGCTTATGAATCTATTTAAGTAACATGAATCACTCTGAAGATGCACAAAAAGAAGTGTGCTACCATTTGCTGCAGAACTCGACTCCAGCAAGGGGTGTTATATTGATTTGTATTTTTTCTCTTGCAAGGGTTATACCAGACACACAGTCATTACTGCACCATGTAAATGATAAGTCATGCGACATTTGCTCCTTTCAAGTGAGCTATGGCTTGTCATCTCTCATGCCCTTTATTTAACCATAGTGTGTCCCCATAGCATGACTTCATATCCTTAAGTAACTTTTGTGGTCTGCCTTTAAATGTACTGTATCAAAACTATTTAAACAGTAGGCTATAAATACTATGTCAGTCGCCCCAACTAACAGCCTTTACACAGAGGGCAACACAGTGCACGCACCTCTAAATACCTATAGATATGTTTTAATCTTGAAACAATTTTATATTGCTTATATTGATATAATAACACATGAACAACCCTCATTTCTCACAAGTTGCCGTGGTTGAATCCTCCATGTATGTACAGAGGTCTGAGAACCAATACCAAATCGTGATGAAATATTGTCCTCTAGTGGCATACCCGAGAACTAAAAGCAGGCTTTGAGAGCAGATGGTGTGCACTTGCAGTTCATTGAATTAGTTCTTATATAGGGATGCCATAATAGTCTTTACTAATAATACAATTTGTGTATAATTAAAATTGGATCATCCTATAATTTTATCACATTTATAAAAAGAGTTTTTAAATACAAAGATATGAATTTAAAGTGAAACCTATAACATAACATAGCATAATTCCCATTGTTCTCATCTCTGTCCATAGCACAGAAACTTTCCCCTTGTTGTTCTCTTCAATTAAACAACATGGGTTTATTAAAACTTCTTGAAAAACCCAACGGTAAAAAATTGTGAAAATATGAAAGAATCCATCACAGGCATGCCATTCACTTCATGGCATGCCTACATGGAAAAAAATTCCAGAAATATTATTAGGATGTATATATCTAATATGTCTTTCTGTACACTGGTATTGTTCAAAAACCCCATATCTCACTTATAAAAATCGTTAAATTTTTCTTTTATTCTTTCTTCTTTTTAATTTATTTTGAAAAGCTATGCTACTGATCTCCCTACCTACCTTTTTGAGTGGGGTTTATAAGTTCCAAACCAATGCAAAGTATCAAAAACAACCAACAACTATGAAAACACTGTGTTTATTATTTTATAACACATCATTTTTATTTCCTAAAAAATAATGATTGTAAAGCTGCAAAGTTTTAGTTTGACAACAATAATATACAAAACATTGATGTTGATCAAAAAAAAATCAGGATTTCTCAATATGCAGGTTCTTATTCAGAGCAATTGAGTTTAATTTATACTTTAGGAGTTCAAAATTTTGACTTAATGTACTATGTTTAAGTTTTGGGCAAGTTTTGTAAACTGCTGTAAAAAAGAACGCAAAATTGTACATTTTTGATGGTTTATTTATTTTTCAAATCACTTTACAAAAGGAGGCTTAAAAGTGGGTGAAAAATCAATACTACTATTAAAAGACAGTTAACGGCATGGTTCAGCAGAGGAAACTTAGTCTAGCGAGTGAAAGAGATGTCATGCTTACAGATGTTCAGCAGCACCATCAGTTCAGAACAGAAAACAGAAAAACCCAGGTACACCCATTTGTTGGATAAGTTTGGCCTAAACTGGTCTTCACAGAGGACATAGCCAAAAGCATTTCATCTGAAATGGAAACAAAGCCATGTGACTTAAGGATGCAATAAAACGTACATAAACTGGAAGCGAGAGCTCTGGATTGGTGAGTGAAAAATTCTAATTCTTGGCTGGAATTGATGGTAATTTGTGGAGTGTGGTACAATAATGAGTGTTTGTAGGCAACTGTGAGCTGTAGAAGTTTAATAAAGAATCTTTATAGAATCTTTGAAAGACTTGGAGACTGTCTTTTGTGTAGTCAGAGGTGTTTAAAGAATTAAACAACCAAACCATCTGATAATAGCACAGCATTTTCTCTTTAAAGTGCTACAAACTACAGTTAATATCATCACAGTGTCTGTGTGTGTCTCTGTTTATACTGTACCCACAGACTTAGTGACTATGTCACAGACAAAGGCAGTATATTGAGCTTTATTGAGCCTCCAATCTCACACTGTAAACAAATCCTTGAAAAAAATTCTTGGATCCACATTTGGATTCAGATTAATACCAAAATCTAATCCATTGTCTCTTGTGGCATGAACAGTATTCACTGAAAATGTCCTTAAAATCAGTAGAAGTTGTTGACTTTCTGGTGAAGAAGAGGAAAATGGCCTTAGCATTCAATGTTATCAAATCCTTTAAAAATTCCTCAACCACATCCACATTTAGAACAGCCAAAATCTAATCTCTAGTTCACTGTGACATGACCAAAATTCCCTTCTTTTCTTTATTTTTAATTATCCTGTTGACAAACAAACAAAGGTAGGCAAAAAAAGAACCTTCTTTGTGTGGTAATACACAGTAACATAACAAAAAAAAATGTAGAAGATTTAATGAAAGAGTGGTCAAACTCCCACTGGGATGGTTGTTTTCAACCCTGTGTTTACTTACAGGTAGGAGCCTCCTATTCTTTAACGTAACAGTTTGAGGCAAAAAAATGTTTTATTCATTTTTTTTACCCATTCCATTTTGTGGAGGAAGATAGACTGTCCCACCAACTTAGGGACACTTCGGGGTGTTAAGCTGCCAGTGAACAATTCAAGGAGACGAAACAAACTTCCTGAACAGAAAACAAACATTGTCTCGTCTAGAAAACTTGAACAAAAACACCAACAACAACATCCAGAATGAGAGTAAGACCATGTAGGCAGGGCTGAGAGAGAAGAGGATGTTGCTAACACTGCTGGTCCACAGTGCATGCATGTTATTATGAATATTATTAAGTGACACCTTGGGGAAGTATTTTTTTTTTAAATCATCATTTGTAGTATTGTTATTGATTGTTGTTCAAGTTTATTTGTGACTGCCCTTTCACCTAATTAATGTAATAATTGAGCGAAATCTTAAAAAGTACATCAAATCTTAAAAAATCTGGGAGTGCTGTGTATCTCATGACATCTTTTAGTAACCCTTTCTGAGAAATGACATGGTCTTTAGCGCCCAGATGCAAGCTATGGGATCCTGAGCGAGTGATGGGACAGCCACAGTGACATGCATACAGGATCACCCTTCAGGTCCTCTGATGCCGGGCTGTGCCCCTGTCCGTCCAGCTGTCAAAGTGAGGGATAGCAAACAGCTGGATGGCTGGAGTCCTGGGATGAGTGTTGGTTCCAGCTGGGTCAGTCCCAGCTGCCGAGGAACAGTCCTGAGACAGGAGAAAGGAGAGAGAAATTCTGCGAACTGATTCCCACCACTGATACCAATGTGTTTATACAGAGACAGATAACACATGGGCATCATTTAGAGATCAGTTTTAAGGAAGGTATGTCAGGGATGCACCTCACAAAATGATAGGTGGTTTTCTTTGTGACACATAATTGCTTAACAATTAAACTATCCCTCACATCAGCAGAATATTTAAATTTATATTGAAATATAATTTGAATGTAGTTATGGATAGTTTGTATATTTAAAGGTTTGTTTGTGTGTTTGTATGTAAAGCACTCTGTGCTGTACCATCTTGTAAAATGCTATACAGATGAAGGATGACTGATGTATTGATGTTAACTTGTGAATAATAATTTCCTGAAATGGGTCTGTATTTGTTATTTTTGTTATAATCCACAGAAATAGTAACAGATAGATGTCCCTTTAGTGCATTAATTAGATTAATTAATTACACCGCAAATTAATGCGTTATTAAAATTAATCCCAAGATTAATCATTGCAGACAAACATTTTGATATTGGCCAGTTGAAGGACCCGTACATGGCAGTGGCACGTCACTTCACACATGCGTCTCTAGTCAAACCAAACAAAGCCCAGGTGACAACATGAATGGCATATTTAAGACTTAGTCTTATTTTATTTGTGAGTTTATTTATCTATATTTGTACTACATTCTTTAAAATGCATCAGGCCTAATTGTTTTGCTGGATGTCCTCCACCTTTTTCTTATTTTGAATTTGATTTATGAAACACACTTAAAGTGTAATTTGAGTTGCCTGATTGAGCTTAGAATTTTCTGGACAAGTTGCTCTGACTTTGGCTTTATTTAGTCACCAATAAAAATGTGGATTTACAAATCTTCACTTCTTAGTGTATTCATTTGATTAGTCATGCACTGCAATTTCATAATATCCTAGAATTCAAATTCTTTATTTAGGTACTTTAAGCAGATATGAGATTAAAATGTGATTAATTAGATTAATTAATTATAAATCCGGTAATTAATTAGATTAATTTTTTTAATCATCTGACAGCACTAGTATAAAGGAAAAGTGCATATCAGTGGACACAATCAGATGTTGTAAAATGACTGATTACAGCAGGAAGGTAGTGACCATCTGTTGTCTTACAGACATTGCCATTGTGTATTTTTTATATTTTTTGTACTCTCTGTGTGTCATCTTGTTTCATAGTGTTCTGGGGGCATGAGTGCAACAGATTTAAAAAAAAAAAAAACAAAAAGACATTGAGTATCTTTAATTTAGGCATCAGACATTATATTGCAAGAAAAAGGGACTTAAGGTGGACAAGGCTAAATACAGAGGCTAAGCACTGACACAGTTCAAATACACTGAGGTTTTGTCAAGCAGTGATGTGGGAAACTGGTGGCAAGGATAGAACTTGGACATGTACCTTGTTTATTGAAAACAGAGAGAGAGAAAGAGAGAGATGGATTGAGAGAGGTGGGCACTTGTCCCTTTATGCCAAACAGTGTACTAAAAAAGGGGATGGTGAAAAATGCTTTGAAGTGACGAATAAATATGTGAGACTGTGAACAGCTTGTAGACTTAAGATGGCAAATCTGTGTGCCAATCACAGTGGCCTAGCTCCTGGTTGACATAAAATCTTCTCTTTTTTCCATAAACTCCTACAGCTATGTTTAAAGGATATGTGCAGTTGGTCAGCTCACAACTTACTTTTCCTTCTTGGGTTTAGAGTCAGGAATTAGTTGCTATATCATGAAGTTGTTTTTTTATTACTGGACTAAAACTTACTGTCAAGACTTTGGGAATCCAGGACATTTTTTGTTCATACTTGTGTAGTTTAAGGACCGTTTGTACTGCTCAGCAGCTACTGGTGTGTCTTAGGCAACTGTCCCCACTGAAGTTCAAGTCAGGATCCTTTTACCTATGACCAGTGGATGGCACTGTTTCCATTCATGAGATAGGATTGTACACTTGTGAAGCTCAAGGCACTATTTTTAGGGGGTGCATAACAGCATAGTGGAGTCTGTGGATGCAGCTGTTGTTGCATTGACATTTGGGAATTTTATGTTATGCAATGACAAGCAAATAATAACCTCTTTACAAGCTGAGAGATCCTTTAATATCCAATGCCTTTGTTATCAAATACTGGTTCTAAGTCTACTGTCAGAAGAATGAAGTAAACCTATCATAATCGCAGTCTTTTATAGGTCTAATAAACAAAATAATAATAATAAAATCAACTGTACTTTATAAAAACTAGACACAGGAGAATTTAGATTACAATGAAACCACACAGATCTGCTTCAGGTTTTGACTAGCTGGTCTTTAAGTTAATAACTACATGCTTTTGTACCTGAGGACAAACAGTGACCAAAGCGTCCCTCTTCTTTTCATCTCAGAGATTACCGGAGAACAACTGAGTGGACAAAGTGCTCAGTCTGCTCCTACCTTGAGTAGGATGTTGGCCCCTTGTTTTGACCAAAGACTATTTATAGTTTGCACGTCAACCCGCTTCATGTCATTATGCACAGCTGCACACCGAGCTCAACCTTTTCTTCAGGTAGACAGTTCACATTTTCATCATGACTAGATATCCAAGTTTTGTTTGTGACACACACAAACACAGCCTACCTTTGGCCTAGCAGTTAAAAACAGATGGACCAGTGCACTTTATGCAGGAAACATGGGTTCAAATTCAGCCTGCACCCTGTCCTGCTGACATTGCTGACATTCATCAGGTAAATCCATCTTGCTAAGGTCCAAGCTGAAAATATTTTCCTTAGTCAGAGAATGACAGATCTTTACAAGGTCATCTCAAGGAGAAAGAGTGTACAAGCGTTTGGGCTAGGCATGCTCAAAGGTTATCCAGACAAGACATTTGTTCAGTCACCCTCCATGTTTTTCTTGAAAGGCTCTGCCACTCCCAAACATTATCTATAGGATGGTGCACAGATTGAATTGAAACATCCTCCATTGATATATGTAACAGACTTTACATTTTGGCGGGGGTATCCAAACTATGGCCAGGGGGCCAAATGTGGCGCACTGCTCATTTTGAATTGGCCCCTAAAACAGTTGAATGGATGTAGACTTTTCAATTGAAGCAGCAAATACCATCACTCACGCACAGTTTCTGCCATATTTACTTTGTCACAAAGTCGTATTTACAAAGTAAATTGCTATATTAATCTTCAAGCACCAACATTTCTGCAGTTTACTTTTGTTTTGTGTCTGACAGTGAAGATAAGGCAGCCATGTCCCCAACTCTGCAGCTCAGAAGGTCATTCTCATCCTGACAAGGTGTGAATCCAGTGATGGCAGATGATAACCCACCCCTAAACTCTAAAACTCCAACTTAACTAACAAAAAGTTAGGTGCAGCAAGTGGCTAGGTAGTCCATGTATTTCTCTTTATGTGGCCCTAAATGTTAAAGGTTTGGAAACCCCTGCATTATGGTGTATGAGTCTGGCCTGCTTTCTGGCACGTCTTCTACTATTCTCTCTCAGTTTATGACTCTGTGTAGTGCTCCATCTCTCACTCTGTCCAATCAAAGTATAAAATGCTAAAAACCCATTTTTAGGAATTTCTTTTTTTGTAGGAAACCCCATATTTTTGTCCAACGTCAGAAGTTTTTTTTTTTTTTTTGGCAACAGTTCATAAACACTGATTCTGAGTATGGTGTGCATTGGCTAGTTTGCATTTGTTATGGTGTCATTCCCATTCTAAACACCTATGGGATTAAAAAAGTAGTCTTTATAGACATAAAGTAATCCTGGCAGACACATAAGAACAACATTTTTATTCTAGGTTTTCGACCCCCACATGAGACTCTGTTCCTGTTTAGTGTTTATGGTTTGTTTTTAGTTACTTGTTTCTGTTATTTTTAAATTATTAAAAAAAAAGAAAAGTTAAATAATTGTTTTAGTGTTTATACCTGCTTCATTTTATCCATTGTTTTAATTGGTTTATGTCTGCGTTGTTGTCTATTTATGTGTTGTAATTTGTTTCAACCGTGGTTGTTTTTAAAGTGTTTTATAAATAAAGTTGAGTTAAATTGAGTAAAAGGCCTTAACATGGTCAAGCCACGCCCCTAAACAAGGCAAACAGCCAATCATAGCTTCGGATTCAAGCGCCGTTAATCGAGACTCATTTGCATTCCCCATCGAGAAAAGAAAGCAGGTTAAAGCGTCTTGTTCAAGGTAGGTAACAGCCAACTAAATGCTTCAGCCCAAACCCCCCAAAACAGAGTTGAGTACGATATTGGTCATGGTTAAAATCACAGCATTGATAAATAATTGGGTTTTGAGTATGCTAACAATGCTAACAGCACAATAACATCCCATAACTGCAGGTACTAAGCCCACAGGTGATGCTCGTGTTAGCTCGTCTTTAAAGTACTTCAGAGCAGACTGTATTTACCATTAGAGGAACACCACCCGGCTCATGACTATTAAACTCACCCACGTTACAGAGTAAGGTTCACGGATGTCACCGTCATTGTTTTCGCTTGTTTGTCACAAGATGTGGTTTTTTATTGTGCAGACTGGCATCTAACAATAGACTTTGCTTATGGGGGTATGATCTCAGCAGAAGTGGTCAGAGTGAGAAAGTCCTGCCAGAAGACTTTGTCATTTATCCTAGATGTGTCACCCCAGTCAGAGATGACTCTTGTCCTGGTTTGATTTTGGGTCTATGGACATTGAGTAACAAAATAGTTTAAATCCATCTTCAAACTGTGCAATGAGGCAATTAAACAACTAAAGGCAGGCCTGCACAAATGTTTCTCATGTTTGAGTACAGTTACATTTGTGAAGGTGCCCAGAAGTACAAGTAAAAATATCTCTGTGAATCCATTCAAGTAAAAGTAAAACGTGCTTCACTTTAAATACATTCAGGAGTATTTTCAGTATACTTTGCTGTGTCATGTAAAAAGACTGGAGTGTGCAGTGCAGGATATTTACCTTTGACACAAATGATAAAATGAACACAGAGAAGCAGTTGGTAAAGAAAACTCTATTTTCAAGAAACAACATGTACACTCAAATTGAAAATACTAAATGAAATGAAATTTAAATATAGATGAAGCTGATCCCATCTTATTTTTGATCCATGTAAAAGAAAAGTCTGTTCCTCCTCCCCATTTGAATACTTAATATTAAAGAAACATTCCTGTATTGACAAGTTATTATTTCAAAATTAAATGAGCTTAACAATACTTGATCCTATTTACAAGATTTTTGGCTTTAGTAGTTCCAGGCTTGTAGATGGATTTGCATGTTATATTTCTTACTACCTTTATCAACAAGTAAACTCGGCAGCATTACTAAATGTTAGAAGAAAAAAAATGGGGCACTCTTCACCGATGTGCTGCAGTGATATATCAACAATTGATGTTTGGTTCCATGAAAGATACAGCGCTCTCATGACTGACATAATTTTTAACATTATGGACTTCATTTTTTTTGTATGTTGGCCAACATTTCAAAGCCTCTCACTGCTTTATAAATTGGGAGTGTTTTACTCCACTGGACTGAGAGCCAATCATCCTGATCTGCTCAGGTCGATGGACCGGTCTATTCTGAAATACTACATTATGTTTGAGTGTTGCTGCAGGACTTACAGGATCATTTTTTGTGAATCAAATGAACTGGATGTACACTGTGAGCATGTGCGTTATAGGATTATGGCTGGCAGTATCACTGAAGGGGGCAATTCTATGGCAACTAAGGGCCATTTGGTAGTTTCTTCAACTTGTCAGTAGAATTGAGTTTCTTCACTGAGAACTTTTCTCATAATTTGGGTATTAGCTTGTTTCATATTTTTATTTGATGAATGTATCCTTAATCCTACCGCTAATTTGGTACATACAATATGTTTTCAGATAGTGAATAACCAACTCTGCAAACACCAGCAGATGAAGACATCAACCAGCCTGAATAACATTAAGGTTAGTAGTATTTAAATCTTGATTAACTCATGAGCTTGGTATATAATAAAAGCTCATTTCCATTGGAGCTGAAGAAATAAAAGCCCGATTAAAGTGAACTTGTTTTGCTGGACACTAGGGCTGGGTATTTCCAGCAACCTCACAATACGATACGTATCCCAATACTAAGGCCACGGTACGATACGTATCCCGATACACATAAATTGTGAACATTGACTACGCTTTTAACAAAATTCTTGACAAGTTTAGTTTTTCTTATAAGAAGAAAAAGAACAAGGATGAGTTTTAAGCGGCTTTACAACTTGAGAGACATAAATTCAGATCCTCAAAGATGGTAGACCTAAGTTCAAATTTACAACATATGCTTCTCATTTATGTAGCTCGTCTTCCACATTGAACTGTGCCACTGTTAACATTAGCAAAAGTGTATTGACAACAACTGTCAAAATATTTAGGCCGTATCGATTCTGTAGAATCCATATCAATACACATAGGGGTGGGCGATATGGCAAAAATATCATATCCCGATTTTTAAAAAATAAAATCACGATCGCGATTTTATCACGATTCTTTTTTACTTTGATTTTTCTAGGCTTATTTGCATGTTTGACCATTTTTTCCCCTATGTTTAACATATAAAACATGTAAAACCCTAAAAGAAAAAAAAAAATTGAAGCCAAAGAAACTTTCTGAACAGGTTTAAATTTAAATAGTGCAGTTTTTATAAAAATGTGCAATAAATGTAAACATAAAAGGTAATGAACAACAATATCAACATTATCTCTTAAAGTGCAACAATTTAAAACAAATGTTATCTAACTGCAATGTCTATAATCTGAGTGAATAATACAGCTGCTTTAGAACAGATTTTTGTTCAGACATCTTCAAGTTTTTATCTCC
Source organism: Scarus forsteni (assembly GCA_036419115.1). NCBI lineage: Eukaryota > Metazoa > Chordata > Actinopteri > Labriformes > Labridae > Scarus > Scarus forsteni. Next base: position 11,595,458 of record JAZDUH010000111.1, on the reverse strand, counting down.
TTTTTTCTTTCCGCCATGGCTTCACGCTACATAACCAAACAGGAGATCCCACCATGCACTGCGCGTACTGTGCTACGATTGGTTAGTCGGGTGCACGTCAAAGTCTCTGCGCCCACAGAGACGATCTGACAATCTTTCTGCTTTATGAGATCATCCCTACGTTATAATCCTTAACGATTTAATATCGTCATAAATACAGGTATCCCAAAAGACGATATTTTGCTGAATCGATATTTTGAGCACAGGCCTACTGGACACCCTGTCAAGACTAAGGAATCCTTTTTTGTCATTATGTGGTGACATAAGGAAATTTTGGGCATTAACTCCCGTCTGAGGTAGTAAAAAATTTAATGTAAGGTATAAAAAATGTAAAGATGGAATAAAATAGAATAATAATAAGAGAATAGTCAGTCCAGCTAAAAAAATTGAGCACCTTTAATGTTTAAAATGGCTCTTACATGATGGTTTTGGTGACGAGTGCTCTCTTTTAGGTGCTGCTGCGATGACAACATTTCACTCCTACCTCAAAAAAGGATATTAAGAAAACAAGAAATCACACAGACCCTCCAGTGTACACATGTGACATTTTCTCTTAGACTGCCACTAAAGAAAAACACTGCTCACACTTGACATAAAAACCTTCCACAACCACTTGAAATGACCCTTCGGCTGCCTTTCTATCCCAGAAATTAATATTTTTACATTCCACTTCTTCTTGGCAGGTCAGTGCTCACAGATGTCTGCACTAGTCAGATGGCTTGAGGGGGCAGGTACCATCTGAGCTGTGTCAGGGAGAGAAAGTCATTTTAGCAGCACCTTACACTAAGCCTAACACTTAATTTCATAGTACCAGTGAATTTGTTAATGAGACAAAGTGTTTTTTTGATGGAACAAATCTTGGCAGGCATCTGTGATTTATTCACTGGATCTGATAAGTTGGCATGTTTGGCTTTATGACTGGCAAGCGGGGCCCACAAAAGCAGCATGTTGTATGACATCCCTGCTGGGTAATGCATCCAAACTGTAGGGAATTATTATCCTAAAATGAAAACTTGGAGCAAAAGTGTTTTATAAAGAATCACTTAGGTACCAACTGAGATGACATAAGAAGTGAGAGTGAGCCTGTTTATCGAAGCGAAAAGAATGCAATGCCTTTTTTCCTTTTTTCACAGCTTAAGTGATGCGGGTGACGAATTGCACTTTGTCAGTGTGGATACATTTCCTGTGTTTGTGTGCCATACTTGTCTGACCGTGACAGTGTGAAGGCAGCCTTCGTGTCACGTAGCAGACATCGCAGTTTTGATAGAGGAAAGGATGCGGTGGTGTTTGTGCAGGGTTACACCAAGTATGACATGAAAAAATGATTAAGCCAATCTTCCGCCTCAGATGGAAAGGAATTGTTTGAAAAAAACACAACTGTATGACAGTGTGAATGTGTGTGAGTATTGTACAGGCGTCTTTGTGACAAAGTGTTCTTGTGTAAGAATGTATAAAAACACAAAGATAAGTGACAGTCATATAGTCAACTTAAAGCAGGATTGTTTACTTAAAAAGTCAGGGTTTACAACATTATACAATTTGAATAGAAGTTATTTGAAAATATGTCCTTGGCAAGAAGAGTATAATTATTATGTTAGCTTTGCATCTCTGTCGTGATCCACATATTTCTATTGAGGGTACAATTTGTTTGATTTGAATATAAAAGACTTGAAAACACTGTTGGCATGAGTACCCTGTACCCAGTGCCAGTCTGCATAATGTGAGCTTCAGCTGGATTTCACACTTGGAAATGAGCTCTCGGCCTATCCATCATTTCCCAAAAAAATGACAGATGATTAATAATTGAATAATTTCACAAGCGGTTACTATTACAGAGACAATATTACTGACAAAATTCTTTTAAAGCTAAATCTCACACACCCAAGGAGTAAAAATGTCCTCATAAACATAGATCATGTATGATATGTTCCTCAGCTTCATGCCTGCAACGCTTGTTGACACCAGAAAACTATTTTTGTGCGATGCAGGATCTATTATTGGCTCTGGCTGTAAGTGTTTTCTGTTCCATAACAAGATGAATCCCCAACATGGCATTAGGTTACCAGGCAACAGTGTACACTCCACTGTGCGGTTATAATTTTTTTGTATCATTATGATGTTTAATAGTATGTGACTGCATGGCAGCATGCCAAAATTAACCACTGTTAGTAGACCTCGCAGAGCCTGATGTATGTTGGGAGGCGGAGAGGCAAGAAGGCTATATTTGGCTGCAATGTTCCCCTCAAAGAGACGAGTTCTTAGTCTGAGTTTGACATTTCTCTGAGACTGGAAAAAATAGGTTTGGGTCAGTGAGTTTTTAAAGGAGGAGGGGTGGGGGGGTTGTTGGTGCTCAGAGAAAGGGGCTGGTCTGCTTTGTGTAGTGGCTCTCTGTTATGTTCTCTTCACATGTGTGGATCAGGTAATTTAAATGATGGGGTACAACCTATAGTTTAATGTTAAGATCAACACCGTCTTTAATACATTGTAAACTACTCCTCTACCCTCTTTCTTACATAGTATTATCATACAAAATGGTCACAATAACTGGACAAATTGCTGCGGACTTCCAAGAGCTCCTGTTTTTAGTTCTGGGGAAATAAAGTACATAATATTCTCTGCTTTTTGAAAATTGTCAAATCTTTTCAGGTCATAAATCTCAAGGGGTGTCCATAAAGGATTCAAGTATGATTGATTTAGTTTGCACATGGACTAATTGTTGAATGCCTTCCCTTATTTAGGTTTCATTTATTATCTACAGTGTAAAAGGCAACCACATAGTGCATCATTTGCCTAGTTTTACCTTAGTTATAACCCCCAAGTACAGAGGCTGCCACCTCTTAAGCTGGTGGCCTGGGTTCTTTCTAGGGCTGAACAATTAATTGCAAATTAGATTAAATCGCAATATGGCTTGTTGCAATTTTCAAATCGCAGACAGTGCAATATTTTTAACCCAAAATGTGTTGAACATTTTGGCATTGTGATGTAGTTTCTTGCAATTTCATGCCTATTTTAACCTTTTTAACCCAGTTTTTACAACTTCAGGCCTTTCTTGCGCCCATTCACCTTTTTTTTGGCCACTGTCAGACCATGTTTGGAATTTTTACATGGTTTTTGAAACTGAATCCCAATTTTGCTGCTATAATCAATTTTCCTTAGTCACTTTTGAATTTTTTTGCCATTTTTTTTTTGCAATTTCATACATATATTGCACCTATTAACTTTTTTTCCTCTTTCATACCATTTTTTTTACCCAGTTTTTACAATTTCATACCTATTTTGCTTCTGTTCTTCACTTCTCCACTTTTTCTCAAATCCTTTATCCTTAAGGTGCGTTCACACCGGACGCTACCTGTACTACCTCGGCGATCACTCTTCATGCAAAGTCAATGTACAGCCGCGATGGGGCGGGGCTAACCCTCCCGCGACGCGACAGCTGGCGACAAGACGACCGCTTCACTCGTTGCGCGCGTCAGTTAAAAAAGTTGATCTATTCAGGCGATGTCGTGCGTGGCTGTGCAGCATCAGCCAATCAGCGTGTGTGTGTGACGTGCTGTTATTCATCCGGACTACAGGGCGGATGACTTCACTATAAGGCGGAACTAATCTCAGTGAGGACATTTGCAGACGGACCGCAGTAAACTCACAGATGTTGCTGCTGCATCATCAGCCGCAGAGTTTTGTGTTTGATAAGTGAGTGAAAAGGACACAGCTGGAATAATGTCCGCTTATACACCCTATTATGGGATATATGATACGATCGCGGTAAAACTCAAGCGGACGTGACGTCACCGAGGGACGGCCAACGCCAGGCGACCAAACAGGTAGGCTATTTGTGGACGCTACCTCAGTGGGCGGCCTTAACTTTGGTAGCAGTTAGATTGATTTAATGTCATATTGGTTATACTATAAAACGATCTACTGCTTATGTTTGTTTAAGAATACATAAGATGAGGAACATTAAAACAGTCGCAGAGTAAATCACAATTGCAATATTGGGGAAAAATATCGCAATTAGAATATTTTCTCAAATCGTTCAGCCCTAGTTCTTTCCCACTTCTCTTTTTATTCTCAAATCCCATCTCAATTGTGCTGGTTTGGCAGAATGGTTAACGACCATGCATGTCCTATGTACAAGCTTCTGCCGGTTCGGGTTGGAATCCAGACTGTGACCAGTTTGCAGAGTTTCCAAAGTGTCTTCCCCTACTCTCTCACCCCCTTTCACAAGCCAGTCCACTGTCTGACTATCAATAAAGGCACAAAAATGCCCCTAAAAAATACATTTTTAAAAAAACACATTAAAAGCAAAAAAAAGCTACAAAAAATACCTACCATAATCAAAACATTTTTCCTTTAGGCTTGAAACAACAAAGTATTCCATAAAGTACTGGATTTAGCTTTTCTTACTCATTAGTTTGCAATATGGATACCAATGTGGTGACATACCAGTCTTACACAAGCCCATCTACAAATTACTTTTCATAGTTCAATCCGCATGAGTGTAAAAGATATTAACTCATTTTAAGTAGCCATGTTTTCTGTTGTTGAATGGTTCCTTAAAGTTGGTACATGGAAGGGTTACCAAAATGTAGACAAGACTCTGGCAAGTCACTCAGGTATATTTACAACCACCCCTGACAGGCAGTTTTAAAATAAGATGTGTATGTTAATAACACATGTTTGAGAGAAACATCGAGCAGAATGTCTTTCCCATATCTGCACCAACTGAGCTGCTCTGTCTTATGTTAAATATAGAGCTTGATAAGCCATTGCTTTATAATTTCTCAACAGCCTCTAGATGACAAAATCATCTTAAAATTCTGTGTAGTCAGAAGGTGGATTCAGCACATTTTTCCATAATTATCCTTCACCCAAGCAGCTCACCAGCTGGGATATGTGTGATGATGAAATGTTTCCACACAAGGCCAAAGGATATGCCATACTGCTTCAATGCCACACCATTTTTTTGTCAATCTACCTCAAATGTAGTCAAGAGCCTACAAAGGTAATTGATAAAAACACATGACACAATGTATTTGTAAGTTAATATCCAGGCTTAGATAGGCTGTGAGTTGTGCTTTATTTAGGGAGAAAAATAATAAAAAGTTGGTAAATTTTTTGTGGACAAAACAGGCAAATGTATTTTGAAACTTTGAACATTTCACGAGTGTCTGTGATGAAGTGGCCTAAATTACCTCCGCCAAGGAGGTTATGTTCTCGGGAGAGTTTGTTTGTCTGTCCGTCCATCTTTGAACAAAATAACTCAAAAAGTTATGGATGGATTTTGATGAAATTTTCAGGAAATATTCAGCATGGGAAAAGGAAGAACTGATTCTATTTTGGTATTGATCAGGATCAACATCTGGCCACCATGACGAAAAATTTGATTTTTGTGAATAACTACTGAATTAAAATAGATATCATTATGAATCCTATTGCTAATGGTATGTTTTCATGGTTAAGGAATCTAAATATTTTGATTAAATAAAGGTAGGACTAATATTTATGGTCAAAATCACAAGATGGGTGAGGACTGTGGCGCTGGCGGAGGTCTGTGCTCTCCGAGTGCTTTTCTGGTTTCATAAGCAGTTTGACTGTGAGATTGGCTGTCAAATGTTTTATGACTTGGGCTGCCAGCAGTACTAAAACCTTTGTCTTAAAATGATAAACGTGAAAACATGGCTGCATTGGGGAGATAAAAGGTTGGAAACACAAGTTAAGAAATGACGTGTCTTTCTTTACTGTGACAGGCCTGTGACGATACCTTTGGTTTATTAAGAAATCTGAGCTCTAATCCGTCTCCTAACACTCTGTTCGCTGCATACGTACTAGGGCTTCGAGATAGAGATTTTAAAAAAGTGCTGTTATATTTTCAACTCAGATCCTAAAAACAAAAAAAAAAGCATTACCCAACCCAACCGTTTGGCCTTTCTTCTCTTGGCAAAAGTAAAATGTAAAGGAACACAACAGAACAACCTCATCGTCTGCTTACTTACAGCAACAATCTTGTCAGCAGCTGAACATGGAGGGAAAGAAAGATGGGAGTAAAGCTACTAAAGAAGAGGAGGCTGGGTGGTAAAATGAACAGTCGTGGCTCCATGAGTCACGTTGGAGATGTCAGATGAGCAGCAGGATGATATGTTTTTTTGCAGAGAGTGCCAAACAGGGGAAAGAAAAAAAAATCAATATGTCATTACTCTGAGACTCAAAGTAAAGATTCCCGTTCAGCTGAAAAAATATTGAGTTGTATATTTTGTTCATATTACCCAGCCCTAATCAACAGCACAGCCTCTTCCCAAGCATTTGCTTCTGTTCCCTCAAAGGCAATAATTTTCTAAATATTATTCAAGGTAATATTATTCAAAATGTAATATTGCTCCAAAGTCGCTCCTTTAATTGTCTCTCTTGTGTATATTGTATGAGTTTTGAAATTAAACAGAAGCATTGTGGTGTGCAGCCCTGGGCTTTATGGCAGTGTGTTTTCATGAAAAGAAATGGAGAACATTGTTCACACCTTTATTTATTTTGCTTTTCTTGGCAGCTGCTAAGTTGAAGAAAGAGTTGTGGCTGTAAGGCAGACATTTTGCAGAAACTTAGACAAAAAGTGTCACAGAACTATTCTCTCTCATTGACATACACTAGAATCGTTTGTTTTCATCTTTACTTCACAATCAGAGGTTAGGCATAATGTTAATCAAGGAGTTGATTAACAATGAAAGTAAAAGGTGAAGAGGTGCCCTCTCAGTTCACAGTTACAAAGCCTGGATTGTTTGTGAATAAAGGAGTAGGTAGAGTAAGTGTGAGCAAAAGTTCTTTGTCTTTGTAGGCAGTAGGAGGAGATCAGAAGCCCAGAGGGGAAATCTGGCTCTTGTTGCAGCTTAGACTCAGAGCTTGGTGGGTTTAGCGTGGTGCTGTTCATTCAGCTTTGGTGCAGACACGTTGATTCTCAGGGGGGGACCTGCCTCCATTTGTTTTCACTTCCTGTCCAAATGGAGTTGGAGAGATGAATTATTCATGCCTTTTAGAGGCCTCCTGAGTGGATGAGAAATGGGTTGGGGGGGGGGGTTAGGCCTACAGCCTCAAGTTTTTGAGATGGATTATTATATCATGATATTTGCTCAACCAAAGTGTTAAACATAGTTTTTTTTAAGTTAAGCAGTTGATTTTTCAATGCTTGCAATTTTAGTTTGACTTTGAGTTTTACCTGAATTGTAAGTGCCTTGTTTCCAGGAGGACATTAACCCAAAAACATATTACAACATTTTCATCTGGATGCAGTTCATTATGTATACATACTTAATCTCAAAGTTACTTCCTGTTTCCTTTATTGGAATAATTTTGTGTTCATTTTTATCAAGAGTTCAAGACAAATTCCTGTATAGAGTGGTGCAGTAATGAGTCAAAAAGTGTTTCCCCACTGCCGAACAATCTGGGATTTAAGAATAGCTAAGAATAGCCTGGTGGATGAATGCCTGTAGTGAGGTATGCAGTGAACATACTGTATGAGATTAGAACATTTCACTTTGCAACAAAAATGCATCTGATATCGCTCTGCATTAGCATTTTAATGTGTTATTGTGTTCCAAAAGGATTGTCACTCATGAATATAAGAAGGACGAAATATGGCTGAAGGCCCAATTTCAGATAGTTTGTTAATCAACAATGATACATTACACCATAGCCACAGCCATGGGCACCAACCTGATCAAATTCAATTAAGAGAAAAGTCTTGAACAAAATGTTACACCATGGTGCTATACATTGGAAATATGATAGCTTCTTTTAATGCTAAAGTGAGACTTCACAAGTTTTTCTTGTCTGTATCTATGTTTGCTATAACATTTAGGCAACCACAGAGCCATAACTCACCATGTTGCATCTGTTCTTTCTCATTTTTTTAATCGTTTTTGGAAGCCAATCTACAAAACACACAAGGGCAGGGTTATGTTTTTCAGGGCTGGACAGACTGTTTTCTCTGTCACATAACTCAGTAGATCATTGATCAGTGAAGTGCTGTTTTTTTTTCTCCCGTTCTGCTGTTTCAGAAGTTCAGACTGTTGTGTTAAGCTGCTGTTGCTGTAAATGTCCCTTTATCCTGGTAACCTTTGTCACCTTCAAAGGCTTTTGACGTACATCGATATAGACATTGTTTTTATCTAATTTGACTGTATTTGAGTGACATTAATGAAATAGTGAGGAAATATAGTACAGACAAGAAGCTAAGTGCAGTAAAAATGTCCTCCCAAACAGGAATTTCTCTAGATAACAGACAGTTTTACATTAATGTCTAAAGAAATTTGACCTGCCAATTGTGCTTTAAGACATTTTTGTTGCTTTTTCATCAAACAGGTGTCATATTTTTATTGAAAGTGTGAAATGCACCTTGAAATGGAAAAATAGCATGATAATTCTAGGGGCGCACGGATGCAGTAGCTTATCATAGGTTATCGCCATTTTTCTAACATTGGCTATTAGCAAATCCATGAGGAATTGGCAGATATCAATTCTAAATCTTTTTATTGTTCCATATCTGTCGCTGGCATCACACACAGCCAGTTGCTTATTTGTAGGAGAAGTTGTTCCAATAGGCAAGAGAAACAAACTACTGGAAAAACTCTGATCTATTTTCAAGGACAAATATGACCAAAAATATTGTCATTTTGGAGGGAGTAATCACGAAAGTTTTGGCATTGGTAATAGCTAAACTGTTACTTAAAAATAGACCAGGTATCTGCCGTGTTTATTGTTCTTTATGTAAGCATGTTTGCTGAGCAGAGGCTTGACATGTACCTTGTTTTTGAGTCTTGCTTTTGTTTTATTTACTTTATAAAAGCATCAATAACCAGATGGTGTGATCAGCACTATTTTTATAAAAATGTATTACACTGATTTACACCGTATTGTTCTTCGCTAAATAATGTGAAAAATATACATAAGGGGTGTAACAAAATGGTCAACACACGAAACGATACGAAATACTCACGATACAAAATAAAGATTATAGAAAATCTCCAACAGTAGGAAGTTGAAAAAAAACCAAAATAGTAGTTTTTTCCCCTTATTTAGACTACAGTGCAAATACAAACATAAAATCTCAATGATGTATGCGTTGATGTTGTACCAGTCAGGATAAGTACATTCTTGAATGAAAAGGAAAACATATAGCAGTCCTCAGAGCTGCAGTTTAGACCTATAAATGTCTGATATTTAGCCTATAACAGTGCTTCTGATCTTCAAGTATGAACAAATTCTGTCAACTCAACAGTAGATGTAAAAATCAAATGTTTTTTATGCAGACTTACACAAACATACAGTTGCTGCCCAGTTTAAAGCAGTTGGTAGTTGATAGTTGTACTCGCCGCAGTATATGGCGAACTGTATATTTTGCACACGGTTGTTGTTTTGTCTGCAATCTTCTCACCGTCCTCTTTTTACATGGGAAGCCAAAATAGGTCCACACAACTGATTTATTTGACAAAAGAGCACCAGCTAATTCCTTGAGTGAAGTGTTTAACGATGGTAGGCAAGGAGGGAAAAAAATCACCAGCGCCCCTTTTGTTTTTTTTATTTTGTGCGTCTTTGAATTTTGTTAAGTAATTTTTTATTTCACAAAAGGACCTCTTTCACAATACATTTAATTTTGCCCACAGCCCAATTTTTTGTTCATTTTGTGGTATTTGTAGTACACCCAGAGACTCCCAAGAATATACCTTTAGAAAATCCAAAAGTCATCCAGGGCCTGTACTATGACCTATTTTATGATCATTGCCTTAGGTGTGAGCCAGGGTGCACACTTTACCCCAAAACTTACTCAAACACAAATAATAAATCATCAAATTGGGTCAAATCACCTTCACTGAAGTCTGGTGCATCTTTTGAAATCAAATGTAAAGCTAAGTATTACAATTGAAAGAAGTTATTGAATTTTAACTGGAATTTTTTTTTTTTTTATGATTTTTTTTAACAAATTCAAGTCTTTAGAGATGTGTCTGACCAACTTACAGTTGCTGTACAAATAAAATACTTACAAATTATTTGGCCACATATATATTCTCAAAGTGGGAAAAAAATCATCAAATTCTGAGACCGGTAAAGTTGTTCAATTAACAGGTTGGGTTACTGTGGAAGAATCAGGATACTGTTCCATGTCTTGTATATCAGGGAACCTTTAAAGATTTGTTCAGAATTCATCCTTTAAGTATGATTTCTTTTAGAATTTGAATGCTAGATTCAAAACAAACATTTCACATGAAATGTTATTCATTTTAATATTGAACAGCCACAAAGGGCCTGTATATTATGCCTTTGTGATGAGATGATAATGAGCCATTGATACAAGTAAAAACCGATGCAGTTTTGGATCGTTGTAATCAGATTGTATATATCTACAATGACAGCAATACATAAACATTACTTCTGTCAATTTCTGTTTCTATTACTTATATATACATGTAATCTGTTTTATGGCCTTCGTGTCTTTTTGCATAGCAACGGCTTGGACAATTTTAATTTGTAGACTGGAACTATAGTGAGGGAAATGGGATCTGAGAAATCCATAAGATGTATGATTGGCTGGTTATTTCATAGAATGGAGTCTTTGAATTTGCTTGTGTATGGTTGGAGGGGTTTCTGTTTTTGAAAATGTTTATAATATCCCAAACAGTAGATTACAGATGCAACATGTGCACACATGCCAGAGGTTCTCTTTCCAGCAGGACAGAGACAATAATATGCCTTCACAGGATCATCTGATGCATTCTTGTCAAATTGAATCCAAACATTGTATTTTATTTGAGATCTGTGACGAGAATGAATCCGTCCCCTAATGAGATCAGCATCATGCTGGTAAACCCAAATCTCATAGTCACCATCATTTTTTTGATGCTCAGCAGTGTAGCCAGGGGACTGTTTGATTTGGTATGTACCGCATGTTATGGTCTCAAGGTATTCCAGATCCACATGAGGGAACGAGATATCAGATGCTTCAAGCTTCTGCCATTAACTACGAGCTCTACGTGACATATTTGGGTCTTCTGCAACTCATTTTGCCAAAACATTGTCTTTTTTTAAAAGTGAAAAGCATACGCTGAGCCATCTTAGTATCTCGTTCCTCTCGATCTGGATCTGAAACATACAGTCATGGAAAAAATTATTAGACCACCCTTGTTTTCTTCAATTTCTTGTTAATTTTAATGCTTGGCTCAACTAAAGGTACATTTGTTTGGACAGTTATAATGATAACAACAAAAATAGCTCATGAGAGTTTAATTTAAGAACTAAGAACTATTCATTTTCCATGGTTTTCTTGATAATAACCAAAATTACTTAAATTCTTACATCAATAGCTATGGCATTGTACCGCCAAAAACACTACTTTTAAGCATTCCATGTTTTCTTTTCTGTTTGCTTTAAACACATGATACACACAAGAGTTAATACTTGATTGCATAACCATTGTTTTTGATGACTGCAGCCATGCGTCTTGGCATGCTCTCCACCAGCTTCTGACATTGTTCTGCTGTCACAGCAGCCCATTCCTGTTGGACAAATTCAAACAAATTTTCTTTGTTTTTGGGCTTGTGGTTCTCCATTTTGAGTTTGATGATTTTCCACAGGTTTTCAATTGGATTAAGATCTGGTGATTGAGCAGGCCAAGGCATGGTGCGAATGTTGTGGTTCTCCATCCAGGCTTTAACTGACCTTGCCGTGTGGCAAGGGGCATTGTCTTGTTGGAAAATCCAGTCATTCGAGGCAGGAAAGAGTTTTCCAGCTGATGGAAGAAGACTGTTTTCAAGGGTAGTCCTGTACATGACCTGGTTCATTCGGCCTTCACACAATTGCATTTGCCCTGTTCCACTCAGACTGAAACAACCCCAGATCATGACTGATCCACCCCCATGTTTTACTGTAGGGCAAGACAGTCTGGGTTGTAAGCTTCTCCAGGCTTCCTCCTAACCAGTAAGTTGGCTGGAGTGGGCATCAATTCAAAATTGGATTCATCACTGAAGAGAACCTTAGCCCAATCATCAACAGTCCAATCCTTGTGGTCTCGAGCAAAGAGTAACCGGCCTTCCTCTGCCTTTCATTGATGAAGGGCTTCTTGCGTGCTCTGTGTGACTTCAAACCAGCTTCAACAAGTCGGTTTGAACTGTCCTTGCTGAACAAGTCACATTTCTCGACAGTGCCCACTCATTTTAAGGTCCCTGGAGGTCTGACGACGATTCCTGACACAGGAACGGATGAGTGCACGGTCATCTCGTGGGGTAGAAAGACGCGTTTCCTGCCACGGCCAGGTAGCAATTTGGTAGTGCCATGTTCAGCTTGTTTTTTTTTTGTAATGAACGGCACTCTTGGAAATCTCCAGTTTTTTCGCAACCTGTCTCTCACTCATGCCAATTTCCAGCAGTGCCAAGATGGCTGCCTTTGTGGCTTCACATAATTCTTTTGTTTTAGGCATTATGTGAGAGGTGACAACTTCTGAGTTGTGCTACGGCTTGAATGTAAGCAGGAAACCACTCTAGGCCTTTGCATGTGCAGTGCTGCTTGTGACATGAAATGGCCTCTTATATACCCTGGGAATCAATTAAGCTTAAGAATGTCAAATAGGACATAAAGTATTATGTGACCAGCTGCATTTTTTGTTGTGTTCATTGTATTATACGTTTAGTGGTACCAGATATTAGAATGAACAAGAAATTGAAGAAAACAAGGGTGGTCTAATAATTTTTTCCATGACTGTATATTGGTCCTCTGAAGGCATTGAGACATGCAGTTACTATGCGCACTAATTTACCAATGACCTCAATGAAATAATTTGAGGTAAGTTGTTCCTTAAACAACATCCACTTCTTTAAACGCCTGTGGTAGGACTCTACTATCCATCTTGTTTTGGTACAGCAACGATCACTATTGGCTGTTGAGGAATCAAATTGGGATTTACCAGTTGGTAAAAATGACGGCATTCTAGCATCATAGCCCAACTTAGCAAGAAGATCTAAGGCATCCCTGAAACCGCGATCTACAATCATATTGTCATTTGCTTCTAACCAAGATTTCAATATTTCAATTTTTTCCACGATGAGCCGAGTTATTGTTGCATCATTTACGTTACCATGGTAGGGGCCAATAGTGTCTAAAACATATCCATCAGGCAGTACAACTGACATGAATTTTAGGTAATTTCGTTTTTTCTGTCCTCCGTGAGATGCCCTTTGAAACTGATGATCACTGCATTTGTTGAGGTAGATATATGTACCATCTAAGATAAGAATGACCTGGTCACCATAAAAAGCTTTAGTAAAGACAGAGTTGTGAGTTATGGCATCGTGGCGTGAAATATGATTTGTGCCAAGGTATTTGGGAACAACTATTGTGTTCAAAATATCTGCAATTGTATGAAAATATCTTGACAGTGTAGCTTGGGAAAGATTAGTAAGCATGGTCATTTGATTCCATGAAAGGTTTGTTTTCAGTTTTGCCCAAAAGTAAAGAAGCAAATCTATTGTTCTGGAACTATCACTTGAACCTGAAACAAGATCAGATTCACACATGTCATACATGTTCTTAAATTGCACCAATGTCCAGCCAGTCCATGCATGGCAGTCAGAATCTGACAAGGTTTCAAACTTCAGTTTGGGTGATGTCTCATGTTTGGATACTTCATGTAGAATATATATAATATATATACTTCATATATAGAATATATGAAAAAAAATATAATTAAATTGAATGCACAATACTAAATTGAAGTTAACATCCATTTGCTGCAAATTGCATGAAATAAAACGTTACCCTTGATATAATACAAGATATGGAACAGTATCCTGATTCTTCCACAGTAACCCAACCTGTTAATTGAACAACTTTACCGGTCTCAGAATTTGATGATTTTTTTTCCCACTTTGAGAATATATATGTGGCCAAATAATTTGTAAGTATTTTAGTTGTACAGCAACTGTAAGTTGGTCAGACACATCTCTAAAGACTTGAATTTGTTGAAAAAATCATAAAAAAAACTATTTTTTTTCCAGTTAAAATTCAATAACTTCTTTCAATTGTAATACTTAGCTTTACATTTGATTTCAAAAGATGCACCAGACTTCAGTGAAGGTGATTTGACCCAATTTGATGATTTATTATTTGTGTTTGAGTAAGTTTTGGGGTAAAGTGTGCACCCTGGCTCACACCTATGGCAATGATCATAAAATAGGTCATAGTACAGGCCCTGGATGACTTTTGGATTTTCTAAAGGTATATTCTTGGGAGTCTCTGGGTGTACTACAAATACCACACAATGAACAAAAAATTGGGCTGTGGGCAAAATTACATGTATTGTGAAAGAGGTCCTTTCGTGGCACGGAATTTCGTTACACCCCTAATAAATATACATAAAATATACAGAAATCTTAAACTCAGTGATAACCCATCCCTAGATGTTACGTAGCCACTTATCCTTTGTGCTTATCTGTCAGTGTGCTCATTGATCTGCACCATGGAGAGGGCTTCTGCCTGCAGTCGATCCAGCTCCGTCAGATCAGCTGGAATCAGTGAAGTTGATTAATGAGCTATGTCTCTGAGTTCTTGGTATTCCCAGTCTAACAGGCGGGGTGTCACTTAACCGTCACAGGATGGGGCTGAGCTTCATGATGGCAGAAACAGACGAACCTTAGACTTCACAGGCCCACCAGTCTGTCACTCAATGCCATCCCATCACCCTAGAGGGCTCTAACTGCGCTGCCATGCGTCATGCTAAACATCTCTTTGTTGTTAGCTTTCATCTGTGGGTACCTGCCACCTCTCTAAGCTCATCCTGTGAGTTATGGGGCCGCAGGAGGTCACGGCTGCAACCCCTCCCCACTTGGCGTGAAATGTGCAGAACAAACAGATCCAGGAATTACACAGAGATTGGACACACTGGCTGGATATCTAAGAGCAGAGCCCTTGTAAAGGTCTCTATGGCCAGAGAGGTGTGAAAGGTTTACCAGACCCATCTGTTTCCCTATCACAGCAAATTTTACCCCCTTTGAGGTGACAACATTCTCTAAATTCTACCTTTTACCTGTGTCAGGCACTATCTCAGCAAGGCCACTTACTAACTTTAAAGTTTTAAAGGGTGAGCTTTGAAAATTACTTTTCTCTCATAACAAAAGAGAAATGACAGTCATCATGAATAGAGGGCTTTCTTCATGCTCTTCACAGGAATTCAAAAGCACAGAACAACATCAAGGCTCATTTTATCTGCTCGTGGAACAAAGAACAGAATCTGCCTTGGACTTATCTGGTCTATTTTGGTCTTTTAAAGGGAGGGATCTCCACACTTTGTATTTCAAAAGGAAACTTTCACATTTTTTACTTGAACTGCTACTTTAAATTCACACACGACACAGAGGAACTCCAACAGGCTTTGTTTCGTTGCGGATTATTTCCACACAAAATTAGATGGTAGATATACTTTACTTTAAATACTTTTAAAGTATTTCTTTTTAATACTTTATGAATTGTATGAAACGTTTTGACATGTGTGCAAAGGCAAGCATAAAATCAAAGAAAAAAATACAGAAGAACCAAAACACAGCAACACAAGCAAAATCAGCAACACACCAACAGAAGAACTCATAAAAATCAAACATGTTAAACTCATAACGTCATTAGAAACCTGGAAGACCTTACAGGGCAGGAAACTCAGGAAACCAAGTACAAAAACGAACCCAGAGGACTAAAGCTGCAAAGGATAAAGTCAATTGAAGGAGATAGAAACAGTCAAAAACAATCCAACTCTGAGAGTGCAAACCTTCGCCTAGGTGGCTCACATATTAGATAAGATATACCTTTATTAGTCTCACAGGGGGAAATTCCAGATTTACAGCAGCAGCAGGATACAGATATTGTTGTTACATTTATTAAGAGTAGTTTCACAATGGAGAAAACCTCATAATACTGATTCCTTGACCCTGTAAAGCACTTGGAATCATGTTCATACCATCATTAGTTCAACAGTTTTTGAGCAAAAACGACTGGTCACTGATTGCAGTTTTTTCTGGATCACCTCAAGAACCTAATCAGTTTTAAACTGGGCCATTACCAACATCTCCTGAAAATTTGAGCAAAATCCATCCAGTAGTTTTTGCAAAATCTTACTAATGCTCAAGAAAACAAAAAAACAGATGAACCCAGGCAAAAACATAACCTCCTTGGAAGAAATTATTAATTGGCACTCTTCCAGTTGACAGACCATTCCACTGGTCAAAATTACGCTACAATCACACATAAACATCTAGAAGCTGACGTTGACCAGCAATAAGAAATCATAAACGTTTCTGTGAAAGTGCGTTTCAGGTAGGACTGCAGCTGTCGATTCTTTTTGTAATCGATTACTCTATCAAACTCTATTTTCGACGATTAATCAAGTCTTCGGATAACTGTTACATTGCACTCACTGCTATTTTTTTTACATTGAATCACTATGCATTATTATTATTAGTAACGCAAAAAAACAGAAAAGCCAGGTCACTTAAACTAACAACTTATTTGTCTTATTTTGAACATCTGAGCATAAATGGGATCTCAAATCAAAATCTATACTTTTATTTTTACTCTGGGCCATATCTTGCTTTTTTCAGTATTTTTTTTTTAAGTTTGGTTATTTTTATTTTATTTGTATTCATGCTTGTCTCTTTTTGCTGAAATTTTGCCTTTACTACTGTATCATATTGATGATCTTATTTTGCTTAATTTATTTCTAGGACCAAATAATATCAAAGTTAGATACTAAGATAATTTAACTAGCTAATGTACATTTCTATAACATATGAAAGCATTCCCTACACCTGCTTCCTCTACTCACTGTCAGTGTTTTCTGTTCTACTCTCTGCTATCAAATTAAATGTAAAGTTATTGGATGTGAAAAGTATGTGAACAAAATGCATATGATTCTGGGCAAGTAGCCTCCTCATTGATTTACGTTCTGAACCAGCCTTTACATGGAGCCATAATCAAAGTAGGTTATTTACTCGCCCATATCTCAGTTATTGATCACATTAGCTGCTTCTGTTGATGTATCATGAGTGTCATCCTGCTGTGTCGCTCTGACGCACAGACCGGATGTTTACTGTTGACATGCTGCAGTAGTGATGACGGGCTATCATGCTAAGCTATGTGCTAAGCTAGCTCCGTTTGACATCACACACACTGCACTGTGTTATCTTTTCGTCCCTTCTTGTAGTGACCACACACTTGGGACACTCTCTGCCATTTCTGCTGCGGACTCTCTCCTTTCTGTCCCTCTCTTTTCTCTTCCGTCATGATTTTACAAGCCGCGCAGCAGCGGAGGTAGCAGGCGCTTTGTGCCACAGAAATGACCGTCCGTGTCAAACACCGTGCACTGTATAGTAGTCCAGATATGTATTTTATATGCATAATTATATATTAAACGAGGCTTCGAGGCACACTATTTGCCTCGAGGATATTTTGCAATCGGATAATCGCGATTATTCGAGGAATCGTTTCAGCTCTAATCTCAGGGTCAATTTTGCTGTGCTCAATGCAGGTCAGTGTATTTAAAACAAAGAAAAATGTAGGGCTGGTGGAGTATAATGTTTCGCAGTGGCCTACTTAAATATTACAGACAAATTTAAACTTTCGCAGGTCTATCCAGCCTTGTATTGAGCATGTAACAAAGATGTTATTGAATGTTTGCAGCAAACTTTCCTGTATACCAGTAGTGTTAACTGTTGCTTTTTGAAAGTCCACAAACAATCATGCAAAGTTGATCTATGATGTGCTAAGTTGATGTAAGTTCACAAAGTTAAACAACTCATCACTCCGTGATGAGTTGTTTAACTTTGTCCATTAGTCAAGTGCACTAGAACTGTTATCTTCCTGTTAAATATTTGCTCTACAAACATTTATGATGTCAATTTATTGTTTGTGATGTCCTATTTATGTCTATTATACCATCAGGTACATGCATGTTTACCACACATGACCACCCTGTGGACAAAACAAGTGAATATCTCGTGCAGCGCAGTAATCTCAATTGTCCTCTTTACATAGCTGTGAGAGGCCCGAATAGTAAATAAAATGGAAAATTAACTTTTGTTAGAGCCAAAGATGCTGAACCTTCTGTGCCTCCTTTCCTCAGTTATTCATCACACGTTGGATCCAGCTGAGAAAAATGAACATTACAAATAGGGCAAGGAGATATGAAGAGGGTTTTTTTATGAAATACCAATATATCTTAA
This sequence comes from Scarus forsteni, assembly GCA_036419115.1. Classification (NCBI taxonomy): domain Eukaryota; kingdom Metazoa; phylum Chordata; class Actinopteri; order Labriformes; family Labridae; genus Scarus; species Scarus forsteni. The sequence continues at coordinate 11,577,183 of JAZDUH010000111.1, read as the reverse complement.
ACATGGTATGCATCTAGAGAGTATAATTATATCAATAGAGTTGCTGATGTGATAAAATAGTATTAAGTGAGCCATCATTGGGAATGGCAGTACTGAGAATGCCAAAACAGGTGGCATAAAAGCTTGAACATGACAAAATTTCCAAATATTACCATAAGGCCAAACCTCAAGCTGTTATATCCCTCTGCATCAAAATGATCATACTCTATTCTTCATTAAGCAAGTTTTTCATATTATTCATCTGACAGAAAATATCAAGCTGAATATTGAATATTTCCACTCAATTAAACAAATAATGATACAAATTTTTGTCCATTTCACCCAGCCCTAGCTACAAGTATAATAGCAAACGTGGACAATATTAATGCTTTTTTTCTCAAAAAATAATATATTAAGGAGCTGATTAGTCACTGGCACAACTTTAAAAGTATTGATTTAACCTTGATATTGGTTGGAAAGCAACACTGCCCATTTATTTTTACACATAACTGACAGCAAAGAAGCAATTATGAGTCAAGTGTCTTGCCTAGGGACACTTCAAAATGCAGCACCAAGAGCTGGAAAAAAATCCCTGACCCTCAGATCAGCACTGCAGACTCTGCCATAAATCCACATTTGCCTCTTCCTTTAAAAAGAAACAACACACTAAAAGGTTGTAAACAATCAAAGGGGATAATATCTCTGAAAGGGATGGGTGGGGATGGATGACGCTTGTATCAGTATTGCTGCAGGACTACATGTACCAAGATGAGAAGATGAGATCAGAAATGCTTCAGCCACTCCCAAGCACAGCACGGTGGCATCACCATGTGGAATTGTGTGCATGTGTATGAGTGTAGGTATGAGTGTTCCTGTTTGTTTGCCATGTTTATTTGCAGAGTGAGTGTCAACATCAGTGCTCCCTGGACCTCTGCTGTGGGTTCATTTCTAGCATCTTTGTGTGTGTGCTGTTGCATCAGCACACTGTTTGTTGTGTGTCAGAGTGTTTGTCTCTTCAGGTCCTGAGAACTCGCTGTGATGAAGTTCATCGTGCTGCAGTGTTAGGCAGTTTCTGTGTAAACTTGTTGCTGTTTTCAACAGCCTGCAGGGTGCACTGTTGCTGAAGGATGTACATGGGGTTTTACCCCACTTGGATAGTGGCCCACAATTACAAGCCCTGCTGCCTTAGTTACGTCTAAACTGCCCTGCCTCAACTTTGCTGATGAAAGTCACCAAAAATAAGACTAAATGTCGAGAAAAAAAGACAGGGTAGAAGTCCGTAATTTACGGGCATAAGCTCTAACCACAGCATAGAATGATATTGCCATTGTAGGCCTAGGCAATATTTACAGCTTTTTGTAAGTATGTATTTTATAGATATGCAAACAGCTAAAAAATGAAGAAATATTGAAGCACGAATGTTGTCAAAACTAACAATATTGTTCCCTTGAGACAGAACATTTAGCAACATAATGTTTGTCAACGAAGTGCCTATTAGGATACAAAAGTATTTTTCAAACGAGACCTAAAGCTGGTCAGTATTGTATATATTGAAATAGTTATTATAAGGTTGATTTCAAAAGATAGATGCCTTGAAGTCAGGTTAATTGTTTTAAGTCTTACTGCATGTGCCAGCTTCTAGTCAAATAGTAGACTGCTCACTCAGTTGAGTAAACCTGCTTCTTTTACCTATCATTTGCTAAGACCTTTGAAGAACAAACCTATTTAGACAAATCATTTATGGCTGTTTTCTTATTTATTCAGATTTAGAAGAACACAATTAAATTTTTTTCCTAGCATGACTCTTATGTTTCAGGTTATGTTGCCCAGTATGTAAATGTCTACATTTTCTGGAATTTTCAATAATCACCACAACCTTTAAAACATTTCATGTATTGGCTTTAACCATTGGCTTCTTTTTTGTTTTCTGTACACATTGTAACAGGTGAAATAAGCTTAGGATAGTTGATTAATTGTTCTTTAAAATCAAGAAAAATCAGACAGCTAGAGGGAAAAGCATCTTATCAATAATTTAGAAGCTGAATTATTTTTCTGTTTTGACAGCATCATCTCTTCGACAGTGCTGAGCCTCAATTTGCACCTGTGAGAATTGATCGCCTTGTGTTCATTAAACATTTGTACAAAATAACTGATAAACCTGACTTGGTAAAAAGCTGTTTTAAATTTATACAACTCTATAGGCATGTGGAAGTATTATCCTACATCAGAGTATATTTAAGTAGCATTTTTATTTGATGTTTTCATCTCAAAAGGATGGAGCACTTTTCATTATCATTTATGCACATTTGCAGAATACAGCTGCAGAGAGAGAAACATATTATCGACTGCAGCTGTTGAGAACAAGCCAAACAAGTCAACTTGTTAACCAGCTCTTACTAATGTGTCGAAGATCTTTTGGCTCCATCTATGCCCCACCCACGTCAAGCATTACATCATTCACAAACACACAAAGGGTCCATCATTTCTGGTTGAAGGTCCTGAGGCGTCTCAGCTGGGGTGCTGACTGTTGCTCATTATGTCATTGAACAAGCTGAAAGGACTGATCCACCTCAAACCTACTGACTATTTGATTGCATTATAATCATGCTTAATAAAGCAGTCTGACCTCAGCATGGGATTTAGAGTAAGACTGTCTGAATACACCACATTAAGATTAAACTGTGAGAGAGTAAAAAGAAGGAATGTTGTTTTTCCATCAAACAACTGAGATGACCCCTCAACCTTGTGTTTGCATCCCAGAGGGCCAGAAAAGGAATATAGAGTTGTTCTACTTGCTTGAGCACTCTCACAGGAATATCAAAAGTAGAACATTGTCTATTTAATGGATTCTTTTAGAATCCGCAAGAAACTCCCACTGCATTAGAATATGGACGACTATCATGGTATTTCTAGTTGAAACATGCATATGAATATGATGCGGTAACAAGAGCCAGAAGCTTCAAGGTCACCCGAGCAAAGTTTAAAAATACATCTGGAGCCCCTCCAGGTTTATGCATATGAGGCAAGGCAGGCATTGACATTGAAACAGAGGTAGTCTGGTAGGTGCACTGTGGGACGTTTCCTGGTATGTGTATCACTACCTTAATAATCAGAGGAAAGGCTATTTTTCAGAGGTATTGTTGTACTGGAGACCTTTGAGGCACCACAGGAGGAGAGAGCTCTGGCTGTGCTGCGGTCAGTAAAAGAAGTGGTGGTGGTGGAGGTGGAAGTGGCCCGGACAATGAGCGTCAGCCCACCCTTCCCATAGTAAACTTGGGTTCCTGTTGGATTCATTTTTAGTTAGAAACCCTTAAAATCTATGAATGGAACTTTTTCCCTAGTCTTAAAGGTCACTGACAACTCAAGAGCAGCTTTTACTGCAAAGAGTAGAACCTGTTAAACATTAGAGTTATTTTTATCATGTTTTTCAATTTCTTCTTGAATGTCCTCTTAACATTTCAGGTTAACGACCTACGATTCATCCTCTTAAAAGAAAATCTGTAACCCCTGTAAATGACACAACAGTGCTGTTTTTTGTTTGTTTTTTGCTAAAGGACAAAACCCCAAAAGTGTGTGTTCTCAAAAGCTGGTAATACCAAAAAGATATATTATGTTAACATTTTAAGATAATAGCTGTAGGCTGCTTGAGAGGAATGATGCCATGATTATCCTCTCATAAACTGGCTCAACTTGCAGGATGTGACTGGCAAGGATGCCTTCGAACAGAGAACCTTTGTTTTATTAATCCCTCAGGGGTTTCTAAGGTCAGCTTGCCTTGGCCGTGTTCCATCTAAGTCACATGTGGCTGTTTTGGCCCTGTGTGTTTGTGTGATACAGATGAGGCTTCTGACTCCTGCGGTCAGATCAGTGATGTAGGTCTGTGAGCCACTGATGCAATGATTCTGCATTCTGTGGTTTTATGCCGATAGTTTCTTAACTTCTGTCGGCAGCTGTGAAGTAAAGCTTATAAAAATATCAGCCAACATTGAAAAGGATCTTCAAGAGCTGGGTAAAACATCAGGTTTTAATATGTGTCAATGTAATTTTAAACGAGAAAAGGAATAATACTCTATTGATGTTAGTCATATTGAAAACAAAAGATACCTGACCTATTGCACTTTCAAAAGATTGCACACAGTTGAAAAACAATTATATGCTTTTAGGCCTGTCACGATAACAATTTTGCTGGATGATATCACACAGTGAACCATCTTCTCATCCAGCCTGTTTGGTAGAGAGAGATGAGCGAAACAAACATGCATGCACGTGCCAATCTACTGAGGCCGGCAAACTTACCAAGGATGTTTTTATTTTGTGAAGTTAATTGATTTATTGATTATCCTGACAGAAACGCATGGTATTGAAGATTATAAATATTTCTGAGGATCTCAATGTACAGAAGTGTTGCTTGATTTTGTATATTTTATGCTAAGGTCTGGCTACATGATTTATAATTATAATGAACCAACAAAATATTCAAATACATGAATCCATATAGAAGTTATACACAAAGGTTTACACAGTGTTTTGACTGAAAAAAGAAACAATGAACAAAGTACAAGATATGCACACAAATTAAAAAACATGTACATCACAGATATGTCCTTAAGAGCTAAAACAAATGTAAAAGCAGCAGAGATAAAAAAAACAGAGGAGAACCCAAGCAATACAACATTAAACACTAGACCATGACAACCAGCAATGAAAGAAGATATTCAATTGAAACAAAACCAGAATATGAATAACTCATTCAGGTTACTGATTTTCTGATTTATGCGCAATTATTGCCCAGCCACACAGCCATAGGTTTCAGGATGTGTTTGCACTAGAAATCATTTGTTTTATCAGATGTTGGTGGAATACCAATAAAGATCAAATCTCAGATGCTTCCTGACCTCTTCAGAGAAAGTCTTTCATTCTTAATATTTCTCCTGATTCCAAGGACTTGTTCTTTACCATGAAAGCTTTTAAACAATGAGAGCACAGAGAATTCTGCCCATATGACAGGCACAAAGTTCAACAAACCAAAGACAAAGGTAAAAGAGGGACAAAGTGGTTGTTTTGGGATGGATGAAACAGTGAAAGTTTCCAAGCTGTAAAATCTGTGCCATACCGAAACAATAGTAGATTAGAGCAAGAAGAATGCCCGCAAGAAACAGCAAGCCAGTGTTAACTGCCTTTAGCTAAAGCTAATAATTTATTCATCATAACATTTGCAAAGACAAACACATACAGTCTTTGTTCTTTGCAACCCTTCTTCAAGCAACATCATGTTGGTAAATGTGTTGTTGATACAACTGTATGGCCTGTCAAGCCTGTTGGTTGGTCACTCTGCAGTTTAATGGCTCTGAAGCGGCCTAATCTGACCAAGTGACCTTTTTAATAGACAAACATCATGCAGTATTACTTTAGCACTACACAGTAGGCAAGAGATTGTCTGCAATATTTGATTGTCATAGATATAGAATTTTCTAGTATTGAGTGGCTGCAATTTCTATTTCTACAGCTTCTTCTTCAGTAACCCTCTGTTTTTGTTGCAGGGCTGTTAAACATGTATTATATTTATATTTTTAGATTTGTATTTAATTCATATTGAAATCAGTCATTTGGGTATTTTGGTAATCATTGATTGAAGATATGGTGTACTATTGAGATATATTTTTGGTTCATATCAATGAGCTCCAGTTAAATCAGTGCCTAGCCTGAATGATGTCAAAGGATCAGCAGCATTTGTTGCTTTAATAGTGGTTGCAAAGGAAGGACGCCACAAAGAAACACAAATCATGCTCTTCATTTTGTATGTGGGTGTTGAACAACATAGTCAATCTGACACAAATAGTGGATCAATGGTTTCCAGCAGTGATGAGCACATTGATCAGTGAAAATACAGAGAGCTGCCCTCTGTTTCCAGTGTGCCTTTGTGCTCCATCTATTTTTAGAAAGCCTATGGCAGCACATGAAGGCACGGCATCGGGGACCTATTCAAAGTTAGAAAGTAAACTGACCCCAAGGTCAGTGCACAATAAGTAGATGCTTTAAAGTTGTGCTTCTGCTTTCTTTGAAACTTTGTTATGGCCCAGCCTCGCTTCAAAATCACACAGTGAGGGTTCAAAGCAAAAGAATGAACACATCTATCTGAATGGGGTTTTCTGTGATTTTAAGGATATAGTGTGACCTTTACAATGGCACCATCTCCCCTCCATGTTGGTCTCACAAGAAAAATAATGTCCTCAGCTCCGTCTTACTGTGTTCTTTACTGCTTTTCTTGTCAGCGTTTTAGTTGTAAGCACCAACCACTTCTCCCTTTTAATGTGTTTTCATGTTATTTGAGCCAACTTGTTAAGTGCAGTCTATCTCACCCTGAGGGTCCAACAGGAAATACCGCAGGACGCCAGACAGAGTAACCCAATAAAAGTAAGAGTGCCCAAATCATTAGCGGGAAACACGCTCACATAACACATCCAGATGTACAGACTAATTGGATTTTGCCATCAAATCAACAGTTGTAGCGCCTTTGTGCTTTTATGAGACTGACCGCAAGGTAAAGAGAAAATGGGCTGTTTTGAAGTGACAAAACTACACTCCTGACTTTTAGCATGTAGACTGGCTTAGGTTGGTTGTCAACAGATCATACTTGGGGAGCAATGTGTTTTTACTCTTTAAAATTGAGCAGGAACTCCTCCTCAGTTAGCAACAGTGGCTCATTAGGGGCTGTTGTAAATAAGATGGCGGAGTTCAGTTAATTGGTGTAGAGAGGTAATTTCCCTCCTGTCAGGGCTGCCCCCCTGAGTGGTGTGTTAACCACCAGAGAGATGGAACTCAGCATAGTTACGTCAGAGGTTGCTGTTAGCGTGTGGACCCTCTCTTGGGAGGTTCATCCCCTCTAACTACAGAAATCACCACCTGACAATGATAACATCCGCCTCAGTCCTCCCAAGGTGCAATGATGAAACTTCACAAGTACACAGGCAGGAAGTGAGAGAGGAGGATTAAACAGATTTCTTCCAAACAAGAATCTATTAGACTTATGTTTTGTTTAAGATCACATAAGAGGGCTATATGTGTTACTCCACAATTCCTTTTTTAACAATAGGCATCCTCTGTTTGAGATACTCCGGGGCTTTGAAGTTCAGAGAACAAGGAACAACAAAACATGGCTGACTCACTCCCGCCCATGCATGGATCATCTGCTATTAAGAGGAACAAAACATTTTCTAGTCGGATCAAATTAGTTAAAGGAGGAGTGGTGTTTGTCCAGCTCTTGTGTCTGTTGCAACACTTCAGTTCAGCTCCCTTCCTTCTCTCATCTGACTCCCTGCTGTGTTTCATCATTCACAGTGTGTCACAAGTCAGCAGTGCTATGGTGATTAAACAGCAAGAGCTGGGGAGTTGAAGCAGAGCTGGTACAGTGATGGTGGTGCTGTGAGTAATCTTAGTTTGATTGCCATGGGATGGAGGATTTCCTCAGAGTTTTAAACAAAAAGTGAAATTGTCCATTAAAGAATCTGTAGTCAGTCATCATGAGTGAAAACGACATAGCTGTCCAAAGTTAACATCAGTTTTAAATGTTTTATGGTTAAAAGCTCTTACAGAATGAGCCTAAACACTGCTCAAGATACCTTTTGAAAAATGTATGCAGGAAGTGTGTTGTGTGTTGATGTTTCAGTTAACATAAATGAACCCAGATTTGACCATCCCAGAGCAGACAGTGCTTTGTGCTCCCTTGAGATCTCTGGCATCCATCCTGGTGGGGCTTTGACCCTCAGGTTAGGAATCCAGGGTTAATGGCATATTCCATTTACCACGGGATTTGGACGGGGTAGGTGGTAAAATGTCACATTCCAGTAAGATGTGTTCCAGGTTTGAGCTAGTAGTCTAGGTAGCTGAAGCCTGTCCAATGTCTCTTCGGGAAATTCTGACCAATGGGGGCGTTTCCATAGCCTTGCAGAGCAGACAGACCTGCCTGATTCTGAAATCCTGCAGCTCTGTCTTGCAAGCCTCCGTTGTCCAATGAATTCACTCGGCTGAATTCTTAACAGCCCAATCAGGGAAGAGAGGTGGGAACTGTAGAATGCAGACGTGACAACAACCGGAAGTTGAGAACAGGAAGTTGAGAACAGACTTGCCGATTAGCCTATTGTCCTCATAGATACTTAGTAAAACTTGGCGAAATCTGCCCTCCTCAGAAGTTTACTTGTAGGGATTGTCTTTGACGAGGTTCATGTCACATATAAGTGTTAAATGAATCGTCTGTGTGCTACAATTTAGTGTAAGACGATAGTATAAGGCCGTTAGCTATTAGCAGCTAAGTTAGCGGCTAACTGCTAACAGTCATTAACTGTTGCTAGCTGTTAGCGGCTAAGTTAACCACTGTGTATGCTACATTTTTTTTCAATTCTTTATTCAGCCATTTCAAGTAACAAACAGGCACATTTTGCATCAAACAGTCTTCAAAAATCACTGAGCAGCATTAGCAACCAATATAAACAAAATAATAAAATAAAATATATATATAAAAGAAAAAAATGACAAATTCAATGAAAACATTGCTGCATTTTAGGAGGCAACCCTGCTTGATGTGGATTGGTCTGTGATGAATGTGACTAGCAAAACGATTGTCCAATCACAAGCTTGTGTTTTTTTTAAACGTTCTGCCCCTGAAAATAAATTTAAAGGACTCCTACCCAGATGGACTAATGAAATATTTCTGTGGCAGATATATGGAGCTGTCCATCTGGCTTGTCAGGTTAGCATTTCCAGTGATGTATCTAAATTCTCACATTAGGCCTACTTCCATTTTTTTAAACAACATCTGCACAACTATATGATAACAAAGGATGTTGTCTTACCTTATATCTACTGTTAAAGCTGATATATCTTGAAAACTTCATGTATGTCCCATCCCTTAATTCACTTTTGGGAATTTCTTACAAAGTTTCAGGAAGACCTCTAAAAATTTCCACAGTTGCTCACACTTAGAAGATTTCAGGATGGGATACCAGATAGGCTTCCGAGGATGTGACATGAAAATGGACGATGAAGTAACGAGTTCAACACAACTTTTACAGGGTGTTCTTTTTTTATCTGTGTAGTTTGTCATATTTACAGCATTGTTATCATAATACAAAGACACAAGAGCAGACCAGCTAATAAACAAAACATATAATTCAGTGAGTGTGTAAATTTACACTGGCTGTACACTTGTTAGAATGTAAATGCCATCGCGTAAATCTAAATCGTAAAAGTTCCTTACCTAAACTGCTGTGTTTTCATGTTTTCACGTCTCAGTTTTTTTCAAAATATTTTATTTGGAGGCTGAAAATTAAAATGTGTATATTAAGGCAGGAATGAAGTACTTTACTAGTAACATTTTAGTTAATTTATCATTTGTGTAGGCCAACTAGGAATTCAGCATTGCATCAGGTCTCTCAGCTAAAAGCTTATGAGATTTTTCTCTGTGTTTTTGGATGACTGCAATTGATAAGGTTTATAGCAAACAAACTTTCATGATATTTCAAGTTTATATTCGACAAGAGTAATTATAATAATAATAACAATAATAATAATAATAATAATAATAATAATACATTTTATTTTAAAGTACCTTTCAAGACACTCAAGGATACTGTACTGGATTAAAACGACAACAACAAAATCAACAAAAGAATACAGCTATAAAATCAGCAAAACACAACAGACAGTGATTGATAAGTGGATGAGAATGGCAAATACATGCTAAAGTGTATACAGTCCTGAACAGGTGGGTTTTGAATCTGGATTTGAAAAGGGACAAAGTGATCAGGTTTTGGAGGTCTGGGTGGGAGAGAGTTCCAGAGCTGGGGAGCAGAGCGACTGAAGGCCCTTCTCCCTAAGGTGCTGAGGCAGGCAGTGGGCACAGTGGGGTGGGTGGAGGAGGAGTAAGAGGCTGATCTCTTTTTTTGTAACCTCTTTTAGAGAATTTCCTGATTATCAAGTGACCTGATCAAGTTGGTTCTCATGATTGTGGCAATGGTTTACAAGTAACTGATTGTGAAAAACAATCAGAAATAGTTGCATTAGGGTCATTTTTGAGTCATGTTTGCAGTTTGTTAGCAACTATGCTTTAAAACCCCACCACAACCCTTCAAAAATTACAAAGTAGGTAGCATCTAATGCAATTAATTCATTTAAAATAAATATCAAACTCTTGAATGCATGTATACATCACAAACCTTATTTCAGGCATTTATCTGTTATGCTCTCATAAAATCCCATATACTTTTGGCCTGGAGAACCAGAGGGTATAAACCATGCCTCATCTACCTCGTTATGAGTTACAAACAGCACTGTTGCAACCTGCTGACAGATAATAGACAATGTAGTACACACAATAAAATGTGACCCATAATTAGAGAGCTTGTACTTTTAAAATGAAATTGTTTTCTTTGAATCAAACAACATATTCGTAGGGGTTCCTCTGATAATCCAGACAAAATAAATTAAAAACAAACATACAAAACAGCCTTTTGAGGGATAAAAAATATTTACTTCTTGTTTTGATCAAAAATGCAGAACCCACTTTAGATATCAAGAAATGAGGGTAAAAAGGATATGAAAACTCAGCTGTGGTTGGTCTGTTGCAGGACTTTGCTGCCATAACTGCCTTTACGGGCAAGCTATACAATATAAATATCTGCAGTTACTTGAAATTTGATAAAAATTTAAACTCTCTAAGGGTACCAATATTAGGTAGAGAAAAACATTCCCACTTTTTGCTATATTTCAAGTAGACCAAATTATAGTAAATGTATATGTTAAATAGATAAGATTGCAGTGAATAATGATGTGCTTTTGGATGCTTTTGTATATGTTGGTGAACTGTCATCTCCAGTTCTATCAAACAGGCTATAATGTCTCTTCATTTAAATTTAGAAAGTGCCAGGGGCACTTCACTGGTCTGGCCCACTTGTTCCCTCATCTCTAACTCCCTCCCTCCACGTCGCTGCTCTCCTGTCATAACATCCACACGCACATACACAGACAACACACACAGAGTTTTTGATATGAGGGAGGTGACAGACAGTCGCGCCCCAGCCCTGGAGAGCAGAGCGGAGTGGCTCTCCAGCAGGGACGCTGACGTTCACACTTAAATGCTTTAATAGGACTAAAGTAGACAAAGGCCGCTGGTGACGCAGTAGGAGCTATAATGGGCTTGCCACATTGCAGGTTTACTGGACTGTGCCTATTGGACAAAGCTATTTCCAATCCCACAATCCCTCATCAGCCTCAGGAAGCTAGTTAAAAATAAAAAGTGTAGGTTAATCGCTGCTAACGTGCCTTGTTAAAATGTCTAGAAGTATTTTGAGAGCAGTAGGGCAGTTTGTCAAGGTTAGCTGGGATGATACAGGAAACTCATAATTTAATTAGAAATTTTAAAAAAGTAGTCCGATCTCTCATAATGAAATGAAACAATTGTATATATGCACATTGATGTCAGACTAAATAAAATGGCTGTCATTTTTTTGTTTTTATTCCTTCTTAAAAAGGAAGTGTACTCAATAACTTGATGAACACATAATTTAATTGATCATAAGTAGTTAAAGTCAAGGAAAGGCAAAATTCAGTTGATCTTGTCCTTGTAACTTTCTGAAAAGGGAATTATATAATTGTGAATTATTCTCTTTTATTGAAAAAAACTGTAACGTCACCTTAATTGGAAAAAATAAAACTTAAATTAAGAAACTATATATTAAAATATATATTTGACTTTATCTGTAAAAAACACTTTTAATTTTAGATAGACAGATATTGGTAAGCTTATAAACCCCTCTGTTTGAGCCCTGCACTGAACAGGCAGTTTTAAAACCTCTTGAGCTATGTTTGATCATAGCTCTCGAAAGAAGTGGACATGGCTTTAGCTTTTCATCACTGTGCTCTAATGTTTACTGTGGCTGCTCCACCATACCTAGACTCTAATATTGATGTGTCAGTTAGACTTTAATACATTTACAGTTCATAAAAATATGATGATGACAGTGCTGTACACTGTTGTTCTTGTCTCCTCCCTCCATTCTTCTCTCACATTGTGGCTTTGTAGAGTTGAGCCTGAGCAACCCCCCCCCACACAAACACACACACACACCCACGCACACAAACCCACAAAACAAACAACATATTTCAAATCCTATGGGCAACGTAATGGAAGTTGAAAACAACAGTAGCATAATTGATTCAGATAATTGATTTCATTCTTCAGCCTTATTCTTTCTTTATTAGTGTGTTTTTTTCTGTAGGCAAAAAGTTGGTCACAGGTTTTCAAGATCAACAAGATCAAACACTTAACCACTTATATTTATCGGGCACACTGCAAAGGTGAGTGCTTCTGTCACTTTTTGTTGTTTCCACTAAACATTGTGCAGTAATTATTCTTTTAGTCAAACATTAAGCCACAGTTTTGACCACATCTGCTCCCTGTATGCCATACATTTGTGACTATTTGTAAGCATTTCTACTGACTGCTTCTGATAAGAATTTGACATTTGATCTGTTTTTTTTTTTTTTTACCTTTTCTGAATTGGTCCTTGATATTTATGCAATCAGTGTTTTGGGACAATTCACAAAAAAAATATTTAATTTGTTTGATGGAGAACTATTGCACTCATTTTTGGGCCTCATATGATTTTGGGCTCCTATAGAGAAACTACACACAGTTGCCTGCACAGAAAGCTTTCTAGAACTTTGGGACCCTGTGCCTCTTGCTGCAACGCTTCCTTATATTTCCTGCATCCTGTGAAAAAAAGTCTGCGTAATTAAATGCCCTAACAGGGATAAACATTGGCCTGGTGTTCACTTGCTGGTGTGAGCTGATTTAGCCCTGTTATTGTTTGACTTAGGAGTACATGGTAATTCATTTGAATAGAAACATGATCAGACTGTACCTTATCAGTACAGATGGTTTATTTGTCTGTTAATATGTCCTGTCAACTCGGTTCTCCCCCCTCTGTATGTCAGCAAATGCATGTTGGTTTATGACGTTACAGTTACATTCAGTGACCATAGGGGCCCAGAGAGTGCTGAAAGCTGGAATCTTACTTAGTGGAGCTTTGAATAAACTATCAGAATTTCTTTCTAAAAAATGTCACATTTTGAAATACACCTGTACACCCATAAACTGAAACTTACAGCTTGCTCTTCTGACTCTTTAACATGACCAAGCAAAGTCAGTAAGGCTTTGTCCTTCAGCAGCAGGTTACCGGCTAAGCTAGCATCAAATGGGCCCATGTTGACAAACCAGTCCTGAGTGGAGTGCTGTAGACAGACAAACACTAAGGTATTTTTCTTTTGCTGGACTGGAAAAATTAACTTTATCCACTTCTGCCAGGTGCTTGCACTGAACAGAAAAATGTTCTGGGAGCCATTGCTCAACATGCTAACGCTGTGAACTCATTGTAGACAGCAGAGTAGCGCACAGCGATGTAACTTCGAAGCAGAAAGGGGGACGGTCAGGACTAGGGCATAAGCTTGGGCATGGCCATGTAAGGGAGTCCGACATGCATTCACATCAGTAGAACTGAGCAAACGCAGCATTCAGAGCCGCCCGAAACCCCTACACCGCTTGCAGGGCTTACTTCCAAATGCATGAACTTCATTTCTTGATGCTTTGGCATTGTTTAACACAAGTATCCAACACTGTAACATTGTAAGGTCAGAAAAGAGGAAAAGCACAATAGTTCCCCTTTAATACAATGTGAATCATTTTGTCATTTTAAATTCTGGTGTTATCATGCTTAATATTCGTGATTGTAATATAGATTGAAGTAGTTGAGATTATCATTTTCTCTATACATAAACAGCCTTACTCGCTCCTTCAACTGAGCACCTGTGGCTTATGGAGTACCTGCCATATGGAGGAGATGGCAAATCCCCTTTATGACATCATCAGGGGTGATTGGTTTTTCAAACAGATAGAATACACATTTGGAAGATGAAGCAAGCAGTAGAGGAGTTTTTTTTCTCTCTTGTTGGCACTGGGGATGACAACAGGCCATGGAGACATGTATTTGTATACCATTAAGTAATTATGATTTTTTTTTATAATTGAGACCAAAATTAAATGAATTACAGATAGATATGCCTAGAATTAAACTGCAAAGGTTCTCCTGAGTTTTCAATGTGTGTACAGTAATTTGTCGAAGTAAAAGGAACTTACAACATATTTTAAAGCTTTAATTTCTTGGACTATAAAAATTCAGTCAAAACCACAGTCATGTTGTATAAATAGGTTTTTTTGTCATGATAATTGGCATTCATGTGACAGGCTTACATCCTCTTTTGATTAATTATGCCTTAGCCGATGTAGAGGTCAGCCTTCAGGGTCAGAGCTGGCCTGCTCCAACAGATACTGTGACAGATGGAGCTCTGGTTCTTTAGCCTTCATTACCTTGGACTTGAAAGCTTGTTATCTCTCACACCATGCGATCCAACTTGAACTCCAAAACTAATTCACCAAGATCAAGAGTTTCTGTTTCACCGTTTTGTAGAATTAAAGGGAAGCAAAGTGGGTGTTTCCTTTTTTTTAAGATTTAACACATTATTTCATTTAGATCTTTGCAAAAGACATTTAACAGTTTTAAGAGACAGTGAAGTACTGGAGCTGTAAAGTGGAGATGTACGCAGTTGTTTTGCGGTCTTTGTTTGAACGGAACATTAAGTGTCTGACTTTTTCTTATGTCTGGGACAAGTCTACAAGCTGTGCATTTCCTCCAAGGCTGTATGGTTGTGCTGCGATAAAAGGACTGAGGGGTTAAATGTTTATCCAGCTGAAACAACACAATAAAAACTCCTTCTCTATGTCTCTGTAGCCCAGTCGTCAGAGCTTAGGAACTAAAAATAGCCATGCTGGCTCCACGCCCCTGGCTGGGGGACAGGTCAAATTATGAAGGAAGATGAAAAATTTAAAGGCACAGGCTGCTTGGCCGCAAACCCAGCCCTGCATCAGCGGTCAGATAGAACATTTGACTTGACTTTTATGGACTGGAGTCAGGTTATATTAACCATGGCTCATGGCCAAATTGGGATGTAATATTAATTGAAATGGTCTTTATATATAGTGACACTGAGCTTTCAGTTAGTAGTCCAGCTTCTGTTTTGAAGTAGTTTTTGTTATATTTTGTCTTCCTCTAATTACGCATTATCAGGAGATGATTCAAGGCAGAGTGGTGTGTTATGCCGGGAAGATGCTCTTGACACAGTTTGAGAGCTTTATGTAATTGTGTACTTGCAGTTATGGCATCTTACAGTTGGCTTCCTTGGCTAGCTAAAAGCATGCTTCCTGAGTAGCAGTACTGCCCTGGATACACACTGAACCTTACACGTAACACCAGCTTATACACAGTCTTAAATGAACACAGCGTTCATGTGATTTCTTGTGTTATTTAACAAGTCTTGTTTTGGTTTGCTTCACACATGTAAATAGGAGTTCAAGCTACATGCTTTTAATCCAAGAGTTTCCCAGCATCCTATTTCTTTTGACAAATCCTCCAAAAAATTCCCCCAAACTATTTCGGTGTTTTATGAATCACAATAACAAACATGCAGCCTTTAAAAAAAAGAAAACCTTTGACATGACATGTGCTGCACAGCATAAACTTAACATGCTCCTCTTTTAGAACATCAAGGCAGAAATGGATCATTGCTCCCATGTACCTGAGAGAACAAAATGAAGACATAAATAGAGTGGGTGAGAGAGAGAGACTGGTTCAACAAATCAAAAGGGAGAGAGGGGGAGAGAAAGAGGGGGGAATCAAGCCTCCATCTGCAGAAAGGGAGTCAGGAGACATGCCTTCTGGCAGGAGCTGAAGAAGACAGCTGTGTTTGGTGTGGTATTTTTAAACGCATCAATGCTGCTCCAATCCCTGCGCCTCGCCTGACCTATTTTTAGCCAGGGCTGGCCATTGTTCTATTTCTGTCACCTGTGGGCCACGCAGTTGTTGATTCACATGCAAATGAAGCTCGCTCCCTCCCTTGCTTGCATTACTGCCTCAGCGAGGAGCTCGGTGAACAGTACACAGCTTACTTAGCAGCTCAAGCTTTACATTTTACCCACTCTCTGTCAGGAAAGAAAAAAAACTATAGCTTGAAGGAAGATCTTTAATGAAGCTTGACAAATTCTCCTCAATTTGTCTTTAAGTTTTTGGAGCAGCTCAGTGGCGGAGTGGCAGCCCCGCAGAGAGAGTAAGCAGTTTGTGTTGGAGCTCCACAGTGAGAGTGCTTTATCAGAGGAGGAGGCAGAGCCGAGCGCAGGAGAGGAAGGGAGAGAGTTGCCTGTTGTCGTGGTCTCTCCCCTGAGTGGCTGAGGGGTGGCTCTTGGTGACAGGAAACGCAAGGCTTGCAATGAGACCTGAGCGCTGAGTGGAGTATGCTGCAGACGATTTACGAGGGCGAGTCAAGTTTCTCCACAACAGAACGGCGCGTTGGACACCAGCAGCTCCTTAACCAGAGCAAGATGCACAACGTGAACAACTCAGGTGATAGCTCAGCCCGGCATCCCCGCTCTTTCTGAGGGAGATCTGTTTTTATCCTCTTTTTTTCCCCCTGTCTTTGCATTCCAGTCTCTCGTCTTTCCTCTATCCCTGAATCTGTTTCTACCTCTTCCGCTATCCTCTGTGCCTCTCTTGCACACATTTCACTCTGTCCTTCTCTCCCTCTCTCATGTACTCGCAACTCTTTGCGCTCAGCTGGTCTCTCATTCTCTGTGAAAAGAGAACTCAAAGCAGCAGCGTGGTAGGAGCAGGCACTTCTTCCTGAAACAAGGTATTTGCTTTTACCATGGTTAAGACTGCTTTTTCACGCTTTGTTTTTCTCAATGGGAGCGCCTCCTCCATTAATGTCTGGATGTGTCTTTTAAAAAGCTAAAGTGCTGTTCATCCTCATCTATTTATAATGCATGGAGTGTGTTTTTTCTACTCAAATAAGGAGATGTGTTCAACTATTCCCTGGCTCTAGTTGCTTTAAATGAGTCACAGTGAACATGAAAGGGATGTTGTGTTTTTGTGAGCTTCCATATCAGCGTGCACTTTTCAGGGAACAGGAAAAACTGTGACAGAAATACTGTGGGGACGACTGAAAGGTTGCTCTCAGGATATTTACCAGAGACACTGACTGTTTCTATTTTTGACCTGAGAATTGAATTGAGAAGTACGTGAATGACATCAGTATGAGTAACCTCTATTCACTGTATTGACTCAAGATGAGTCACACCTTATTTGCTTTGATTTTTTTAGCTTTAAGCTATGATAACATGAACATTTTCTTTGTTAATAACTTTAGATGCAGAATTGTGTGTATTGGAGACATTGTCATGAGGACTGGAAAAGGGACTCGTATAGGAACTGAGTTATGAGAAAGTGTAAACTGACTAATAAGAGCTTTATGACTTAAAAAATATGCTTTCAGGATTTTTATCATCAAGACAGACTAATGTGATGAGTTATTTGATCCATGATTAAATCTGCAATCTTAAATACTGATTTTAAAGAAAATATAAAATCTCATCAAAAACACAGCCTGAGTCTTTCTTTCAACAAACAGAAGGGGGAAACTAAAAATCCCCAGAGGCAGCACGCTAAACGTGAGGACATTTAAAAATAACACAGGGATGTGACACATAGCATCTCTGTCAATAGAACAGGTTATTAGACAATCAGGCCACAGGAGCAGGACTCTCTTCGTCTTCTTCCGTCTCAAGCCAAACAACTGATACACGGAGCGCCTGAATTTGATCTCCTTGCTTATTCTGTGGGTCAGCTATTCTTAGGTGAGTTATTTTCAGCTTATGGCATTAGCCTGCTAAGATTAGGCGTCTGTGCGTTATCATTCCATCTCAGCATGCTCCTGATATAACTGCAGTTTGGTACAGATATTTATAGAGAATTCTGTCATTTGCCTCTTTAATTTGTTCTTTCCACTTTTTATAGTAAATCACATGAGAGTGACTAACATCAGTCTATAATGGTCACCGCACAGATTGTTTTTTTTTTTTTTTGGAGTTTACTGAATGTCATGTTCCTTGTAAAATAGTAAAGATTTCCTTGGACTTTCCCTTACTTTGCTTTGTACTGTGAAATTGTCAATTACATAAATCTGGAAGCAGACGCAGTTTAGTCAATGTGCTTCATGACTGGAAGTTACTCAAAGAAAGCTTTTAGATGTTTAATCAGGGTTTGTCTGGGTGTTTTGAAATCTTGAAAATGCTTTGGTTTTAATTATGATCAATGTGTAAAAGTGCTTGGATTCCAGATGGAGTGCTAATAATTGTATTTGTGTCGAGTGCCAGTTTGGACAGTTGTTTACATGCGCTTAACCAGGCTCAATAGGATGCAAAGTTTTTTTATAGGTGACACATTTTAAAGCATCAAACGTCCTTTTAAAGTTTTAAAGTCATTCTTCTGTAGAATTAACAATTACAAAACACAAGTTTGTTTTTATAGCATAACATCTTTTAATTAACTTAATGATGAGAAGTTGTCATTCTAAGATTATTATTTGAATTAATTTACAGCTTACGATAGGTGTGGGGTGCTTGTAAAGTTTAAAATTACATCTTGTGCACTAATCTTCAAAAAGCCATAAGTACTTGTTTGTCCATAATCTTTCTCTCAGCTGCTACATCTGAAACAAAACATGAAAAAATCCACAGTCCTATTTCTGTTTTGATTAGCATCAGTCACAATAACTGCAGACAAAAGCTACCCTCACAAGGACTCTCCAACAAGGGAAAACTAATTAGTACAAAATATTGTGTAAAATATCAGGCAGGCTCTGTTCAATGAGACCTTTCAGACAACAACAGTGCTGCACCTTTCAAGTCCTCTCCTCTGCGTGTTCATTCAGGCCTCTTCCCTGTCTATATTCCTAATGCTCATCTTTGATAAAGCCATGGTCACTTACACAAAGAAGGATTGTATTTTAATCAGCAGTTATAGTTTGGAAAAAGAAATAAAAATTGAAGTTCAAGGACCCTCTGCATACTCAGTTCTCAGTTTACCTGAGTAAGAAAGAAGAGGAGGAACACGGGTAATGGTTTGTTTTGCTCTTTGTTGTAGTGTGTGGCTTTTTTTCTGGTTGCTGTGGCTTAGACATGAGCGCTCTGGTATCTTTACATGATATACTTATTAAGGCCACTGAGGACAAAAATGATCAGTTCCAAAACATTCATAGATGTATCACATCTAATATATTCGATCAGGATACCAAATATTTCAACAATTTGAAATTTAACCCTTTAGGTACCGGTTGGATTTTGATTACATGGAGTCACAGTTGTTGTGTTTGATTGAGGAGATACATACAAATAAATTATCACAAATATTAACATGTCAAAGATCAGATAATGATGCATCTTTACTCCTGGTGTATCAGATTCATGACATGCAAAGGCCATGAGAGGACGAAGTATGTCCTCTTTTACAAACTGACATAAAACTATCACTGAATGACATTTCCCCCCTTATTTTAGTTAAATCTGTCAATCAACATGAGTGCAGGTCAAAATATCAAGAAGTTTAACAATTTTTTTTTTTAATTTTAACAATTTGAATGCTGTTTAAATTACATGTTGTTAAAGCTGTCTTTAAAACACAAGAACAGAAAAATGTTTATATTTTTCTCACTTTTATCACAGAATTAGGAATATAAAAAATTCAACAACAGAACTGATTTTAAATATTTTTTGTCATTTTTACGTCATAGTTTCATTTCTAAAACTCATTATGGAATACGTTAAATGGTGGGCGTAAAACTTTCAAAACTGCCTTAAAATTTAAACAGAATTATTGTTTTTCTCCTTTTTGTAATTTAATCTTTCAATCACCATTAGTTCTGACCTAATCCTGCTAAATAATATTTATTTTATCTGTTATTAAGTCCTTTGGTCTCTCTTATGTTCATATTATTAGTATAAACTTCTGAAAAGATTAATGGTTTGGGGAGTTTTAACCTTTTAACTTCCAGCCTAAGAACGAGAATATGCTGTTTCACAAAAACATGTTATTTTCCACATTACTGATGACAAGGTAATGTTGAATTTTTTTCACAGTCCTTCCACTTAACAGTCTTAATGGGTTTTAAATTTGCATCTAGTGTATCATAGGCCCATAAGAAAAACTGAAAGTGAAAGAATGAGATTGGTCTAGAACAAATTCTCTTTTTAAAATCATACCATAAGGCAGTGGAAAATAAACCCTTTTGGACAGAAGTGCCCATTGTGACACCAGAGGATGAAGGACATTCAACTCTTTTTGATTGATGTATCAGTCATTTTAGTGATGGAAAGATCAGGTGTAAGTGTTGCCATCAATAATGACTTAAGTCTTGACAGATGGGACTTGTATGTTTTTCTCCTTGGCCTCACAGAAACCAGTTTTGTTTATGTTAATATGTTTGTTGTTGTTAGACGGTTTGGCATGGAAGTGAGTACAGGAGACGACCGGACCCCTGGCTCCCCTCACTGAAAGCCTCGTGGTGGTTTCGGCTCAGCTCTCTTTGTTAGCAGATAGTCTGCAAGCCGCAGCTCTGGCTCAGCTACAAGGACGAGCCTG
Organism: Scarus forsteni; assembly: GCA_036419115.1. NCBI lineage: Eukaryota > Metazoa > Chordata > Actinopteri > Labriformes > Labridae > Scarus > Scarus forsteni. Next base: position 11,556,628 of record JAZDUH010000111.1, on the reverse strand, counting down.
AGTCTTAAAAATAAAGACCTGTTTCTTGCTTTAGACATGCCAGCTGCTCAAAATAACAAGGCACTTAATGAGAGATCCAGCACCACATTGCAGTCCCAAGCATCAGCTTATTTTTGCCCTCAAACATCTTCTGTATCTCTGCTTCTATTTTTACCATCAGACAGGGAACTTAGATCAACAACCTTCCCCAGTGCACACCAAGGGGATGTAACATACAACATGCTTGAAGCACAAGCTCCTAGTGTGCTATGCCAAAATGTTTTTTTAGTTAATATCAAGGAATATGCGAATACTAACATCAGTGTTCAGCAGCACATTAGGTCACTTTGTCCATGGTGCAGCATTGCAGTGGATAATGACTAGAGCAACAGGTAACATGCCTTTTCATCTCCATGTGAGAGCAACTATTTGGGTTTTTGTAAACAATTTGTAATTGTCCAGAAATCAAAGTTTTACAGTATACACAAAGCTTTACCCATACCCTCATGTTGTTGATATTACATTTTTGTTGTTTATTTGCTAATGAAAAAGAAACGTGGTACATCTTAGATTGAACAGATGATGGGTAGTGCCCTTGAAATGTATAAACCTGTTGCAAATGTAGCAACAAAATTGCACAAATCAAAATGAACAATGATCTATCATTATAGCCTGTACATTGATTTACAAAAAACTAGTTTGCTATGTCTAGAATATATATATTTACATTTTCAGATTTATCTTCATTATTACCTTTGAGTTTTTGCCTATCGTGTTTCAAACATCACACAATTTTCTTAAAATTTGATTTGGACATAGAAAAAGACATACAAACAAAAGTAAAACTGTAAATAATAATATAACACAAACAGAGAGCTTAACTTCATACATTGCTATACAATTTATTAATTTTTTCAGTATACCAAAAAAAAGTGAGCCACTGATTTTTTTTTGTCTGACATCCCTATATAAGCTATGACAATAGTTTATTTAAGTTGACATGTTTGTAAGATCTTTAAGATGCTCACTATTCGTGTATTGTTTTATGCTAAACTCCATTTATTGATTTATTCAATAACAAGTGATACAGTTTTGGTTTTGAAAGGTAAGTGTTGAGAAATCTTAAACACCCTTTTCAACACTAAAGAAAAGTGTTTGGAGTGTAAAAGCAGTTGATGTTTTCTTTTGTGATAAATCTTGTCTTGATTAGCGTTAGAAAAAGGTTGCAAACAAACTTGTCTAGGTGTGAAAATAGATGCAGCATTTATATTCAGTGGGAATTGTTTACGATGATTATAACACCTTCCCCAAGTTAGTTTGTGTGCTAGAAATGAAAAAGATTACAACAAATGTCAGAGTTGCTCTTTTATAATTGCAGTTCTTAGTGCATATGAGGTCTAGATTGCGTTTCCTCTGTGTAGATCTGTGGATTTGAGACTCCTCTCATGTTGTAGTAGTGTTGATGCTGATCTGCGTCTGCTCCCTCTCCAGGGTGGGAAGCCTGCTAATGTGGCCCGGGGTGAAAAAAGACAGCCATCCAACATCTCAAATTAAAGCTGTGACTGTCACTCCAACCGCCACCGAGGCTAATGAGAGGCAGATCGGTTATAGAAATAAACACTTAGGGGACACTGGCGGTGCGATGCTGCAGTGGTAGTGTGGTCACACAGGCCATGAGTCACCCTATCCCCCCTCGGCGGGCCCTCCACAGGGAGGAATTTGGGCATGGGGCAGGGTGCTTGTCGCTCCCTTGTGCTAAAAACAAATTTGGGACCTGCCATTCATAAATCTCTTGTTTACCAATGCCAAGAGACACTTTTGTAAACTTTCCACCAATCAGGAGGCACCTTGCTGTCAGTGGGACAGAGGATTTTAATCAAGAGGTCTCAATGGCATAGGATCAGTAATGATTTCAAAATAGTCTCCAAAGTTGCATAAATGCAACTCCCATGCTTTTATTTTTGCCAGTGTTAAACTGAGCAAGCAGCCTCACAACTGTGACAGTCTTTCACACATTGTCTATATTAAGCCCGTGCTCAGAAAAGCATTTATATTTAGCTCTAGTTACTGGTGGTTCCGTATTCTCCTCTGCCTCAGGAGTATTTTTGTAAAACAGAAACAGACTAATCTAGTTTCATTTAGTTTGAGGGTGCATTTGACAGAAATAAATGAACTGTAATTTTGTGGTTCTAAATATGTCAGTGTAATGTACTCAGTGGTTTATTAAAGGACCAAAACGGAAGCAGCATTTTGCTGTTTGTATTTGTTTGCGAGTAATGTCAAAGGTTGTTCAGATTCTGTCCTCCAGGTCACAGTGGACCAAAGCATGAAAGAGGTATTTGAACTCAGTTGAAGGTATCATATTTTATTCCTTCATGATTTAGTTTGAACTGGTCCAAGATGTCCCAAGAGCAGACTTCTGAAGCTTTCTACTCAAAAATCCTCTCAGTTCATGGATTTGGTCAAGTCTATTAACCTCTCTGTTCCATACCCGTTCAGAACAGGCTGTCAGAGTAAATTAAGAAAGACCAGAGGATCTAGGTAAACTTAAGATTTTAAAATAAGACAAAGTCATTTTGTTTAGAAAATATGATGAAATATGAAAAAACATCATTGTCTGTGTTGTGGTGTTAGGTCTATATTTTGTGATTTTACATTTATGTATGTATCTATCTAATGCTTTTCTGACCAATGAGTAAGAAAAACAAACTCAAATTTAGTTCTTAGTGCTGCTTTGTTTAGTTTGTTTTGATCTTTTATCAATGATACAGTCTTTGCGTTTCTCAAAAGTGCTCAGTAAATGAATTATATTGTTGTAATTATTAAATCCTCATGAGCTGTTACTAACCACATCTCTCTTAAGGCTGACAATGGCTTCAGCTGTGCAGCACTAATGTTTTTGTGGTAATACAGATGAGCCTAGCCTTGTCTCTTTCACTAAAGTCAGTCATAGACTCAACAAAGACCCTGCTCAGGGAGTGTCTACCATCTGGGTGAGGTGGCACATCCCCTAAAGACGTCATTAGAGTATTTTTTACTAAAGGACTATTTCAGCAGACATTTAAAGGTAGAGTAAGTAACAAATTAACTTGAATATTTGTAGATGGGCCATAGGCACATACAAAGATATGCTTGATAAATGTTTCAGCATGTCTACAGGATAAATTTCACCAGTCCACCTGGGCAACAGACCCAGCACTTGAGGAGGCCAGAACCTTTTGTAACCATATCTGAAAGGTGATGGGAAGATTGTTCTGTCCTTTAACATTTATTATGGGCCAATCAGATGATGTAGTAGGCTAGCAATGCTGCCAAGGAGGAAAGTAAATAACCGGGGCAAGTTTGTAAATCCAACTCTTGCCGAAACCAGTAAAAAATATATTTGTTTGGAACACATTTTCAGTGTTGTTCTTTGTTTTTCATTTGATAAAGAAATATATTCCTGTTCATATAAAACCACTATAGCAGGCAGCAGCCATGCTAATCTCCTGATCAGGAGTTATTAAAAGGTAACATTTGTGGTTACATTTGTAGCTCCCTCCTCTTTTTCTTTAAAGGATGCTGATTGGACAGTGACTCTACAATCAATCATTTTATTTTGAAGCTTTTAAAGATGGATCTGCCTGATACAGACTCTGGATCACGAGATCTAATTGTACTTCAGAGTTAATGATCATGTGTTGCTATATGAAAAACTCTAGGTATATTTTGCTGAATATGTGACCTTCGGCTTAACTTAGATCAAGCTTTGAAGTAATGTCAAACAAAAATAGATACAGGCCTCAGCACAAACAATACCTCCCTGCCTTTAGGACCCTATTATCCTCTTTCGACATTGTCACCCCATTCTAAGTTATTCTTGCTGACACGGTGGACAAGAAAAGATCGGGCACATGAGGCTGTTGTCGTTTCCTCAAGGGCCTTTTCGACCAGCCTTGGTTATCAAAGGTGGCTGAAGCTTTCACACTCCTCCTCCTCCTCCTCTCCTCCCCATCCTGCTGAAGCTCTGTCTGATATTTTCTGATGGAGGCTCAGTTTGATGTGCAGATCAAGGTAGAGCTCCTTAATGCCAGTCACAGTGAGGGTACAGGATGAAATATGAGATTAATTAGATATCTCAGTGGTGAATTCTCCCAGGCAGCAGGTGCTTTTTTGTTGTTGCTATATTTAGGTCTATTAGGCAAAAAGTATCACTGAGGCCATCGGATCACGGGAGCTCTTCAGTAGTTCACAGGTTTACGGCTGCCCCTAGAGCAGAGCCTGCTACCAAGGAGTACTTTGTCAAATGCTTACAAGCCAAGATTAATATTCCCTGTCAGGAGGGAAGGCTCTGTTCTACAGGTGCCTGTTCTCTGTGCCTGCCCTGCTCCGTCATCCGATGGAGCTGTTTTTAGATCACAGGGAGGAAATTTACCGCACGGGAGTCCCCTCTCACCATCTTGTCTCTTTGAACGTGTTTTAAGACAAGTTATCACCACACTATTGAGTATCTTTGTAGCACGCCTGTGTTTGTGTGTAAAGTGTGTGTCTGAGGGTTTTTGTGATCCTCTCTCTGCCTCTCTCTGCTGGGGACTCCTTTCCTTATATAAGAGTGGAGAGGCTGATATAACAGTCAACATGTCACATTGCCACTGTAGGCAGGAGACGACATGCAGTGAGACTCAATATCTGCAGGATGGGGAGACATAATTACGTCGCCAGCGTTGCCATGGCAGCGGCAAGTTAGGGTGGTGGATACTAGGGTGTGGGGGTTGTCACAGACCAGGATTGCGCCACTTGCTTTTATGTTTCTATTTATAATCATCAGCGGTGCATACACATGGATGGTGGCAGTGAAAAACAGGCTTCATGACAAAACAAACGGGCGCCACAGAGATTCACAGCATCGCAGAACAGGAGGGCACTGCTGCCTAATTGACAGCTACTGAATACTGACTGTGCAGCTTTAAACTCCCTTTTTATTGGCATTTGTTACAGTTTAGCCCAATAAATGTAAGAAAAGACCAACAGAAGATTATTGATGTTGGCATATAAAATGTTAACGGTCTGGCTCTCTGTCATGGGTCCAATGGACAGGTGGTGTAGTAACACTGTTTGTGTTTGGTCTCTCAAATGTGACCCTTGAGAAGATTACAGCAATGAATGCACCCAATAAATCTCCCTCCAGCCACTGGAATTTTAAGTAGCTTTGAATTTTTCTCTGGTCTCAAAATGGAAGAGGCACAATACAGCCTGGGCGATGTGTACCCTTCGTTGAATGTCACACCATGATCAGCATTATAACTAGTCGTTTTTCAAAGGTTTTTCTGTTTGTATTATTTACAGATCAGGTATAAGCTTAAAAAGCCTGTTCTAAAAACTTGTCAAAAGATGCAAGGGCTGGATGATCTTTGTAATTTCAGTGTGAATGTAAAACACAGTATGCATATCCTGATATTTTTTCTGTGAAGAAATGACTTATGATTGCCTCTATATGAAGGCTAAAAACTTGAACTGGACTAGAGTAAAATAATCAAGTAATGTTGATATCTTTTGATAACAAGATCTGATTTTGGTTCATTTTTAATATTTTATGATCACAAACTGCAGACAAGCTACTACGGACTGTCTAAATGTTCAAATCATTGACAGCATTTCTTCAAGCAAATGGTTGTCAGCATTTTATTATTTAGATAAATGCAATCCCTATTACTTTAATGATTAACTCAGAGGTTAAACTTAGAAACATGGAAATTCTGTAAAATGTCCAACCAAAATAAAAAGAACAATGGCTGAATTAAACAAATATGTTGACAAAATTCAGAAATGTGGATGGACCTGTTCAGTTTCAATAGTTTAAAACAAGAAATCAACAGATGGATGCTGTTGAGCCGTTATGTTAGTATTGCTAGGGTACCATACAGGCAAAATTAAAATTTATTTTTTATTCATATTCAAAATGCCCTTGAAATTAAATAAATATGATTATTACTTGTTTTGATGAAACTTTTGAAATAGACTTTCCTGGGTTTGAAAGCATGTTATGGGCAGTAGTTCTTACTGTTAACTTTTATCACCTTAATAAGGTGCTGTTACTAGTTCATCAAGAACTACAGCACAATTGGCAAATGGAAGATTATATTTTTAATTTATGCAAAATGTAAAATTTCATTAAAAAAAGCGCATGAATGACTTCTACAGCTTAAAAACTTGGGGCTTGGTTTCATGTGAATGAACAACTTTGAGCTGTTTCTTCAAAACATTGAGGTTGTTGTTTCTCAAATATGAACTGATCCTTTCTTGTGTGTAAACATAGGGATGGAGATGTAAAAAAAAAAATCAGCTGGGAATCAGTAACAAATGGTCTAAGGAATTGATTTAATTGGTCTTAGAGCCTAACATTTCCCCAAACTTACCCTTCTAATTTTTCCTGCAAGCCTTGCAAATAAAGGACATCGCATTCTGACCAGAGGCAGTCAGCAGAGACAACACCGAAGAGGTCAAAGATGTGATCATGGCAGGCAGAAGTGATTAAATTTGTGGCTCAGTTTTACTCAAAATAAGGATAAATGCACAACATCTAGTGTCTGAGTCTGTGTGCTTTGAAGCCAGGGTGGAAAAAGTGCAACTACTTAAAGCATTGTTTATGCAGTATGGTAATAAATACTTTGAGTGCCATGTGTCTGACTATAATGGCATTGAAAACCTGTTTCAGGTTACTGTTTTACCACACGGGAATTAGCAGGAATTGACAAGAAAATAAACACAGAATTGAATTGATAGCAGAATCGGTAATGACATAGGTATTCATACAATCATATCAGTTCTTGTCCCTATGTGTGTATATGTGGTTAATAATGGTCCTTAAGTGCCGTTATACTTATTTTACTTCTAGTTAGAAAATATGTCAGAGTTTCTCAAAAACTCAATACACTGCCCAGCCATACTGTAGGATTCAACTAGATTTGATGGATTGAGAAGAACCAGAAATATACAAAGATAATAAACTATAATGTACTGTCCCTAATCATCCTCCTATTTCTGTGGAATAGAGATGAAGTAGCCTTGTCTCCTATGTTCTGAACCACTAATCGATTTTCTCTGTGGAACAATCTATATATAGAGCAGAGAGACCAAAGGGATGCCCTCTCACTTTGTATCAAGCAATTACTTATAATGGAGGTAGCTGTCAAAGGCTGCTCTGGCCAATGCAAGCATCACAGTGTATGCACAGGAGAACAGAGATGTATGGATCACAGAAATGTTAAATTCACTTGCTCATAGTGCGTTAAGGGTCAGGCACTTGTCTGCTTCAAATTAAATTCATCATAGAGACATGATGTTTCCTGTTGGGACAGGAGAGAGACATTTTTGTTTGTTTTTCAAACAGTGGGAAGATAGGATTTATGTAAATACTCAAAATGACCCATTCCACATATCGTGCCAAATGTCCATTTGGTCGTACAGCTGTTCCCAGCTGACTTCATGCTGACGGATGTGATCCCATGTTTGTTTATAGAAACTGTTATAATTACAGGTCTGAGGATAACAAAGAGAGGGCTGTACTTCTTTTTCTTGATTTTTTTCCATCACTCATTCTTTTCTCCTTTTTGGACTCTCTTAAATATACATTGATTTCTTTCCTTTTTTAACCCAGAACAAAATATTTTGTTCTGCAGCGATATATAGATATACTGTCTGCTTCTGTCTGGTTTAAAGATTTGAACTGTAAAGCTGAAAAATTAGAGACTAACAAAGCATTTTCTTTTTTCATTTTCTCTGTGGCCCACAGTGGACATTAAGCCAGACGTGCCATTGACAGTGGAGCCTGTGTCTCCGTTGGACCTGCGCACAGATCTAAGGATGCTAGGGCCAGGCTCAGACCCGGGACTCTGGGAAAGGCAGCTGCAGCAGGAGCTGCTTCTCATCCAGAAGCAGCAGCAGATCCAGAAGCAGCTACTGATCAGCGAGTTCCAGAAGCAGCATGAGAAGTTGACCCGTCAGCATCAGGCTCAGCTCCAGGAGCACCTCAAGGTCATCATCACACTGAACATTTGTATGGAGGGCAGCACAGCAGCATACCCAGCACAGCACCACAGTACAGCTCGGCAAAGTGCAGATCAGTAGAAAACATTATAGCTCAGGACGACAAAACAGAATGCAGCAAAGAGGAGACAGCTCAGCAAAGTAAGGCAGGGTGTTGAGTAATACATTACAGAACAGTGTGAGGTTTGTTTTTACAGACGTTTACAAAAAGTCTGTCAAAGAAAAAATAGAAGCAGCCAAAGTTCACAAAAGCCACTGCTGCTCCAAGATTCTATTTTTCAGAATGCGCTCTCCATGTTGACTCAAGGTCTCTGTGTTTTGCAGCTCCAGCAGGAGCTCCAGGCCATGAAACAGCAGCAGGAACTTGCAGAGAAGGAGCGCCGTCTGGAGCAGCAGCAGCAGCAGAACCAGCAGGAAAAGGAGCAGGAGAGGCATCGGCGAGAGCAGCATGTTTCCAGCCTGATCCTCCGGGGCAAAGAGCGGTCTCGTGAGAGTAAGAGCTCGGCACCGCCATCATAGTCATTTTCTTAGCATCAGGGGCAGAATTTGTATCCTGAAGGCCTGAGGCAAACGTAAGAATGGGGCAAAAACTATAACCCCCCGCTTGGCAAGCCTTTTTTATTACATTACCACAGATAGGGCTACTAAATGTGCATGTAACAGCTGGATATGAATGCTTTATTGTAGCTCAGTGCTAGCCTGACCTGAAAAGATCAGATGCTGATCATGATGTGTTGTGTTCATTCAGTCTTAGTTTTTATTGCTAATATGGAAGCAGGAAGGCAGTATTGCAGAAGAGAACATTAATAGTTTCTGTTTGCATCTAAGCTGTTGTTTGGCTATGAAATTTTCATACTTTGAAAAAGACACTTTATCATAGTTTTCAGTACAAAAACATTAAATCCTGCCTCTGTTACTCGCTACATCCTGAAGAAAGCGTGTGCTCAAACAGCCTGTTTACTAATTTCCCCCCAATGACATCATCAGGGGATTTGCCACACCCTTCAGGTTGGGGACATCCCCTGATCCCAGTGTTCATTTAGCCCACAGGTAGCTCAAGTGAGTATTAACATGAAAACAGTTGTTCTGAGAAGGGCTAAAACAGAGGGGTTTATAGGCACACCAAATCATTACCAGAGTGGATTTTTAGTCAAAGAACATAAAAACATATTCAGAGAACAGCTAAGATCAAAATAAACTTTTTGAAATGGAGTAAAATATATAAACATTTAATGCTTTTAATGTATATATCATTTCTATTATTACTATTCCATATATCTATATATTTGTATTTGATAATTTATTTATTTTTCAGAGTTATTTTGTCAAATTGTATAGCTTGCTGAAGTTCAAAATGCAGGAAATGGTACAAAAATTACCAAGTAAACCGTGTTTTATAATCCTAATCCCAACAACAATTATAATCCTTGTTATATTTTTTATTATATTTGAGCAGCCCTAGTTAAAATCATGATTTTATATTTATTAAATGGCTGTAAGCCACTGTAACACCAAGAGAGAACTGTCATTACACAACATTTACTACTTACTCAAATTTGGTCAGTGATTCAACAAGGTTTACTATAGAAGACACTGTGTGCAAGAACTAGAAGTTAAAGAAAATAAAATATTTTTCTTCATGAAGCAACTCTTCTTTCTCATCTAGGTCTGAAAATTACTTGACCGAGAATTTCTTGCACGCTTTTATTCTTCTTTACAACATTTTCTGATTCACAGAGCTGCCTAATAGAGATCTTTTCTTTTAAAGTCTTCTCTTTTGGAGAGGAATCCCTGGTTACATTTGGACCAGAGCAGTTACTTTGGAGGACCAGCCATTAAAACATAGGGCCCAACCTAAGGGGCCCTCAGCTCCTGTTTGATATAACTCTCAAAGAGGAACATGGCTGAACATTACCGCAGTCTTCAAAGCAAAATATTCCACAGCTCGCTGTTGATTCTGATTACATTATAATGCATAACACTTGCATACAGCTGATGACAGAGGGTCAAAGTGACATTTAAGCTCAGAATTCAGGAGAAAACATCTTTCAATAGCATGATCAAAATACCTCCAGATATAGTGTTTCAGTTCTGTTTTTACTTCATGGCTAATAATAGACACCTTTCATGAGTTTGTCGGGTCAGGTAATTTGAACTTGTGCCCTGCAACTGTAAACCCTCTGATGGGAAAGAACATCCCTGCAGTCTCTTCAGTAGACTGAAACAAAATGTAGTGCTCTTACACCACTAGGGGGGGATGTTCCTGCATGAGTTCTTAGTACCTGGTGAGTTTTTACTGAATAAAGATAGAATTTGTGGATCTGTGTATTTCAACAGGGTTAATAATTTGTAGATGTTTGATTACAATTCTTCACCCTAGGGTAACCCCAATCCCTGTTTTTTTTCCGTCATTTGGTCTCACAGGTGCTGTGGCCAGTACGGAGGTGAAGCAGAAACTCCAAGAGTTTCTGTTGAGCAAATCAGCCAAAGACCCTGCCAGCAATGGAGCCAATCACTGCTTCCTCCACCACCCCAAACTCTGGTACACGTGAGTATTTCCTGCTTATTTTTTACCGCACGAGAGTGTGTTACAAATAAAGATGCTATATTTATATCTCATAGGAACACTATCCCGGTCCTCATATTTCTTTCTCTCATATTTGATTTATTCCTATGTGATCAGGTCCTCTCACCACACATCACTGGACCAAAGCTCTCCTCCTCTGGGCGGCACTTCCCCCACCTGCCAGTACACTCTGCCATCACCTTTAGAGAGCAAGGACGACTTCCCCTTGAGAAAGACGGGTATGCTAAAGCACACACACACATGCACAGACATAAATATGCTATAACACACAAAGTTTTTAAGCCTATGTAAACCATCAGGCAGCATCATTTCTCCTCTGTATTCATTATTGTGTTTTATAAATACAGGAATGACCATTTAACCCCTGTCAATCCAGGGGTCAATACACTCGTCAAGTGTTTCCTGAAGTTGGTGATGACCTCCTAGTAACACCAGTTTGGTGCATTGAGAACCCAGCTCCCCCTTCCCATCCCTCAGGGCTTAACGCATAACTTCATAAGGGGAGGGGGCTCATTCTCATGAAGTAACATAAACTTTCCTTACTCTTATTTGGATTATACCCAAACACAACATCTCTGTGCTAGAAGTTAAACTTTAATAAGTGTTATTTGTACTGAAATTACTTCACCATTATTCAAAAGGAGCCACATCCCTCCCTATGTTGAAACAATAAACCCAGCACCAAGGCCTCTTTGAACTGTTTAGTGGCAAATGGGAGAATTAAAGTAGATTAAATTCTCCTGAGTTATTGGTTCTTAAAACTATTTTGAAAACACGCAGGTTCCCACCTGAAAGCAGCTCAGGTTTGTTGGTTTAAGCTGGAAAATCCCTTCGGGGATGGCTGTGTAAATAAGAATAATACCTGCCCCTCGCTTTGCACGAGCACAGGGGCTTCCTAAGCTTAAATCTTCATAATTTGGCAGTGAGGTCACAAAATTACATTATGTTCTTTTCCCCTCTGTGTCTCTTTTAATTATTTTGGAAAACAACTATACTTGCTGAGTTTAACTACAGGCCTGTCATTTGCATGTATACATGATTTACAGATCAAGCAAAAGAATGTCTTCTAAAATAAATTCAGCTCTTGGCAGCATAGATATAGGAAACTTTGATAAAAGATTTCAATTGTGTTATTTGTTTTAATGGTGTGGATTTAAACTGTCTTTGGTGTTGAAAGTCAGTTATATTTCAGGGTCATTCATTTAGATCTGTTAAATAAGAATGTACCTCACAGGTATAATAATTGGCTGGAAACAGATTTCTAATATGCCAAACCCATATCTGACAGCAGACACACTGTTCGTCGTAGCACTGTTTGTTTTTTCCTGGTTATACGAAACTCATGTTAAAACAAATACCCAAACAGATAAAATAATCGTCCATGCAGGTGCACTTTTTTTCTCAAATTCAGAATTAAACCACCACCCTCTTCTCTGACCCTGGTTACTTTTGCACTCATGAAACTATTTCTTCCTTTTTGGATTCCTGAATCTATATGTGGTCATTTCCTGCTCAGGCCTTCCTCCCCCACTTCCTGTCTGTCTTCATTAAAGTCCTCTGAGAGCTTTGCACTCAAGGGGGACACACAAAGGTGGTGTTGTTCCCCAGGCCAATGGCTGTCACTTTTAGCTGATTGGCAGGTGTTGCAGAGCTAAGGCGGGCACATGCCGGATCAACCCCGGCAGGACTGTTTGTTTAAGCAAAGATAGCTCTCTGAAAACAAAGTGGAGATGACTCCAGCGCTCAGTGAAAGACACCCTGCGGCTTCCTCAAGCCCTGAAGGCTGGGACAGATCTTTCTTTAGGTCAGGTTGAAGATCTTAAAAGGTTTATGGCATTTACTTGGATATATATTTTTATTTCAAACTTAAGAAAAGAAATTAGGTCAGAGGTGTTCGTGTTTGTCCTGTCATGCTTTTTATTTTTTTAATTAACAGAAGTTATCTAATTTATTTTGCAATACGTGAACTGATTAATAAAGATAAGAAGGGAAACAAAACAAAGGAATTTTGGAATTGTGCATCAGTTCAAAAATTAAGTAAAGTTGCTGTACAATGCAAAATCCCAATTACACTCAGAAAACCTGTTCGACTGGCACCTAATTTAACTTAGTACAGGTGTACTTAGTACACCTTAAACTTTACTGCCAATTTTCAGTAAATAAAGAAAAAAATATGTAATATGCCTTTTGCTGTGTCTTTTGTTTCAAGTAAAGGATGTAAAAACTGCTTTTTAAAAAAAAAAATCATCATAGTACCAACACAAATATATATTGTTGTGATTTTTTTACTTTATTTTTGTGCTTATGTACAGACATTACAGTTGTTTTTGTGCGTTTTTGCTGTAATTTTGAAAACATGTTTTCGCTGTTAATATGGCTAATATTGAGACTTTAAGGTTAACTTGTCAAAGCCATGTCAAATTGAGTAAAAATCAGATCAGAATAGGGTCCCTGTGAATCTTTCAAACACTCATAAGCACTCATAAATTCTCTTTTTTTTTTTTACAATATTAGTACATAAATTGTCTTTAAATGTTTTCATTTAAAAGTGGATTTAAAGCATAAGTAGTACTCAGTCAGAGACTTTCCTGATTTCTCAATATCTAATATTGTCTACTTAGCTTTATGTGATCCAACGTAAAATCAATCCTTAAATTAATTTGACTGTTCAAGTGTCAAAAGACAAAATAAGGGACAAAACAGTCAATTTTAATGCTAATGAAAAGACAAGAAAATAAATTTTTAAGGTGAAAAATGTGCAGATTTTTGGTGAATATAGATAATGAGCAAAGACATTCTAAGCTTTCAGAATGTCCAGTAGAATTTGAATTATTCAGACCCACCTAAACATCCAAAGCTATGCTGCCAAGTGATGCAAAACCTTTAGTTATCTATGTTTGGGTTTTGAAAAGGCCTTTAATTTGCATTTTTTTATTTGAGCGTTTAAACTGTGCAACTTTCCTATAAAGCAGATCAATCTAAATTTCTACCGCACCGTACATGCTGTCATGATGCTGAAATTATGATAAACTTTACATCTCTAAATGCTGTAGGCCTCATCCACACGAAGACAAAATGCTTAACAGTTTCCAAAACGATCGTCATAAAGACGAAGGCGTCTCAGAAAATGTGTGCATCCACATGAATGCACTCGATAAGCATCAAAACGCTGTAGAAACACATGCCAGACCTCTAGGGGCGCTGTAACGATATGACAGAAACAAGTGGAAACAGACGAAAAAACAGTGGGCATGCGTACTTGCGGCAAAAATTGTACACAGAGATCGTGATAAAGTGATCATAAAGTGCCGTAATGTGTCCTCGATGTTGTTGTTGCCGCGTGTGGCGCATGCGTGTCAATGACGATATGAAACTATGACGTAAGCGTATCAGAAAAGTTACGGAGAGCCAGTAAACACGGAGCTACGTATACGGCGTTTCAAAATCTTTCCACTCTGGAACCTGGCTTCAAAAATGTTCGTTTAAACCGAAACGCCGTCTTCATATGGATGACACGCAGATTCGGCAAAAAATGTATGCGTTTAGACCTCGGTTTGGCTTTGTGTGGATGGGGCCTTACTTTGTAAATCTTGATCACAGTAGATGAGCTGCAGATTTAAGGGCTTATTGTAGATGAGGAGTGAGAGTTGCAACCATCCAGAGTACAGGACAAAATTAACTGTGCAAAGTAGAGTTTAAAAAATTAAGCTTACATTTTCATGTCAGGTATTTTGTCTTTAGTTGTCAATCAATCTTATGTTTCACTAAATTCTAAGGGTGCTTTATTGGATTGAGAGCTGGGGGCAGTGAAGGTAGTGAGCTTACCGTCATATTCAAGAAACCAGTCGTGTTTAATTATTTTATCCTGCTGGAAGTAGCCATCAGAAGTTGAGTACACTGTGGTCATAATGGGATGGCCACGGTCAGTAATAACTCAGGTAGGTGATGATCAGTTGGTATCAAAGGGCCAAAGTGTGCCAAGAAATTCTTCCCTCAAATACACTCCAAACTCCAAATACAGGAGTTTTTTGTGCAAGGCCTGATTGACAAATGCTTTTATGTTGTTTCTGTCAGTCTGACCCCGCCATCTGAATGTTGGTTCATGAATGAAGGCTCATTGGACCAGGCAATGTTAATCCAATCTTCTGTTGACCTGTTTCAGTAAACCTGTGTAAATTTTAGCCTCTGTTTCCTGTTCTTAGCTGTCAGGAATGGCACCTGTTGTGGTCTTGTGCTGCTTGTGCTTCAGAAATGGTCGTCTTACGTCTGTGTCGATTCTCATTCGACCGGGTCATGGTTATCTTGAAGATTCAAAATCGAGGCAACTTAACACGGTCCAATTGCCTCAATTTTGAAACTTCAAGATAAATTGTCCTCTTCATACCTCAGTTGTAAGAACTGTTTATTTGAGAAGCTGTTTTCTCTATTTCATCTCCCATTCTATTTTGACCTCTTGCATCAACAAGACATGTCACCTGGTCACTGGCTCACTGGTCATTCTCCCTTTTTTAGGACCATTCTCTGTAAACCCAGGAGATGGTTGTTTGTGCAAATCAGTCTATCAGCAGTTAGGCAATTATTAAGGGGCTGTTAGTGGTCTGTTTGATCATCTGATGTAAGGTTTGGACTACTTTTGCTAATGCTAATGTATCTATACAGCATTTTTACAGATAATGAGGCATATTTTACCAGTGCTTTACTAATCCTTAATTGTGTATAGCTTTCATATAATGTTACTGAAGTTCTGAAAAGGACATATATATGCTTGTTTTCCTCCCCAAATGGGAAGCACATTAAAAGTAAAGACAACATCGGTGAAGAAAATAGGACTTAAGTTTAAATTTTGATGTAATATTTCATTAAAAGACATTAAAGTATGTAGATTTTATAGAAGCAACACAAAATCCTTTAATGTTTTTATCCCAGATATAATTGTAAAGTCATTTGAACTGTGTATCTCACAAATGAGACTAACTAGGCCTCAGTTGTATCATCCTTAAATAAACACGAATAGCTGTAATGTCTTAACCTTTATTTCACAGAGTAGTTTAAAGCATTTCACGTGATTAAGTTGTTTACCCGGTACATATCCTCTTTGTTTCACTTCCAGGTACTAGAATAGAGTGGACCGAGAGCACGCGATAGTCTGTGGCAAGAATAGTCACAGCTTAGTGGTAAGAAGTGCAACAGCCTCTCTGGTCTTGACCCAGTTACCAAACCGGTGCATTCAGCAGGTGCAGGAAGGATTTTCAAAAATAATCCTTCAGGGGTAAAACTGTAAAGTTTGGGCAAGAAAAGTTTGTGTGTAATTTCTTTATCTGGAGGACAATAGCTGATTTGTTTGTTGGAAAAATCAATGTGAGAACTTCAAATAAATTTAAACTCTGAGGTATCTTCATTTAAGATTTGTTTTTGTTTCAAAGGAATGGCAACCTAAAGGCCAAGAGGGCCATGGAGGTGACACAGATTTCTGAACTGGAAGGGTACTAAAAGGGACAAGTTTATGCTTTATAACCGCTATAAAAAAGTCACTTTATCAACATTATAACACCTTTAAACTTTAACTTACGTAGAAATACTTTATCAAACATGCTAAACAGAATTTCAAACAGTTTCTCCTACTTTATTGGTGCACGTAACGTAGCATTTCCTTTCTATCAAAGTAGATTTCACCTCCATTTTTGTTACTATTTGACATACACATGAAAAACTATCACAGAAACAAATAGAAGTGCTAATCGAAGGCAAGTTGTCTCCTAGGAAGCTGCCCTATCTCGCACTTTTACGCTGTAACAATTACTAGGAAAAAAATCCTGGGTCCACATTAAATTTGAATCACCACCAAAATGTGATCATGTGTCCCTTGTGCCGTAAACAAGGTTCCCTAAAAACTTTTTCAGGTATTAGTGAAAATGTGGCCAACTGTTCTGTCTTGCAGTGTTAGCAAATCCTTTAAATATTCTTGGATTTGAAATCCAGATTCAAATCACCACCAAAATCTAATGGTTTAGTCCTTGGCTAATTTATGGTCTGTCCTAAAAATGTCATCAAAGTTCTTTGATTTAGCCCTTTGATTCATCCCATCAGGAAACAAACTAACTACACCGGCATAAAGATAACCTCTTTCGGAGAGGCAGTTACAGAAAATTATTGCTCTTTTGTCTTGGAAATATTATTTTCAACAATATTGTAGCAGGTTTTGTCAGGTTTGTTCACACACAGAATTGTTTTTTGTATATATTTCAAACCTACTGGCAAGCTGCATCAATGTAGCAGGAGGGCCACATGAGGCCCCTGGGTCAGCAGTTGCCCATCCCTGGCAAACCCTGTAATTCCTCCAATAAATTATTTACTTAAATGGGATGTCAGGGAAAATGCAAAGCAGGCCTTCTTATGTGCAGAACACACACCTCAGCTTTTACACAGCCATCTGCTTAGGTCCAGGCTTTATTGTGCACCCACAGGAGATAGAGTAACACATTCACTTTTAAAAATGATCAGGTGATTGGTTCATGTTTATCGCACTCATTACTCTATGTTGTCATGAAGTGACACTGGTGCTCAGCGTATATGTTTTGCCTTTGCCATCATTGCCTCCTGTTGCACCGAGCTCCGGGGCATTTTTTCCATGGAGACCAGCGAGAAAGTGTTTGTTCCCCGTGCTGCTGTCTGGCGTTCCTGTGGCGACCAATTGGGATGCGTAGCTTGGTGGCAGCAGCGTGTAAAAATAGAAAGCAATCAAGGCAGCAGGGCGTGAAGCAGATTCATACGACTCCCAACAGCGCTTTCTCTCCGTTTCTCTCCCCTGCCTCCTTTCTTCCTCCCTCGCTCTCTTTCATTCTACCTCACACCCACAGGATTAGAGGTCTGTGCCACGTATTAGGGAAAAGGGTTTTGCTGTTTTTGACAAAAGCCAGAAATAGCAGCATCTGGCCCACTCTCCGAGCTGTGCCCCCCTCAGCGCACCCCCCCACCTCTGCCACCTCCTCCTCCTCCTCCCTGCAGTGCTCCAACGTCACAGCCCCACTTTATCATGTCTAGCTGTATGTTGTCCACAGAGCAAAAGACCTACTTAATTATTGATCGGAATTCAATAATTGAAGCAGGTTGGCTATTGTGTAACATTTTACATAACTTCAGTGCAGCTTTGTGCACTGGCTCCCTGTCAGAAGACAAGCTTATCTACTCTGCTTGTTTACTTGAGAGGGGAAGGCTCACAGTGGAGCACCATGTCTAAAGGGCTGATGGGAAGTCCACATGAGACCTTTTGACCTACTGAGTCACTATGTGGGTGACGAGGTGAGGGCAAGACAACGCAAAGTAATATAAATGATCTCAGCTCCTCTTTATTCCCATTCTTTGCATTATAAAACATGTTCATTGTTGCATCTGAGTAATATGTTTTTAACAGAAAAGTTAACCAGCCGGGGACTCATTACTTCAGAGGTTAGCAGGGCTTTCATCACCAGTAAGTGCGTAGAGCAATTTTTAGAAATCATCAATCAGACAGGGTTCATTGATCTGAAAGTGTATTCTTAAATCTCAAGCCTAACTGGGCAGGGGCTTTTACAAATCACAGGGGTGTAGCTCAGTGCAAGCTCAACGTGCTGAGGCTTAATGAGCTGGTCCACCTGAGCTGTTGTTATTATAATGTGCGCCACAAAGGTGGTTACGGACCATATCTGTTAACACAGGATTTTTGCATCCAGCCGTTAAATTGATTTCTTGACATTAAAAATCCTATTCCCTATAAGAAGTCTTCAGCTTTAGACTAAAACTGTCCTTTAAATCTATACTGAGCTATTTTAGGAATGCCTTGAAGGCACAGAAGTGAGTCACTTGCACAGTAGAACTAAAAGTTTTCTCTCCATATGGATGTGACCGCTGCCTTATGTCTGCATCTCTTACTCTTTTGGTAAAGAAATATGACTTTAAATCTTAAAAAGTGTTTAGCACCTTAGCTTGTTATGTCTTAGTAAAATAATCATCTCACTTCAACAAATGTGACAAATATTGTAGCACTTAATATAAAAGCATGTTAAAGAAACCACATCTTTATTGATCACATATAACATTTGCTCTGTTGTGCCCATAATGATATTGATTACAGGTTCTTTAAAAGTGTTATCACTAACTGTCATTGAGTCTGAGCCTTTCTGTCAGTGAATGTTTCACATAAATAACCTCCAAAATGGTGTTCAATTAAAATATTAATGGAATGATAACAGTTTTATTATTGCCGATTTTATTGTAAGGCAATAATATTTAATAGGCTTCTTGTGATGTTATAGTTAGGCATAAAATGATCTCTTGCGATGCTCAGGTGACCCCGTTGTCTTTTTGAAACTGAGTCATATGCTCAAACTTTGCAGATCTGAAAAAGGTTCAATCAAAGAGGCTGCACGTGACTTGTATTTCTTGTACAGAAGACCTTAAATGTCCATACAGAATATGTCCAGGTAATATGAATTAAAAATCAAACACTTAAAATCAGATTTAAAGCCATAAGCTTGAAGATTAACTAGTCCTGACCAGGTTAGAAATATAGATTAGATTACCATGACACTCTAGTCCAGTTAAAAGAGGACCAGAGAGGAAACTCTGATTCAAGCCTCATCAGTCATCTTATCCTTTTTCCTGTCTTTGTGGTACACTCCTTTGAAATATGTTCTTTAAATATCATCAGACTGTTGGCAAATTTTTGAAAAAAAAAACAAAAAACAAAGACAAATTAATTTAATTAGCTTCTTTGATTGTTTTATGGAAAAAAAATAAAGACAGAGTGTAGCCTAAACCTTGTATTAGATTACATTGTATCATATAGTACTTTGTTTATCCTTTAGGAAAAGCTTGCTCAGGGAAACTGGGATTTATTGTATTATATTATACATGTCCTTTGTAATGCCTGGTCCACTTTGTGTTCATTAACAGATTTTAGGCAAATACAACTGCGCAACAAATGAACTCAACACTTTTTGGCCTTTAAATTCAATTCCATCAAACCAGGCTCTGTTTTGGTATCTCGGGGATGGCTATAATCAGCTGTGTGTAACAGAGTTAGCGTGGATTAGCGAGTTCCTGGAAAAAAAGGCCTTACTGGGTAAATCCAGCCCGCCTAAATAAAGATTTTAAAATGAAGAAATAATCTGCTGGGGAAACAAAATGCCAATTGTTGACAGAAAAAAATGCTCTTAAACCCATAAATAACAGCAGTTGAAAGGTTTAAAAGCAATATGTCGAAAGTGAAAACATTAGGTCAGCGTTTCCATCAGTGCTGATGTACGGGCTTTATAAATCTGGATCAGCTCAGGACAGGCTGTGTGTGTGCGCGACTGTGGCGTGTGTCCGGAGCGTGGATCAGGGTATCTCTGTTTTGCATTAGGAGCAGGGGGTTGTGGGGGAGAGCCTGAAACATCTGCCATGTTTTTGTGTTAGTTTAACTGTTGCTACTGTATCAGACTGTGGTCACCAGGGCGGCAGGTAGCGGACTATTTCACTTAGAGCCTGTGTGTTGCTCAACCTAATTTGGTCCAGATGAGGTGGAAATGGGCCCAATCCTTCCTCATTTCATTTATGGGAAAGCTGCTCTGCATTTCACTGAAAATGAAAATGTTACATGGCGTGACATCACTGCATTTTTCTGACTGATTTATAGTGTTTGTATTTCTTTTATAGTTTCCCTTTATTTTATGATTCTATTATTTTCTTTGGTTGTGTTCATTATCCTCAGGCTGGATAAAAACAAACTGATTGGCTCTATAAAACAAGTCAAAATGTGCCCATGTCAAACTGGAGTTCAGTTCCTTGTTATGGGCTTTTTTATGCCAGGAAATGTGATTAGGGACACGTAATATTGTATGTTTTGCCAATACAGCCAGTATGTTGATATATCCAAATTCATTTAAGCTGCTTTCTGATCTGTGTTTCCCTAAGAATGATACTGTACTGGAGGGTAAGGGAAAGGTCTTTCTACCTGGCTTCATTCCTCGGGTTCCTTCTCTGTATGCTTCTGCTCTTTTTACAGCTTTCATCAGCAGCACATGCTGTTCAGACATTCAGGTGGTTTTCACATGTAGGTTTTTTGGTAGACCTGTTCAGACACAAGTGGCCGTTCTTCCTTTTGTTGATTTTGTTTGAAAACATATGAATATAGATCAATTGAAGGCGTGCTTTCAGCTTGCTTTCAGTCCACCCCTTGGGTGGTTCATTTGCGGTGAGAATGAAATTAACCTAGCAAGCAGCACAAACAGAATGATGACTTAACTCAGTGGTTTTCAAAGAGGTTTTTTTGCCCAAGGCACACCAAAAATCTGTAAAAAAAAAAAAAAATCTCAAAGCACCTTAATAACATTTAACTAAGAATAACCTCCTTAACGCTCCCATTTCCTACAAAATCAATTTTATGTTGTTGGAAGAGTCTTCAGGAGAAGAACAACATGATGCTTTTTATTAAACTCAATTCAAAGAGAAATGTGCTATAACTCTTGAAAGAAAATGCCCCATAAAATGCTTTTATTTACTTACTGGGGTTTAATATGTAATAGATAAACAGCCTTCCCCTACACGTTTGTTTTCTGCTTGTCACAGGCAGACACCCTGACTGTGTTGAAAGTCTGTTCTATGGCCTGTGACCTCTCCTCGCCTTTCTATCAGACATTGTTTGGAAAATTAATTAGCACAGTGCTGATTATCATAGCCTCCCAACCTAAAAAAAAAAAGTGTAAATTCTTTTTTTGTTACTGAATCACGACAAAGCAACTGGACTGTAGGAGTGGAAGTGACCGTAGAGAGCATTATGTGCACCTCTAAACTAAATTTCAGTAGGCTGAACTGCATGTTTAAAGGCCGACTGTTGATGAGGGAGATTGATGTTACTGTAGCTTTTGTTTTTGTGTGGGAAACCTTGTGATACATTTGCACCTCTTTAACTTTCTGTCACATATTTCTCTCCTGTCTAGGATTAAACTATTACGCAGGGAAAGTTCTTGTGTCTTTTAAAATAGACATAAATCAATACAAAAAAACTTGATTCCACCACAAGTGATTTTCTCCCTTTTTTTTTTTTTTTTACATATTTACATTTGGTTTAGACAAACTTGTGATAATTTATTTTGATCCCATTGACATTACAAGTAAAATTGTTTTTTCTTTTGTTTTGTAAAATCAGACATCTTCTGCCCTCATGAGAGCTACAGACAACACTGTTACAACCTACTGAAGGACAGAGCTTTGTAGTGCTTTAAATGAAAATTTGACCCTTTTGTTAATGGAGATTATACTTTAAAATAGAGATCAATTCTCCAGAGTTGATCACTGGGTTGTAAGATTGATCTTTGAGATGACCCTTGTGCCTAAAAACAGATAAAATATTGTCCCCTAGGGTGAAACTGTTAACTAGCTGTTGTCCAGACCTTAGATGTCAGTGTTTTATTTTCAAATTTAATACTAAAAGGAAAGTAATAAAAGAAAATAAAACACAACAAGCTTTGTGCTTCATGTTATTAGGTGAAGCCCTGAGTTTCATTTGTAAATTATTCTGCGTGTATCTGTTGTATATAGGCAAATACTGATACCGCCAATACAAAACATTAACTTAAACAAGCTTTTGTATCTTCCAACATCATTTTATTTCTGAAATTTTTTTGCTGCTCCACTTCATTAAAGAAGTTTACTTCTGTGACTGCTTTTTTGACAGTATTCATCTGCAGTATCTCTGATTTAAATGAACTGAAACCAATTTTTCTTTCTTATATTTTATTCTTTAGCATCCGAGCCAAACCTGAAGGTACGATCCAGGCTCAAGCAGAAGGTTGCAGAGAGGAGGAGCAGCCCGATGCTGAAGAGAAGAGATGGGAACATAATGACACCTTATAAGAAGAGAGCCCTGGAGCTAATGGGTTTGTAATAATGCTGCCTGTATTTTTTTTTCTTGTTGTACATAATGCCGTAAATTATCTACATCCTTTGAAATGGTGTTCCAAATGTTCTCTGAATGCATTAGCCCTTACCTTGTTGTGTTATTAAAACAGAGCTGCATATCAATCGGCCATTTTGCAATGCAGTAGCACATTATAGGTTCTGGACTTTCATGTTAGGGAGACCGTTGTAATAATGCAGCCGTGACTGTGCACATTAAACTGTTGTCAGGCTGCAGCTGCTGTGCTAGACCGGTGTATGTGTGTTGTGTTCAGAGTGTGAGTGTGCATACGCCGTCATAACTCCTTGATGTTTTTTCGTAGACTCAACGCCCACTAACAGTGCCCCTGGCTCCGGCCCCAGCTCTCCCATAGGGGCCTCCAGTGCCTTGGGGGCTGAAAATGGACCCTCCTCTCTTCCTACTACCACAAAAACTGAGGTATGTCTATAAATAATCAGCAGTGCTATTGATTTGGCAAAAAAAGAAAAAAGATTCTCACTGCAGCCGTTTCTCTTGAAGTTTTTTATGAGAATGAAGACCTTAATTTCATTGCAGGGCTCTAAAGGTCTGTGTGTCCTGCTCACAGCCATAAAAAAACAACCAGTTGTCCTCTGTTACACATCAGAGGAAATGGCTCTCCAGCCTCACGTTATAGAGGCACAGCCTGACCCACATGTCTCATTACCCCGAGTTTGTCTGTTTGTTTAAGAGAGCACATTCTTTTCTGCAAAACAAAAAGACTTATCTCACTGAACTTACCTGGAACCAGGGGCATCAATCGGCTTACTCTTCGTGGCAGGGTGTCATGTTTGCTCTTTGCTGCATGTCTTCAAAAGAGGCAAATGGCCAACAAAATTTAAGCATTTTCAATGATTTTGTAAAAGTTTATATGGATGGAAATTTTCTGTCAGTGGTAGCTAATACATCCAGAAGCTTCCATACCTAATCACAGTGCAAGTGACTTTGGTTTAATGCCCAAGGGCACATTTACATGTGACATCCATAGCTTTGAAAAAACGTCAGACCTCCTGATTGACAGTAGAAAGCCCTACTAGACAAAGCCACCTTCACCCAACATTTTGACAGACTAAATTTAAAGAAATGCTGCGGATGTTTTTCTTGAATTCAGACAGTGTGCACAAGTTGAACTTAAAGTTGTAAAAATAAAAAATAGTTATTTGCTCAGTACTAGCTGTCCAAGACCTCTGTTATTGTCGGTGTGGTATCAAACAGGTTGTATTATCATGTGTTTACAAGAATCTTATCAAAGTTCAAAATTCAGGGGTTTTGACAACCATGCTGTATTTATCAAAACAATAATTCATGATTAGTTATATATAATTCAGTCAGGAAAAGTAGATAAAAAAAGATAAAGAGCTACATTTTTTTTTTTTTTTGTCATTTTCTTCTAAAGATGTGGTGCATTGTGTATTATGTTGCTCAAACTAAAACGTCTATAGTGTGGCTATAAAGTTGCTGTTGGCTGTACGTTGCAGCACTGTCACTAGTTTGGCCGCTTGCCTGCTCTGAAACGTTCTGAGGCCTTTCCCGATAGATTCATGGCTGAGAGACTGACCCGAGCTCCCCTCGGACCCAGCACACAAAGCAGACCATTATAGAGGGTGGCAGATATGACACATCTCTGAACAATTCTAACAGAACAGCTGTGTTTTACTTAACTGTGGCTGTTTACTCTCCCTGGGACCTCCAGCAACACAGAGAGGGGAGAGACGCCCTGACGGCAAGCTAAAAGGTTGAGGCTCTGCTTAATTGATGTCCCAGGCGCTGGTAGCCAAAGACATCCACATGCTAACAACATAAACACACAGGATTGCTATTGTACCGGGCCAAGCCAAGGCTCTCATGAATGTCATCAGCGGACTGACTGCAGGGCTGCCTGTAGACCTCATGCCTGTTGCAAAAGCAAGGCGTGTTTGTGCACCGTTACATTAGGTATCCTTTTTCAGAGGAACGGGTCCCTCGGGTCAAATATGGGCCGGATATCCACATACAGGTCACTGAGTACTGGTAGGAGCTGGAAGGATAAACATGGCTGTTCCAAAACCACATGCTGGTCGGCCGTTCTGCTGGGTACAGGAAGTATGCCCCAGTGCTGATGATCTCTGAGAGAGTAGCTGGAGGGTGGGGACCAGGGAGAAAGAGCAGGCAGCAGGCTGGTCTGAGGGTGGAGCAGTAGATTTATGGATTTGAAATGTGTTGTAATTGTATAAGTCCTTTATAATGTAAAAACAATATTCCTTTCCATTTGTTACAAGCGAGGCTGTTTCATCTCAATAATGCATTCATGTTTATTTTAATGTTCATGTTCTTTTGGAAATCTACCCCCATGGTGGGATTTCCAAAAGTATCACCTTCTCCTAAATATGTCTGTCTTTGTTATGTCCATGTGTTTGATGTAGAGATGGCCTTCACAGCCCAGATTATTCCGACCTGAGGGCTCTGTGTCCATGCTGAGCTTATACACTTCTCCATCCTTACCCAACATCTCCCTTTCAACTGCATCTTCACCCATTAGTGTGAGTATAATACCTTTTCTGTTTTAATCAAATGCTCTAAGAAAACCTGTTTTTTTTACTCAAAAGGATTTTGTTTACAACATTACTGTTGTGGTTCAGTGTTGGTGAATTTTCCTGCCTTAAGAACAAGTTAAAAAGCTGTCTCATAATTGGCTGTCTGGGATCTCTGAGCAACCTCAAATGAATTTATTCTCTTTAGATAGATATTGTTTTGCAGTGTCTTGTGTCAGACATGCTCCAGTCTTTCTCTCTTACCTCATTTACCTCAGCTTTTAAAAAGGCCAAGTCCAGTCAAGTACAACTTTTGATAACACAGCACGTGATAAATCATGTTTTAGCTCCATGACACACTCCACAGGGGCATGTTCATCAGCTGCACATACTATGAGTGGTTTTAGCTTTATCTGGTGATGATTTTTTTAAACATTCCCAGTTTAATTTAAAACACAAGTGAACTACAGATTTTACTATTAAAAGTCCTTTAACTAACTCCTTAACTAATCCTTTGTGTAAAGCATGTTTCATGTACTTCAGGAAAATCCCTGTTTTACCATCTCCATGTCCTTTCTCAGGCTTCCATTGGGATGAAGGACAGATCCACAGAGATCAAACATGGTCTGCCTGGTCACCTGCTGGGCCCTGTGCCCCTGCAGACGGGCCTCGAGTCCAAAGTGAGTCCCAGTCACCAGGCGCTCCTCCAACACCTCCTCCAGAAGGAGCAGATGAGGCAGCAGAAGATTCTGTCCTCTGGTGAGATCACTGAATTACTTTTCTTTAAATTTCAGTAAATGTAAGAATTCATAGGATTTGGTTGTTTTGTGTAACCTCATCCTTTTCCTTGTCTTTAAAGGTCAAGGCTCCATGTCCTCGCACCCTCAGTCCCCTCTGGCCATGAAGGATCGGCCTGCCAGTGGCCGGCCTAAACTACCAAAACACAGGCCTTTGAACAGGACCCAGTCCGCACCGCTGCCTCAGAACACACTGGCCCAACTCGTCATCCAGCAGCAGCACCAGCACTTCCTGGAGAAACAGAAACAGTACCAGCAGCAGGTCCATATAAATAAGGTAGTGTTTTATTCAGACATACTCAAATCATAGGGGAGGTTTTTTGACTTTTAGATGCTGTTTCACAACCTGCTCTTTCCTTTTGGGTCTCGCAAGGCCTTATTTCACAGCAGGGAGTCTGATTTAATCACCTTAAGCTCACAGATGCTGGTCTATTTTTAGCCTTTTGTAAAAGCATCCGTGTTAGCTCTGTGGGTTTACAGGCCAGGCTGCTGTCTGTCCTTCCTTGGAATCCTGCTGTTATTTCTGAGAAGGAAAGGGCTTCTACCTGACTTCAAATGGAGAAGAAATGCTTCCCCTGCAATAAACTCTGTTATCATAGCTTAAAGCATCACTGCTGTTCACATGCTCACTCTGTGAAATTCAACTCTGCTAAGTTCAAATGAAGGAAAAGTGCCTGGAATACATTTTGTTCCTCTGTAGCAATGTTTATGTTTCTGTAAGCTGGCCGAGGTGACCCCTCCATACACAGAGTGTAATTTTTCTGGTGAGGGACGTGTGTGAGGTGGCAGACACTGTGAAAGGCTCTATTGTGTGAGCTCACATACTGATGTGTCCCAACACTGGGCTCAGAAAGAGTCATGGGAACCATTGAGCTGGTCATACCTAGAAGTAATAAAAAGCACAAATGCCTACAAGCACTAACTGAGTTTTTACTGTAACCAACAGTTGAGCCTTAGTTCCTCGGCTACATCCAACATAACCGACATGCACCGCTGCCTGGCTGAGATGACTTTGCATATCAGATTTAATATTTCAAAAGGACTCTGTTAAGTTGATTTGAAAAGATCTTTGGGATAATTGCAACATCTTGTCTGGAAACATGTGAACAGGCCACGCTTAATCACTCGAGCCAATGAGATCGCAACTAAAGCCTCTTTAAGTAGAGGTTATAAATGGCCACTAATCGGGGATGAGCCCTCTGTGTTTATTGAGAGGGATCTCCAAAACATTGCCCTAATTAATTTCCTAGCAGAGGCTTGTCTGTGGTTGTTTTTAAACGTCCTTCAGTGCCTGCAACAGCAGGGGGAGCTCATGGAAATTTACAAGAGCTTAGGGATTTTAGTAGGAGGTAATAACAGAGTTTACTAATACCAAGCTAAAGAGGCTAATTCTAAGTGTTGGAGGGATATTTATATAAGACCTAAATTCTGTAGACCTTAATGTGGCTGGTTACTTGCAGGGATCTGCGCTCTTCACTGCTGCTCATGAGGCCCTCTTGTGGTGAAATCTTAAAATCCTGGAACCTTTACAGAAATTCTGACGAAGCAAATACTGTGGAATGAAATATCAGTAGATGAATCTGTCTGGATAATTTTAAACTCAAAAGGCCCATCTTCAGTAAAAAACAGCAGGTTTAGTGTCAAAAACCATTTTTTGTTTTTCAAGTACACTGACGTTAGACTACTTATTAAGAAAAACCACAAGGATTGTTTTTTTCATTCTCTAATAAAGGTAATAAAGTATCCATTGTACTTTTGATCCTAAACCTCCCGATACTATAGCCAAACAAAGCTTGTACTTTAAACCCTGGACACCCTAATATCCCCCTTTTCTTATTTTTGAAATAAAAGCAGGTCAGTATATGTTTGTGGTTTGAGTATAGCATGAGACACTACTTTAAAAACCAATTTAATTTTTTAACATTAGGTTTGCGTATGCTTACTAACAGTGAAAACGCATTAGCTGCTCTTTACTTTCAGAGGTATTTGACATCTTTTGAGATATATCATCATTAGCAAGAGCTCCTCTTTGCATCAACAAAAGCTGTTAAAAGTTGGATTTTATTGATATTGACAGTGTGTCTAACAGATTTTATTAAACTGTTTTGAAAAGCAAAAATGTGAATGAAAACAATATATTTTCACACATATAATAAATAAAGGACAATATCGCACAAAAGTGGGGATTTCAGGTAAATCCTCACCTTCAGAAAAGCTGATAAATCAGATCTCCAAATCTCATTGCCCGTCACCTCCCCTGTTCACTTCTCCTCTAGCTGTCTGTTCTTTTTCTTTGTTTGTGTTTGGTGTCATTTACCCTCATTCCTGTTTTTGTTCATGGATTGGTTAGATTACTGCCCTGAGTACTTTACAACTGTAGTACAGAATGTTTTTTTCACAGTTTTTGCCATAAAAACAGTAAACCAGATCAAGTTTGTCATTTAAGTATGAGTACATTTCCAAACTTCTTTTGAACAATATCGCCTCAGATATATCAATGTTTTAGTAAAACACCACGTCTCTCCTACACTAAAATTGACTGTTATTCTTAGGTTGATGTTTTATTTGTTTTAGAGACAGAGAGAGAAAACAAGGATTGCACCATAAACGATAATGTACTGCTTTCATGTTTGATACATTGAATCAGTGCAGCTCTTTGGATGCACAATGTTGGATTTTT
Organism: Scarus forsteni; assembly: GCA_036419115.1. Lineage (NCBI taxonomy): Eukaryota > Metazoa > Chordata > Actinopteri > Labriformes > Labridae > Scarus > Scarus forsteni. The sequence continues at coordinate 11,528,115 of JAZDUH010000111.1, read as the reverse complement.
GACATGCAGATATTTCCAAATCATTATCGTCAATATCAGCACCAATATTTTTTGGGGGTCAAAAGTTTGCTGTACCCACTTAACCAAAGCTAACCTGTCCCTTACACTGTGTCAGTTTGTGTTAAAACAAAAGTGAAACAATAAAAACGATGTTTGATTTTTAGATGTTGACATTCTATGATGATAAGGTGAGATATTATGGTACAACCATACATTCTGCCTATACTATATATATACTTAAGATACCAATATTTCACTGAGTATATCATTCGTTCATACATGTAAGTTATGTGAAAGATGTTTGTTTACAGCCTCCTCAGGAGATGAAGCATTATTGTATATTTTGTTGTTGTTAAACGAGCATTTGGGATATACGTGGCTGATATGTATGACCAAAATATTTGTGAACCCCTAAAGGTCCATACCACTTGGTTTCAATAAGTGATGCTTTAAATAAGGGCACAAATTGCTAATTTATCAGTATCACAGTATGAGCTTTCCTCATTAACACTTAACAGGCAAAATGTATCACGATAATATAAACTTTTTAAAGTGATCAAACAAAGTTTAGTGATGTAATTGTTCTGCTTTTACTCCTTTGATGCAGCCATATGACGCTTAAGCTGGCTTTAAGTGACTTTAAATGAGTTTGTGCCAATTTAGTGAAACGTGATGTTGTGGTTGCAAGTGTTGTATAAAACAGGGAGAACAGTACAGACAAGCTGTTTATATTTTAACTTGAATGCAAGTAGTGATACCCAACTGTTTTGAGCTAAATGCAGTTTTCAAACTTTTGGTTATTAAAGAATACATTAAATTCGTTTCTATTGTTTTTAGAAATGCATCAAGCAATGATTCAAAGATCTGAGTACTGAGGCATTTGGCTGCAGATGTTTTGACAGATGATCTTGGTTCCTTCAATAGTCCAGCTTGTCGATGAACTTGTCTTTATTATTTAATTGTATCTTAAGTGTTAGACATGTCATATATGTTTGTATGTGATGCTGTTGTGGTTGTAAGTAACTTCATTAACCATGCTGCTGCCTATCTTGGCCAGGACACGCTTGAAAACGTATTTTTCTCAATCAGTTTCTTTTCCTGGTTAAATAAATAATATAAATAAGTAAAGGAATTATACAGAAACAATTTCTGCCAGTAATAATTCATATTCTTGAAATTGGTGCTTTTTTACTGCTTTTTTGGGGTAGTTTTGTCTTGTTTTCTTCATATATATCTTTTAATATTTCAAATTGACGAGAGGGCCTCATTTAGGACATTGAGGGGCCGCATATGGTGCAAGGGCCACCTCTAGTGAGCCCATGCAATATATATGAACACTTTTTCTTTAGTTAAGTTACCACAGCTTCACAATATTGAACAGTGTTACTACACATAACTTATTTTTCTCATATCCTGCAGCGCAGGCCTACGTTAAGCCATGACCTGCCAATGCAGATATTGAACCAGTGATGTTGTGTAATAAAAGGAATTTAATTTATCCTTGAAGACTCTGGAGAAAGCTTCATATGTATTCATGCCTGTCACAGTGTCCAACCGCAGATTTAAATTGGGAGCATTGTTCGAGATATTCAAAAGTACATATTGTATTAAGCAACACTTTTGTTGTGAAATATGTGGAGGCTTTTGTGTTTCCTTAATTTAATTTATTTAATTTAAATAAATATACATATTGTAGACTTATCTCTACATTGCCTTTCCAATGTTAAAAAACTTCTTTGTAGATGTATTTATAATGTTTTTGGATGTGTTTTACTGGATTTTCTTTCTGTTTTGTGGATGTCATCATTAATGTGGAGCCAATGTGTTTTGCAGCTGTTGTCCAAGTCCATCGAGCAGTTACGTCAGCCCAGCGCACACCTGCAGGAGTCCGAAGAGGAGCAGGAGGAGCAGCAGCACAAAGAGCACACAGAGAGCATGCAGGAGGACAGGCTGCCCCCTGGAGGAGTCATCAGGAAGCACACGTTGAGCAGCAGCAGCGGCTCGAGCGCAGAGCTCCCAGACGCCAACTGCGGGGTCATCAAAGTCAAGGAGGAGCCGGCCGACAGCGAGGACGAGGCCCTGACCAATCAGAGCTTAGCATCCGAGCAGAGCACTTATCTGCACCAGGTCAAAGGCAGACTGGTGATAAGAGCCATGATCTGAGCAGGAGGTAGACGATGAGATCACACACTCACAACATTCGCAGACAAACAAGTCTCTACAAACATCTACGCCTCTGCAGTTTACACACAAGCGCACAGTAGGACAGCTCCTTCTGTCACGACACGCAACCTGTTTTCACTCTAAGACTCTCTGTTGGTGATCTTTGTGCAGTGATCTCTGTAAAATATGTACGTTTCACTTCGTGTATATACTATGAAGACAATTGAGACCTTTTTTAGAGCTGCTTCAGTCTCCAGTCTGCTCAACTCTCAGACAGTCATATGTACATATGCCCTCAATTTTAAGATGATTTCTCGGGGTGTACGGCTACAAAGAGCCAAATTTAGTTCCCACTTGTGCAATTTTGCCATAAATATTTGAATGCTGTTCTACCCTCCTCATTCACAAAGTCCGCACAGTGTGTTAAAGAATTGAAAACACTACACACTTCATGTTAAGTGGTGTCAGAGCTGAAATATGAACCTCCGTCTTAGAGAGAATGTATGCTTAAATCCTAACAGAGGACGCTCCCTTCAGGCCGACTCTTCTGCGCCAGGACTGATATTGGCATTGGAGCATGGTCTGCTGCTCATATTGCAATTTGAAGGATAAAGCACTAAACCCCTGCCTCGGTCTCTCTCTTTCTCTTGCTCTCTCTCTCTCTATTGGAGCAGTCCCAGAGCCAGGTCCCGTGTTAAGCTCAGCTCTCCTCCCTCTCTCCCTCTGGGTCCAAATCAAAGCTCGGCGGGTTCCTGCCCAGCTTTCAGCAGAGGAGTCAGACGCAGAGAAAGAGAGAGAGCGGGCCGGGCAGGAAATGCCTTCTAAAAGCCAGGACTCTCAGTGATTCATGTGTGCAGGAATGTTGAGAGAGGAGGACCTGGGGTTGGAGGAGTCCAAGGGGCCAGGCTCAAGAATTGATTTACTGTCAAGGCGAATTACAAAGTGAGTGGGGATATGGTTAAGGGAGTCCCTTTTAAAGGGAATCGCTTCCTTCGTTTTCCCTCGTGGCATGCTTACCTCAACAGGCAGGTTTGATGTTACTTCAACAAAAAAAAAAAACCCTGGATGGGACCTTGCTTCTTCTTTTTTGTAAGCCTGTTTTCCCCTGAAAGTGCCCATTGCGCCATGTATAGTCTGTCTTAAAGTGATCAATCAAATGTATTGCATAGCCGTGAACCTTCCTGTTTCATTTGTACCGTCGACTAAATGTAAAACAAAAAAGATCTAGTATCAGGTTCTGTGTTTGGCTTCATGTGAAAATCAAAACTGTCTTATACTGTACATTCAGATTGTCCAGTTTTAATGTTTCTAGTGTAAGTAAACACAATCAGAACAATGTGAGTCTTGTTGTCTTGCTCCTTTGATTCGGTTGTAACAAGATCCCCTTTGCTGCCAGTGGGGGGCGAAGGGGTCAGGGGTCCTGTGGTCTGTTCATAGCAGTTTGCATTTCTTCTCTTTTTTTTGCCTTGTGTGAAAAAAACATTTCTTTTATAAAATAAAGTTCATTAACCTCTGATGTCGTTGTTGCATTGGATCATTTATGAGCACAACCATCTCATTAGAGGGTTTGAAAAAGCAAGTTAAACAGCCTGAAGCCCATTAACTCTCATGTTCCATTTAGAAAGTTACACAAAACACATTATTTCCCCAAAAGAATGCATTGGAAAACTGCCATGAGAAAATTATATGGATTTTTTTCTACTGACAATCCATGGAATATTTTTATGGCTTAAGTTCTGTTCATGAATAAGAGACGAGTTTCTTTCCTAGTGCAAATGACAAGGATTCACATTTTTGGTGAATAGTCACAACCTTGGAAATGTTGGTTATTATTAGCTTTTTTCATCCCCAAATGCTGTCTCAAAGAAAAATTGTCACATTGTGTCTAAATAGTGGACGCACCAGAAAAGTGCAGTAAGAATACATCACGATTGATTTCAGCTCTCACTCCAACTTCAGCCCTAATCATAGATAAGAAAACATGTCTGTCTGCAGAATTTTCACACTTTGAATACCGTTAAAGTACATGATGTGATGGCGTTTAATAAAACTGCAGAAAAAATGACCATAAGGAGCTTGCTATAAAAGAAATATAAGAGAGAAAGAGTCATAATTAACCTGTTGTGCCTCAATCAAACTTTATCTGCTTTGTGCCAGTTCATAATGAATTTTATCTAATGACACCTGACAAAGGAAAAAGTCCAGACCTTACTCTTCATTTGTTTTTCTTCTTCTATTATGATTTTCCAAATAAACGCCTGACATAAATCCACCATGAGTGCAGTGGTTTGCAAAAATTAGCAAAAGTAATAGTGGCAAGAAAAAGCCTTCTGTTACACAGGCTCAAGTTTAGCAGCCAGAGCCAAACAGTTTTTTTGAGTGTGCACATACAATATTGAAATAAAATGTTTATGAGGCAACATAATGTTATACTTTAACAGTATTAGATGTTTTTTAATACTTTAATCCTTTTCATGAACATAAATCTGTATTTAGTGTAAAAACTTCCCTCCTTCATATGCCTTTGAGCTGCATATTAATGATACATTTTATTAAAAAAATACCTCAAAATCAAGTTATTATTCTTAATAATATACTTAAACGAATATGTTATACATATTAGTACATTACAGGTCACACTTAACCCAATGTGTTGAACATTAGACACATCAGAAAATGTCCATGAACTTAAAAATGCTTTGATACTATTTTCCCTGTTCGGGCACCACACCTTTTAACCACCTCTGTCCTGTTAAGAATCTAAAAAATAATACATGCAAACCCAAATTTTTTAGTTTTTCTACTCTTCTTTAACATAGGACTGCTAATTATGTAGAAAATAATAATGACAATAATAAAACTATTTCTCTGTTAAGTGCTACAAAGGAAACTTTTGGACTAACACAGTCTGGCACTTCTTGATTTGTTTTCTTTTAGAAATGATTTTGGTATATTTTTATTTTTGGTTCTGTACCAGCTTACAATATGAATTCTTTTGCTCACAACAAGAGCTGAATGTTTTTGCAATGAAAAGCTAACGAGATAGCAGGATTCTCTGCCTAAAACTGTGTCAACTAAAAATCCAAAGCCTGGATGGCAAATATGAAGCATAATGTGATAGAACATGTTGTCATGCTGCTGAGGTCATGCGATCAAAACTAACTTTGGGTTTAAAGGTAACTGTTTGCTGCCTGAATGAGCAAAGTGTGATTACTTTGATTACACAGAGCACGTAAAGGCTATTGTAACAGATGGACGTGAACTACCAAAGTTTAAAAAAAAAAGCACAATTTTGTTGAATTACATGTCAAATTAATTATTGATTGGATCAATAACCCTAAAACACAAATGTGCATGTCAGCAAGAGGAACCTTTGACCAGAGGATTAAAACTCTTCAAACAATATGTTTTTCTAAATATCACTGATTTGGACATTACAATGGCTAAATCATCATCTGCTTTTCTTTCCCACACTGGTCCTGTAACCCAGCTCTTTATTTTCAGGGGGTCTTTGTAACTCTTTAAAGGGAGCTCAAGAGGCTTTCAAAACTTTTCTTTGAAGTGAGTGAGCCAGATTTTTTTGTGGTAGTATTAGAACGGTGGAGATAAGGTGAGCTGCGAGCCAGTGATATATTACTTGTGCAGGTCCTTTCAAACCAAGCTTAAGCAATTTCACAGCAAGCTTAGTCCATGGGAACTGCCTGATATGTTACACACGCAATGATGAGACTGGAAAATTTCACTCATGCTTTAATGCTGTTCGCTGTAAACAGCTCTCCAAGAACATCTCCAGAGAAACAGAAAGGAGAACATAACTCTTTACGAAGCCCTAAAATAAGGACGATTTAAGAAATCCGTAAATTTGTTCATGAAACTTTCATAAGTATTTTCACAAAGGTGTTGTGTGACTCTGCATTAGGAAGTTTTTTTGACTTAAATGAGACACTGACTCTCTCTTAAGTAGATTCCATCTGTCTAGGGCTTCAGGCTCTTGTGATTTTAAATGAGCTGTTACAAGGGCAGAAAAACACAACGAAGCCCAAAGCCATCTGTGCCGCCCCTCCCTGGCAGCCCGCAGAGCAAGTTGTAAAAGCAAACAGGCATTTTTAAAGGTGCAAGGAAGTAAGGAACACACGGAACTACCTAGTTTCCCTAAATGGATCAGACTCATTAAGGCCTGATTGACTACCTTTGAGCACCCTGCCTGCTACAGCGAGCACATATTTAGGTGCAGGATGAGCACAGAGATGACAGAAATGGAATCCCCCTGAAAGGTTTAATGTGAATGAATTAATAAATAATTTAAAACTTAGAACAAGAGACATGAAATTTACTTTAATAAGCAAACACTGTGAACAGGTGTAGATTTCTTGCGAGTTTTTCTTTTTATAGCAAATGCAACATAATCTTTCAAGAGATGCCAAACAGCATTACTTTGACACTTAAGAAAATTGATCAAGCCCCAACATCCTTATGCAAGCATGTCATTTTTAACTTTTGACCTTTTTTAATCAAGTTCCTTGAACTTTCATGTCTTATCAAGCAACAAATAATGATAATCAACAACAGTATATAAAAGTTTTCTGTTGGAAGCCAGGCATTTTGGAAAACTTGAATGTAATTTGATCAGTGTAATCAGTATTTGTGACTACAAGGTAATGGGTTGGGGTTGTGTGGCTTTAACGCTTTCAGGGTTACATGATCAGTGGCTGTTTTCAAAACTGCACACAATATCACCCACAATTTATGCATACTGTTTTTGTCAGCGTCATGTTGTATAACTGCCTGACAGCCATTATGTCACAGTCAACAAACCAAGCTTAGCTGATTCTCCCCCTCCTTTTATTCTTCTGGTCGGCTGCAACCAATGACCAGGGTGCATAACAGCTACAAATGCAATGCTGGGGAGTGGGCCAGAAACACTATTTTTCTTCAAGGTTTTGTTTTGTTTCCCACCCCAATGCTTCATATGTCTCGTTTTTTTTTCTGAGTTAGTTTCAGTAAAAGTAAACAGGCTAATGCTTCATAATCATAGCATCCATTCAGAGATTTAAAAACCTTGTGATTCATACATTGAATTTTTATGACTTTTTTACATCTGAATATTGATGTGTATGTGTTATGTCCATGTTAAACTCTAAATATGTGAATTAACTTTGATTTGAGCTCCATTTGCGTTGTAACTTTTATAGATTTAATACTAAAAATGCCAATCTCAATCTTTCTTTGTATAGTGCCAGTTTATAACAAGTTTTATCTCAAGACACTTAACAATAGAGCACAAAACTCTTCATTTTATAGATACGCGTATATGCATAGATACATATATACATACTAAAATACACATATACATATATACATCCAACACCCAACATGAATATATATATCTCAGCAAGAAAAAACCCTCAGTTAAGCAGCAGGGAATCATGTGGACCCCAGTCTGATGAAGAACAGCAAATCCACACGATGCTGTGTTGGTACCATGCCATATTGATCCCTGACCTGTTAAGATGTTGCACTGCTAAAAGCAAGACATCAGGAAGACTGGTCTGATGTGCACTGGCATGTTTTTCTGAATCGGTTTAACATCAGGGTATTTCTGGCATACTGCAGTTATACAAATGTTTGCTTACATCTTCATTACGTACTATACTATACTACATACTGCACACCAAATCTTGTTAGCACACACTGCTAGTGCAGTGGGCAGATCTGATTCAGCTACTATTGATATATGGGACCAACATGTAAGTTCAACAGCTCTGTATGGTTGAAAATCTGATTGAGATCTCCTCACTTGCACACAAGGCTAAAGGAGGAAACACTGACCTTCAAGTTAAAATTATTGCTCTACTTATTGACTAAATACTTATATTTAGATAAAGTTCAAGGGGACTTTGTCTGTAGATGAAACTTAGTGTGAAAAGGGGTAAATACTGTCACATTAAAGGTCCATGTAACTCCCACAGACAGACCAAGGGTTATGTTCACACCATGTGTGCTTGAGTCCTCAATGTTAGCATCCCAGGTTCAAATTCAATGTATGGTTCCTCTCCTACATATCCTCCCCCTCAATTTTTTCTTCAACAGACTGTGACTCTGTAGATGGCGTGTCAGGTGGCGGTTTAAAACCTAAAAATAAGTCCTTTAAAAAAAAAATTGGACCTTGTGTTTCTCGTGCAAAGCCAAATTTTCCCAGTTAACACAGAGCAGCTGTTATAATGTTACTTTCTGCAGCTCTAATTAGGAGATGTCAGCTAATGGGGTTCTCGGGTTGGTGCGTGCCACTAAAAACATGTTCATACCGTTTGTATTTGGCACACAGTTTAGGTGACACATCTTTAGTAATTACCCAACTCTGCTAAAGACAGGGAGAAACTGGGATGATCTACACCTGTGATTTTTTTTCATCCTGCTGCTCCAAGACTCAGCTTACACATAGAAAATCCTGAGAACTGTCCTGCTGGGTGCACTTATTTATAACTGAGAAGGGAAATTAAGAGGAGACAACTAGATAGATGTTATTGTGTCAAGTCAAGTCAAAGTTTATTTGTTGAGTACATTTAAAAACAACCTCAGTTTGACCAAAGTGCTGTACAGGGGTACAAAATAATCTTTCAAACACTTAATAATAATAAAAACAGCAATGATACTAAAAACAGCTATAATAATAACAGCAATAGAACAATAAATGAGCCCAACATTAAAAACACACACATAAAAATAGAAATAAAATAAGAATAAAGACAATAAAAAGAGTAAAAGAGAAGATAAAAGATAAGGATTAAAAATTAAAAGAAATTAAAACAATATTGTGGATTTCAGATTGGCATTGAAGAGCTCTGCATAGTTATTGCATCACAGCTAAGAGATTTGTATAACTTTAAATGCTTTCCAACCCCTTTTTATCTGCCAGCATTGGTTACAGCCACTTTTCGCTGTGGGTAAATGTCATCTCTGAGTCAGAGGCGAATTGATTATGGGGACAGTAGCTGAGCAGGATATGTGAGCACTCTTCATGTATGAATACCCTGTTTTCTAACTCTGTCTACTGTCTCTCCTGTTTCAATAAAGGCATAAAAAACACCCCCTCTCCAATAATCAAATAATAAAGACAAAAGATGAACTGATTTGATCAAACATCAAAGTTGTGTCATTTTCACCCTTTGCTTGTGAAGGTAATATCTCAATAAAATTTTGAGGATTTTTTTTCAGATATTGCATGAATGTCCATTTTAAATCAGAGATGACATAGTAAGCACTGAAGGTCAAAGGTCTATGTCATTACCTCTGCCTGGAGGTTATGTTTTCGAGAGAGTCTGTCTGTCTGTCTGTGAACAAAATAACTCAAAAAGTTATGGATGGATTTTGATGAAATTTTCAGGAAATGTTCAGCATGGGAAAAGGAAGAACTGATTCAATTTTGGTGTTGATCACCGTCTGGATCCGCCATGACGAAAAATGTGATTTTTGTGAATAACTACTCAACTAAAATAGATATCATTATGAAACCAATTGCTAATGGTATGTTTTCATGGTCAAGGAATCTAAATATTTACATGAAATAAAGGTAGGACTAATATTTATGGTAAAAATCACAATATGGGAGAGGACTGTGGTGCTGGCGGAGGTCTGTGCTCTCCGAGTGCTTTTCTGGTTGGTTCTCTTATTCATTCTTCATCGAGCTGTCAGTTCTGAAAAATGGAGCCAGTGAAGACGTAAAAAAAACCTGTAGATTCCTGAATCTTCACTTGAGCACCAATTTTACATTCAGTGTTTGAAAGCTGATCTTAAAAGCAGAAAAGAAGATTTATCCAGCCTGATTTAAAGATAAAAGTGTTGGTCTAAATGGTTCATGTCCACTGTATGGGTGACAATCTTTTTGTAGTAGTTAATTTTAAGGACTATACAAAATTCAGAATGTGGCTGACATGACTTCAGGCCTGCGCTGTGCTGTGATCAGTTGACTGCAGTCTGACAGCATGGTCATCGGTGAACGCTGCAGACTGGACTCAGAGCCCTTTGACAGACTTTGTCCAGTATTTGAACTGGTTATAGATCATTTCTAGCTTGTGAACATGTTATCTCAGGAATATTAATAGGCATTTTCCTTAAACATGCTGCTGATATCGAGTCTAAAGAGAGGACGAACTGATATATTTCACAGGTCAAAAGTCAGATTCACTCTGGTTGTTCTAGTTCACTGGAGCATGTGTTGCAGACTACTCTATGAGACTACCTTGTAATGTTTTTTGTGGTTTTATTGATTGAAAGAGACAGTAGATAGGCTTGTGAGAGGAAGTGAGAGCGAGTAGGGGACAACATTCTGAAAATGGGCTTTATGTCAGATATGAACCTTGGGCCATCAGATGGGATGTGCCTGGTTCCTTATCGTCAGCAAAACAGCCTTTTAACGTTGACTGTTCTGATTAAAGAAAATAAGTACTGCAATTTAAGAGTTACAGTATGGTAGGTTGAAATCTCATAAAATATGAACCTTTGATGATGGTCTTTCACAATGAATATGTCATGAGGCATTTCAAGCTGAGCGGGAAAGCCCACCTGCTTTTGCTCCGCGTCATGTCCTTACTTTGTCTGGCTCCTTCATGTTGTCATGTTTGGGCAAGGATGATTCCCAAACATGACATGACATGACTGATACATGACAGCAGTTTTATAAAAATAAACAAAAAAAGGTTTCACACATGCTTTTTTCTGTGTTTTAAAGTCATTTTATGAACTGAATATGATCCTTTGGGTTGACTTGTTGCTTTTGTTAATTATGGATATATCATGACAGTCTCCGTTTGTAAGAGGCTAGTGCTGAGCTATCAAAAACTACATTTCTAGGCAATACAACTCTTGTTCACACATAATGTTACCTGATACAGTTTCATTTTTACAAAACCTGTCCTACTAATTGCTAAATGCAAATTAAATGAAGCAAAATTATACAAGATGTGCCTTTAGTTGTGGCTCTTACACTGAGGAGAAGAAGGCCTTACAATCCAGTAAAATGTGTTTTTAGGTTGGAAAAGGCAACTCGTGTCATCATGATGCAGGTCTTTAAGGCATCAAATGTCCAACAAACTAATCTTCCCTCTTTACCAACAGCACTTACATGCAGATGACAGAAAACATTGCAATTGCGCTTCATTTCACGAAACAAGACAGGTTATTTGCTGTCATACACATAGCAAAAAGCATGTGTCCTTGTTCACCTTTTTGATCACCTTAGTCTACCAATAGAGGTCTATGGTTAATCACAGAAATAATGTGTAATTTCAATCAGAACATGTAAAATGGCAAAATGTAATTTCTTGTATTAAAAGTGCTATGGAAAAAAATTAAAGCAAAAAAAAAAAAAAAAAAAATTACTGGAAGTTCATTTTTTTCTGTGTTCAAGACTGACATAATAGTTTAACAGTACACCTCATTTAAAAACAAAAAAAGCCATTTTGTTAAACATTTCCTAACTATTTTAAACCTTGCCCACCAATGTTGAAGATGACAGAGTGCTAAAACAACACATCAAGGATATTTTCCAGCCTCCTTTTGTGCATGACAACATTTGTATGAATTTGGCATCTGCTAGTACAGTGTGGTGTTTTTCTTTCCATGTTCTTAGCCATGCTTGAAGTCTAGCAGTGAAGAACTGGCAGCTAACAGAGGAAACTTTTGTTTTCTGGTGTGAAAAATTGCACCTCAAAAACACAGTTATAGGGCCAAAGTTTACATTTTCTCCTGAAAAGTTTTATAGTGATTTATGTACACCACAGATATACAGCTCATGTTAGGAACTGACTGGCCAACAAAAGAAAAAGCTAAAAGGGAAAGTATAAGAAAGTGATGAAACTGTTGTCAGCCATTGTGGAAAACCAGTCCTGTTTCTTTCACTGTGTAAAGTAAATGTTTGCTGTGGTTCTGAGTTAAATCCAGTCACCACATATGGCTGTTCATCAAAGGGTCTGCCTGTGAGAAGGGGGGTTACCAAGACACTGCTAGTATGTGCTGCTTTGGTAGATTCATTTTGAGTCCCTCTAATGACATAACAAAAAAATTGTCTGAGAGGAATGTCATGCTTCAACTTAAATTCAACATACAGAAAAGTCATTGATTGTATCTTAGTGTCATGGTTCCAACTCTGTGGAACTCGTTCCCCTTGGTTTAAGATCGGCTGAAACAGTTGATTCTTTTAAAAAACAGCTTAAAACCTACTTGTTTGGTCTGGCCTTTTCTTGATATGTGTTGTGTGCTGTGTTTTCTTTTATTTTACCTTTAAAATTGTTTGTATTGTTTTTATTTGTTTTGTGAAGCACTTTGAGACTGGGCTGTTCTTGAACGGTGCTATATCAATAAACGTATTATTATTATTATTATTATTATTATTATTATTATTATTATTATTATTATTATTATCATTATTATTATTATTAGTAGTAGTAGTAGTAGTAGTAGTAGTAGTAGTATTATCATCTTAGTATGAAGATATAAAATTGCAAGATAAGGATGATAACTTTAGTCAGCACAAGGTTACCCAATCTGACATATCTTACATGTCTTACCAAGCAGCAAACTGAAGTCATGGAAAATTAAGATGACAAACAGATATATTTCAGAGGACAAAGGTCAGATTAATTGTGGTTGTTCTATTCCACTGGGTTATGTGTTGCAGACTTTGTAGACTACTTTTTGATTCAAGAGGAGACTGGAGGATATGATTTATATTTTTGATTAAAAAAAAGACAACACAAGTGTATTTTACTTTGGACCTTAAGTTAAAAATGTCTGAATTTTTCATACTAAAGGTATTTTTTTTAATATATATAAAAAGATAAATAATACATTGCTGCTAAGCAGAATGTAAACATATGTTGAAACTAAAAAAAAAAACATAAAAACAAAGTTGGAGTCCAGCTTTTGTCCACAGGGACCAATAAATGAACATACGATAATACAAATCCTAACATTGCTTTAATAATATTTTTGGCAAAATAGTCCAAATCTAACTGTATATAAGATACAGTTAAGTGTTATGAGTCACTGTTTGACTTTTGTCAAAAGGGAAGGAGTTGGCGTTTTTTTGCTTGTTCCATTATACCTGTGTGAAGCAAAGATTTGTTCAGCAGTCATATATTTATCAGGTCATCCAAAGCTGTTAGGTTACACGCAAGGTGAGAGTTTTTCACTGAATAAGTATAAGTGTGTCATGTGTGTTGATTGGTCAGTTAACATTTGTAATATCCTCATATGAAACAACCCAACCCAAAAGGGACAGCAGTTTAAAATCACAAAACAGAAAAGAGGCGACATGACTTTTCTTTTCCCCTGAGATGAAACAGCAGTTACCCAGCATAGATAATGTTTGTATTACTGTCACTCTCTCTGGCTGGTGTCATCCATAATGTTATCTCAGCCTCTCAAGGATTAATAAACTGTTTCAAGTTTAATGAGATAAGCGATGTGGGGTAGTTCTTCTCCAGCTGTGTTCAAAGGACCATCCAGCCTGAGAAGCTGCTTTATCTCAGCTGCTGATTGACCCGGCTGATAGGTGATACTGAGGAACCACAGTGACCTGGGAAATGGCCTCTGCTCTCAGGAGACAGAGACCTGCAAACCTGGCCTCTGCTGTCTAAGAGGATCCCATCAGAAAGGCTTTTTAATAGCGTCTCTTTTCTTTGATTTCAGTATACGGGCACTTTTACGTGCCTATACCTCCTTCTCACTGTCCAGTCCTGAGCCCATAAAGCCCCTCTGCTGCTCTGCAGTTAGTTGGACAGGACGTGTTTGTAAGTGTTGCCTGAATGCACCGCCAGACCAAATGGCACCCTGAGGGCTTGTAAGATTTGTGATTTCTTCTCCGAGCTCGTGCCAAGAGACTATTTCATGTTCCAGCTCAGCTCTTCCAAGATCTTGGCGTTATAGCTTAGGAACATAGCCCTGGGATTTGACTGTATATGGCACAGTAAGTGCTGTGTATTAACTACAGGCAAAAGCAAGCCACTGAAACTAACACAAATAACTGTATCCGAAGGAAATAACTTCCAATTTCTAAGAAAAAATAAGCTAATATTCAGCTGTGTTTAAAGATGAGCAAAAACATATGTCTTTCAGACAATAAAACCAGAAACAATTCATGTTTTCACTCATTTATTTTACTAGATTTTAATATTTTAGGGGATTATAGACATAAGATAGTTTCTCCTTGAACAAAGCAGCTTTGGGTGGAGTTGTTCAAGGGAGACAGTCTTAGAGCTGGGTTGGCTCCCTCATTGTCATTTATATAATATCTTGAGAGAATGAAATGGAGGCCCCCTTACTGTCAATGATGCATGTAGGAGTTCATGCCGCTCATTACATCTTACCACAGGCTAGTATTCTCATGGATCTTATGGCAGTGTTGGTAAAACTGCACAGTACGTCAAAGATGTAAGGTGAAATTCAGTGGTAGATTTATGGTCCATGTCTGCTTATCTGTGCATTTTGAATATAATAGCCTACCATTTCATGGCAAAGGATTTTGTATTACATGAAAGAAATGATCACGCTGTAGAAAACACAATGAAAGATTTATAATGTTATACTTAACCCTTTCATGCATGGTGTCTGCTACAGTAGACAGATATTTGGAATAAATTTTAAACCCTGTAGGCTACAGTAACATGTCCAATTACCAGGAGGTAAATCCCCAAAACTTTATTTTAAGTTTCATAAAAATATTGTCTTTTGCACATTTTTTCCAAATAGAGATTTTGCACCATAAATCCAAAACAGCTGACGAAGGGCACATTGGGTATCATACCTGTATTCAGATTAATAATTCTGATTTTTTTTGTTTTAAATTTTGGTAAAATTCCCCATTGAATAGTTTGAGTAAACAGCAATAACACATATACTTCAGATTTTTCCCCTTCTATTTGCTCTGAATAAATGTTTGTCAAAGTCATGTGTTTGTGGATCTTTATTAAGGTGAAACAGATGCAAACCTCCCCCAAAATCTAACACCAAAAAACATGACCGTGATTTTTAACTTGTTTGAAAGTAAAAACAATTATTTAAAAAAGTATTCCTTTGTGTTTTAATAATTCATGCATGAAAGGGTTAAACACTGTTGTGAAATATTATGGAGATCCACTTCAACCACTAT
Source organism: Scarus forsteni (assembly GCA_036419115.1). Classification (NCBI taxonomy): domain Eukaryota; kingdom Metazoa; phylum Chordata; class Actinopteri; order Labriformes; family Labridae; genus Scarus; species Scarus forsteni. Next base: position 11,512,805 of record JAZDUH010000111.1, on the reverse strand, counting down.
AAACAAGTATTGATTAAATTGTATTTTTTTGTTTTCACTAACATACTATTTTATATAAAAGTCCATGACTACAAAATGAAAGGCAAATACTGATAAGCTATTTAGCCATCATCATGAGTTTAACTAAATAATTCAATGAAGCAATTGAGAGACAAACAAATCCAAATTATTACACCAAGCCAATATTAAAATATAAGTCAAAACATGAGGTCCAAAAAAAGCAACAATGCCAAGAAACATCATAATAATGACATCTTATTTTTTAACTTTTTGTTAAAGTTTTGATTTATGTCGTGTTTTTATTAGTTTTAATTCGACTTTGAAATCATACAAGTTTCTATCTCTACTTTTTTTCCTCATAATGAAGATTATTTTGGTAACAGTTATTGCTTTTAACCTCAATCAATCAATCTGTCTGTCTGTCTGTCTGTCTGTCTGTCTATCTATCTATCTATCTATCTATCTATCTATCTATCTATCTATCTATCTATCTATCTATCTATTTTTGTTTGTTTGTTTATTTAGTTTATTGTTGAAAATGGACTTGTACAGTGTGTGTAGAAGCTCTGCAAATAAAGAAAAAACATGGAGGAAAGACGAAAAACTGCGCAACTTTTTTTTAAAGTGCGTAACTGAACCCGGAAGAGCCTGCGGTTTTGAGTTTTCCCGCCAAACATACCGGCGAGCTGGGCAAGCTTGGTAAAGTGACACAGACACTAAGCTAGCAGCTGACTGAAGAAGAGTCTGGGGGGGACGGAGATGGTCCAAATCGTCCTAAAGTCGAGGCAGTGCCAGTGAAAGTCCGTTGTTGAAATGCTCCCCTTCCGCTGAACAGGTATGAGAGCAGTCTGCTTGATAAGTAAACACCATGGGATGAGGTGCTGTAAATGAAAACATGAAATGAGGCTGCTACTGGCTTAGATATATATGAATACATTTAGCCTGTCCCATCAGTCCCTTACCTTTATTTTTCAGAGACAGGAGGTCAGGGGTTCAGGCGTAACTGGTCACTGTAATGATCATTCAGCGGTTTGTCAGTGATTGTTATTGTAAAAACATATATATTGAAAGACTGAGTCATCTCTTGTGGTAGATTGCCTTCCTTTTTTTTCTTCTTCATTTCTTCTTTAGACGACTATATGATGATTACAGTATTTTTACAGACATGTCCATGATGGAAACAGAAGAAAGGGGCCTTTTCATGGACTTTTGAGTTTGGAAAACCTGTTGTTACTGTTGCTAGGTAGGCTAACTGCCTGTTAGCATGATCACTTGTTAGGTTGAAACACAGGTGTCAACATTTATCAATTAATCGGTATATCAACTAACCAATTGTATCAGCTCCATATTTAACACACTGTGCAAGCAACATTAAGTGAGGAAAACAGTTTTTATGTTTATATCGAGCAGCTGTTTATTACACCTCATCTGTATATTTCAGCCATTTTTTTAAATGAACACTTAACTTAAACTAAAAACAGACTGAGTAGTGCTTAATGGATTTAAAGAGCCCATACCTGGCTTATCTCTGGTTCATATGTTCACTTTTTACAACTGCCAAAGCGTGTTCACAATTGCTCTTGTTTAAAATGCCTGGTTTTCACAGTGCCCCTGATCCTCCTGTACTGTACCCTCCTCATGTGGGTCTAGTCTGTTCTGATTGGCTGATAGGTTTGCTCTGTTGTTATTGGTCAGTTCATAGCTGTTAGACACCTCATTGTCATTGACTCTGTAATAGGGGTGGGCGATATGGCAAAAATATCATATCACGATTTTTTAAAAATAAAATAACGATCACGATTTTATCAAGATTCTTTTTTACGTTGAATTTTCTAGACTAATTTGCATGTCTGACCATTTTTTCCCCTGTGTTTAATATGTAAAACATGTAAAACCCTGAAAGAAAAAAAAAAGACAATCTACACCAAAGAAACTTTCTGAACAGGTTTTAATTTAAATAATGCAGTTTTTATAAAAATGTGCAATAAATGTAAACATAAACGGTAATGAAAACAATAAATTAGCTTTTGTAACATAAAAACTAAACTCAACAAATAGCTTATTGAAAAGGGTCAAATATAAATGCTAACTTAAGTAACTGATTATCTCTTAAAGTGCAACAATTTAGAACAAATGTTATCGAACTGCAATGTTTATAACCTGAGTGAATAATACAGCTGCTTTAGAACAGATTTTTGTTCAGACATCTTCAAGCTTTTATCTCCTTTTCTCTTTCCGCTATGGCTTCACGCTACATAACCAAACAAGAGATCCCACCGTGCACTGTAATGTGCTATGATTGGTTAGTTGGGTGTGTGTCAAAGTCTCTGCGCCCACACAGACGATCTGATGATCTTTCTGCTTTATGAGATCATCCTCATGTTATAATCCTTAACGATTTAATATCGCACACCACTACTCTGTAATCATTTTTAGTCTGTGCTCTGCATTAGGCTTGCCACATCTATAGTAGGAAATCTCACTGGTAGGGTTATCCAAGGGTAAATAACCCAACCGGGGGAGAGGGAGAGGGTGTGATGCAGTGGATTTTTTTATCTTGTGCATATGAGTACATCAAAATTAAAAGTCTAACATGGGCTCTGGATAAGAAATAGAGTTTGAATTGCTACGATTTTATGATACCATTTTCTTTATCAATTCTGCTTTTTGTCAGATTCTTGGTTTTCTGTGGAGTTTCTGCGTACAAAAACATGACTTCACATTAATTTTAAGTGGCAACAATATCAGGCACATGACACTCCTGATATTTAATGCTGAGCTGCATAATGCTACACTGTTAGTGTTTACAGTCCTGCTGGAAATCCCACACACAGAAACTTGATGCTGGGCTGTCAGATTCATTTTGTGTTAAATCAGATCACAAGTATAACCTCTTGTACTTCCTGTCTGCCTTGATCACATGTTTGACTGTTTTGTAATAGTATCTACTGACTGATTCTCTTGAGATGCATGCTGTCAAAACTTTGCAAAGCATGTCGAACAAACGAAAGCACTGATAAGGGAGTTGTTAAAAAGACTGTGAGGAGTTTCTCAGTAATTACAAAAAAGTCTCACTTTTAGATATATGCCTGATTGAAATACACACTTTAAGATGAGTTTTATAGCATCAAAATAGGTTATCTATAAATGCTATTCCTATAGCCTTCTGGTCGGGTTGGACAGGGCTGGACTGGCCTGGATACTCAACTTCGGGAACAAGACAATTAAAAATAGAGCAAATTTATATTATTTTATTATTTATATTACACGTCTTAGAGCACCGGGCTGTAAGTAACGATATATAGATGGCTGCAAATGATAATAAGTTTTCCAAAAATTGCTTGTTGTCACACATCAAAAACTACCACTATGTAACTAGAAAGAGATACATTACCTCATCGCTTTGCATCCTGTAAGTTGTTGGAAAAAAAAAAGCTGTAAAGCAATGCAGGGTTTTGAGGCAGGTCCAAGCTGCATTTTCCACAACAAACACATGCTTTGGCTTCAGTCACGTCTTTGGTGCGTTCCAGTTGTAGTCAGAAGTAGGAATTTCTGGGTTCCGAGTAGGAAACTGCAACTGGAAGTCTGAATTTCCCACTGGGAACTCGGTGAAACCTCGCCACCCCCGAGTTGACAATCAAAGATGGATGCCCCCAGTATGAGCAGTTATTTAGCTCCTGTAATAATCAATTTATTTGCACTTCTGACTGGGGTGTGTCGCTCTAGATCAGCTGTATACATAGTATTGCTAGACTTATATTTACAAAAATGCTGCCATAGTGATAATCACATTCTTCATACAACAACGCAGGGCGTGCTACCAACTGCTAACAATAGCCTGGTAGATCGGCATGTTTTTTTCCGACTTCAACTGGAACCCCGATAAGTTGGAGATGATGTCACTCCCATTTCCGAGGTTACTGGAATGCAGCATTACAACAGTCGGCGCACATGCTCATGGGTAGCAGAGTCTTTATTTCGCCGGTAATAGATTCTCCTCATAGCACCTTTAAGTGTAAGAGTAATGATATCAATCCCTTGAGCTAGTTGGTATCACTTACCAACTGGCATTGGTTTTTGATTCTCATTATGAGGAAAGAATTAAATATGTTTTTTATTATATGAGAATGAGTCTTCGATTTATTTAACATGTCTTCTGTGGGATAAGTTACCAGTGTAATCTAAAACAAGCTAATGCCAAGGGCACTTCTTTCACACTAGATCTGGGAGATTAATCGTTTCAGTTTCAGTGATATGATTTCCAAAGAGATGATCAAGGATAAACATTTACTGTTCTCGGGGATAAAAGTTCAATTCTGCTAATCAATCTGATTCTTTATCCACATCTCCACTGATTTGTATGGATTTTCAACGAAAAGTCTGGCCTACACAGGTTTTTATTGTCAAATGTCAAATACATGGCACCTCTGATATTAAATCCCACACTGCATAAAAAAATACCTCAGTAAGGTACTATTGTTCTGCTGCTTGTAGTAACAGCCACACACACTGGAGGTTGTGGAGTTAGAGCACCATTTCATGTCAAATTAAAACTCAATTTTGACCACTTCTGTCTCCTGTCTGCCATGATGACATGTTTTACTTCTTACATATTGTTTCTGCTGACTACAGCTGATGACGGTGTAAGATCCTTGTTGTTACAAAGCATGCAGGACAAATTAGACATAAATATTAAGGTAACTGTTTAGCATGAAGACAAATGTTTCTGTTTCCTCGACATATTTGCTATTGATTCTAAACTTGATTGGTTTTGTCTTTAACTGTGGTGCATATGGTAGTTTATTTTTAGTATTATTTATTTGACCTTTTTTTAACCAGATAAAACGTTGAAGTCAAGATCTCTTTCACTAGGGTGAAATGGCCAAGAGGTCAGCAGCATGTCATGAAAACAAACATGGATAGGTAACAATGTGAGTAAAATACACCATTTCTTGTAGGTGCAAGGTATCTCGCAGGTGAAGTGTCATGTAAAGTGCAAGAGCTTAAACATAAATGACAGTTTATGTGCTGCAAAAGGCTCCAAGTGCAATAAGTTTCAGCTCGGTCTGTAGACTAGAGATCGTCATGTCTGGTTAACATGCCAGTAACTGTTTTATTAACTTTTTTAACCAGAATAGCCTTGTTGAGATTAAAAATCTCATTTTCAGGAGTATCCTGGCCAAGAAGGGCATAAGCACATTTACAGAGTTACAGATAAAAAAACAATTACAGACACAAATACATACATATGAGCTAGGGCTGAATGATATGGACAAAAGTTCATATCTTGATATTCATGCCAGATATCTCGATATCGATACAATATGACTACGGGTTCGGCGAAAACTAAGCGGAGTATTCTAGGGCAATAGCAAAAATTAAATTTGTTGTGACTTCCAGAGCTGTACATGCAGGGTGAGCAGGGTCTGACAATTAGCATTTTCCCAAGTAGCACGGGTGCTACCAAGTTGAAAAATCTAGTAGCACACAAATATTTTTAGTAGCATGGGAATGCTTTCTGCCAGTCAGCATTAAACTTGTACCTCTTACGACTGGGAATTGCAGCGGCGTCATTAACTGTCTCTCCGGCGTCCTGAGACACAGCATCTGAATGTAACACTAACTCTTCCTCGCCGTAAATTTTGCCTCCTTGCTCCATCTCGTCCTCATGCCTCAATTCAGAGTCCACATGTTCTGGTTTTGTTGGTCTTTTGAAATAATAACTGATAGGCTTCATAGTTATTTAGTTATTGCTCGTTTGGTCTTTCTTCTAAAATAGTTTAAAATGTCACTTGCTGTTCTGTCAGTGTATGTTGCCCGGCAACCAGTCCCACTGATGCGCTCTGATTGGCTGAGATGAGGCTTTGGGAGCGCCTGCTTATGTTCGTCTGTACCTGGGCGGTGCAGGCATGTCGGGTGTACCGAAGGCTAGCTAGCGGCGCAGTTAGGTCAATAAAAAAAAGTTTCAAAGCTGAACATGTTTCCAGCTGAGACTGCACTCAGGAATACCACCGGCCACAACTTCCAACGTATTCAACACAAGATAAAGCATGTTTTGAACTGTCATTTTTTGTAGTCGCACGGGTGCTACCAAATGCAAATCACAACTCGCACTGTAATATTTTAGTAACTATGCGAGTAACTCCTGGCACTGTCGAGCCCTGAGGGCGAGCACGGGGAGAAATCTAATCTTATATATAATATATAATATATAATATCTTGAGTGTTCATATCTTGTAATCGATGCGGTAACAATATTATCTTTCAACCCTAATATGAACCAATCAAGTCAAAGTCACAGAGCAGCAAGTTTATCAGTCAAGTTTAACAGTCAAAGCATCTACAGCCTGCTTTTTCCTCCAATGCCTTTAACCTGCACTTAAAAAGATTTAAAGAAACCAGTTCTCCACGACTCAGTTATTCTTGTAGCAGATTCCAGTCTGCAGGAGCAGCATATCTGAAACTCCTTTTACCAATTTCAAGATAAACTTTATGGACAGAAAGAGAAAGTAGATTTTGTGGAAGAGTCACAGAATGAAGGCAATAGTATAACCTTGTAAATCAGGATGTGCCAAATGATTCAGCCTACGGATGGTCAGAGAGGGCCACCCAGCTCGCTCATACAGAGTTCAATTATGAGGCTTAAGATTAGTTATGAACCTTAGAGCTCCATGTTTAACTGTATCCAAAGATTTCAGGCATTGAGGAGATATAGATACAGATATAAAACATCACCACAGTCAGTCAGAGGCATGAAAGTAGCAGCAACAAGATGCTGTATAATGTTGCATTTTGGCCAAAATGGTATATAGTCACAACCCCAAAAACTGTTTAACTGTGTTGAATAACCATGGTCTCCATGGCAGTCAAATATATGCAATGATAATTTTTGCCATAATCAAGTAGCCCTAATCCACACACCAGCTGCTCTGAAAGGTCATGGCATGCTTTGGGCTGTTAATTTAGGATTTACTTAATTCCTAATGAGGATTTAATGACCCAGTTTTGTTTTGTGTGTCTAGTTTGGGTGGTGGATAGACTGTGGAGCAGCATGGTGACAGATTCACGCTGCTACATCACAGTTTAACAGAACAGCACAGTGTAGGCACGTTGCGGACTGAACATGTCACACCACTAATGTAATGTAAGAATGTGTTACCCGACCAGACGGGAATGTGTGCCCACGCTGGTGCTAAGAGTCGTGACTGAGCATTTCTTTCAGCAAAGTGGGAAATCACCATCTACACCAGGGGATCATATGATTTAAATGCATAGGATGCCGCAAATTTGTGGTGGAGTGGGGTTAATGTCAGTTCTGCTCATGTTTTGAAGCTCAGCTGGCACTGCCACCTCATACAGCCGGGTGTTAATCTGCCATGAACAAGCCTGCATTATGCCAGAGAGTCGTAGAAGTGAGTGGGAAACAGGTGGCCTCCACTTTCCCTCATTCCTGCTCTGACTGCTGGCTTCTGGACACAAACTTGGACAGCTTGCATTTCTTTGGGGGGAATTTCCTTCCAAGCCACTTTATTAGTGAGTGAAAATAAACCTCAAATATTACTCAAGTGTTTACATGGGAGGATTTGTGCAAGGCATAGACTTTTGTCTCTTTACAGCAGTCATGAGTTATGGAGGAAAATGGATGCAAATGTCATGTAAGTGAACTGCAAATGCACTGCTACAGCTACCAGGGAAACTGCATTTCTAAGTGTTTAGTGATAGCAAGATACTCCCAGAGATGACCAATTAAAGCTAATGTTTTTCACTGTAGGCTGAGAATATTATATGTGTAAAAATACTGTTCTTAATCAGTGTTGTTTTCCGTAATGAATGGTTCCTGAAGCACGGATACGGATGGAAGTCAAAAACCAATACCAGTTGAGAATCAGTGACAACGGAAGAAATTTACATTGTTAGGCTGCGGTCGTAAGGTTCCTAACGGAGTGAAATGATTCGGAAGTAGTTTGTGATTAGAGCTGTTCGAATAGTTTAAATGCATAGGAAAGGTGGCTCAATGCTTCCTTTATTGCCTCCTTTAGAATAGGATACACCAAACCATCCTTTACGAAAGGAGAGGAGAATATTCTGTCCCACAATTCTCTGCTGCAACAGCTTTTATAAACAGCGCGTATTCCGACTGCTTCCGAATTCAACAGAATAATGATGAACAAATCACACAGACCATGTGAGTTCCCACTGCTGTTCATCCTTTCTAAAGTTTACCAAAACCTACCTTAACTTTCCTGTAGTCTGATTCTCTGAAGAAAGCAGGATATGAGACATTTGATGTTGATTATATTTTAAACTTGGTTAAATATTAATAATGTGTACACCGTTAGATTGTGGTCTTAACAATTTGTGCCTTTCTTTTAGGGGTGGGCGATATGGCAAAAATATATCACAATTTTTTAAAAATAAAATCATGATCACGATTTTATCACGATTCTTTTTTACGTTGATTTTTGTAGACTAATTTGCATGTTTGACCATTTTTTCCCTATGTTTAACATATAAAACATGTAAAACCCTAAAAGAAAAAAAAGACAATTTAAGCCAGAGAAACTTTCTGAACAGGTTTTAATTTAAATAGTGCAGTTTCTATAAAAATGTGCAAATGTAAACATAAAATGTATTGAACAATAATAACGTAATCTCATAAAGTGCAACAATTTAAAACAAATGTTATCTAGCTGCAATGTCTATAATCTGGGTGAATAATACAGCTGCTTTAGAACAGATTTTTGTTCAGACATCTTCAAGCTTTTATCTCCTTTTCTCTTGGTGGGATCTCCAAACAGGAGATCCTACCATGCACTGCGCGTAATGTGCTACGATTGGCTAGTCGGGTGCGCGTCAAAGTCTCAGCGCTCACACAGACGATCTGATGATCTTTCTGCTTTATGAGATCATCCTCATGTTATAATCCTTAACGATTTAATGTCGCCATATCCCACACCCCTACTTTCTTTCATTCAGTTCTCGTTTATTTTCATGCGCTGATTGGCGTTCATGTTGATAATGACTAGACAAATTTGTTTAAATCCTCACTTCCACCATCGGTTGTGCAGATGTAATGTTTGCCAGGTTATTATGTTCAATGTTGTCTGAAAGGAACAACATTGTCATGACACATGATACATGATGCGTCTTTTGTAGTCCGCCTTCGGAAAATTGTAGTTTGTAGAGTTAAGAAAAAGTAGATAGTAAAGGGTTCAGGAGGAGGAGACTATTAGGCCGCAGCTTTAGTCTCTCTGCTCAACAATACCCTAAGCAATTCCCTCCACTTAGATCAGCAAGCCTTGTAAACTGGAGACATCAAGGTATGATCATGGCAATCTGGGGGCAGCAGTAGTCAGAATTGTGGATTTATTTAAGACAAAGATAATGCTTTCTGCTCAACATTTAATGGTTGAAAACACCAGCAACTTGCAAAATCATAAATACATGCAGCATGGTTAAAAATATCAGGAGGAACATGTTTTTTTGATATTATTACCCCTGAAAACCTCGGTTGGCCCCTGTTCGTCTGCACAGAAAATCCACAGGAATCAACAAGGGAATTGTTAAAGCACAGTGGTGCAGCAGGAATGTTAATAGCACTACGTGTCTCACAACAAAAAGGTCCCAGGTTCGATTCAGACAGGTGTGAAGTTTGCATGTTCTTCCTGTGCATGCGTGTGTTCTCTCCATTCAGGATGTACCCCACCTCTCGCCCAATGACAGCTGGGATAGGCTCCAGCCCCTCAAATCCATAATCAAACTACCTGCCAAAGGATAAACTTCGTCACAAAGCAAGTAACAATTTCTGTAAATTACTGAAGAATAAAGTAGCTTGATGTTATACTAAAACCTAGAAGTGACCTGATCTTTAAATTGCACTAGGGATGGGAATTGAAAACCAATTGCAGTTCAGAATCGTTAACAGCTCCCTCAAAGAATCGATATCAGGAGTCTTTTCGCGAATAAATTCACTTATCGATTCCTTCCACTGACAGGGTTCAGAAGTGTCAGAATTTTGGCTCAATTTTTTACAAAAGGCACCTACTACACAACCTTAAGTGAGTGGAAACACCAGCACCTTGCAGAAGCAGTTATCTATGCTGTGACATGTGTTTGACATTGTTGCCACTGAAAATCTACAGGCCAACATTTGCCCACACGAAAAATGTGCAGGAATCAATAAGGGAATCGTTAAAGAATTGGATCGTTTAGCAGGAATGTTAATAGCACTAGTATCAATAAAAAAATATCTGAGTTTAAATCTGAGTTTAAGGCAGTGGTAAGGGAATGGATCAGCAATTTGTATATTGATTCCTTAAGTAGTTTGGATCTCAAGGAGAGATCCAGTTTTTAAAGAAATTTTGACAGGAAATGATTATGAAGTGCCAGCTGACTGCAAGAATGTGTTTTTTTCTCAGTTTGCTTATTAGCTTGTGGTGTTTTAATGAAGACACTGATTGTTAGAGAGAAAAAGTTATTTTGACGTGTTTGTACTTAAAACAACTAAAATAGCACATTATTTTCACCTTGCAACTATCATTGCCAAAATTTCAGGGTAAGACTATTACAGCAAGAATTAAAGAAAATATTTACTGCAGAGCGGAGTCTCATTGTTAAACTCAAAACAATTTCAAGATTGATGGAGAAACGTTTTTAGTGCGTGCAGACACAGTACCTCTGTTTCATCTGCCAGCTCCTCTGGCATGATTTGTACTGCAGTTGTCGACACAGACGACTTTAAAGGCAGATTTTCTGGTGAGGAACTGATCCTGTGTAACAAAGCAGACTGTTTAAGAGGAAAGTACTGCTTTGTCAAAACTATTGAATGATTTGCATTAGTAGTCACTTGTCAAAATACACTACTACTACCACTAAATAAAAAAAATCTTAGTTTGAACACTAATATTTTTTGGATGAATCTACAACACCATGAATTATTTACTTCACTTTAAATCTCAGGAAAGCCTATCGTTTTTTAAAATGATAAACCTTATATGAAGCTTATTAAATGATAAAATGTTTACAGTGAAAGTAAAATGATAAAGTAGTGAAATTAATCTAAAATATTTCTTCTCTAATGATATGTTTTATCTTCCTAGTATTTGTTCAGAAAATAGAGAAAAAGGGAAATCCTGATGCCATTTAGTGGTTTTTGGTATTTTACTGATACTGATGCCACATGATGCATTTTTTCAGAGTGTGAGGATCATAATCAGTTCAGTGGTTAGTTTAGTGCAGTTTAAAGGCTTATTTTTTATTCCTGCAGAAGGTTTTGTATCTAATTTGAGTTTGTACAGTGCAATCAGAGAATGATATCCAGTTAGGGGCGGGTCAGTCAGTGTAAAGTCTTCACTGGAGGAGGCACTCATGCAGTCTCTGGCCCCATCCACACAAAGCCAAACCGAGGTCTAAACGCATACGTTTTTTGCCGAATCTGCGAATCATCCATACGAAGACGGCGTTTTGGGGGTCTGTAAACGATCATTTTTAAAACCATGTTCCAGAGTGGAAAGATTTTGAAATGCTGTATACGCAGCTCTGTGATTACTGGCTCTCCGCAAGTTTTCAGATATGCTTATGTCATAGTTTCATATCTTCATTGACACGCATGCGCCACAAGAGGCAACGACAATGGCGGCGTATGTGAAGCATATGTGCTGATGAAGCTAGTGACCCTACTATCGCTGTTGCAACAAAATCTCCTTCTCAATCATCACCGAGTTGAACAAACAATTATCGAGGACACATTACGGCACTTTATGATCACTTAATCATAATCTCTGTTTACAACTTTTGCTGCAAGTGCGCATGCCCACTGTTTTTTGGTCTGTTTCTGCTTGTTTCCGTCATATCGTTACAGCGGGCCTAGAGGTCTGGCATGTGTTTTACAGCATTTCATGCGTATCGAGTGCATTCATATAGACGCACACATTTTCTGAGACGCCTTCGTCTTTATGACGATCGTTTTGGAAACTGTTAAACCTTTTGTCTTCGTGTGGATGGGGCCCAAGTTATATTTCTTTTCTCTCCCTTAGACCCCCCTCCCTGATTCTCAAATAAGATTTATCAAATGATCCTTTACATGTCATGTCAGGATCTACCTCTAATTCAAACAAGGACAGATCATGTGAGGGAAATGAGGTCCACGGTGTGTTTCTTATTAGAGCTGAAAGATATGTCGTGATTGTATCTATAGAGATATGAACATTCAAGGCATTAATATCTAAAAAGCAACTACATAAAATATATAGATTCCCCCCATGCCCTGCATGTACAGCTCTGATAGTCACAACAAATTTCATTTTTATGATTGCCCTTGAATGCACCGCTTGGTTTTCACCGAACTCATAGTCGTATCGTCTCATATCAATATAGAGATATTGGGCATGAATATCAAGATTTGAAATTTTGTCCGTATCGTCCAGCACTACTTCTTATGATTCTTTTATATCTTTGTTATTTTCAGTTTTTGGCTAGTGACAACCAATGTGCTCTGCCCTCTATAACCTATGTAATCGATACTGTTACGTGCTGTTTCGTTCAGTACTGCAGCTTTTAAAGGGCTTATAATAATTCAGTAAAAGAATGGGTATTGTGACAGTGTATCTGTTTCAGTTTATGTCTAACATTTTGCCGAAGGAGACTTTTCTGAAGAGCCCCACCCCAGTTCACATGGCACACTGAGTATGAGACTGCTCTGTGAGCACATGATATGTGAGTCCTAGTGAAATACTTCCACATTGTGATCTAAGATTCACATGCAAACAAACAGTGTTTGATCAACTCTCTCAAGTGAGCCCATATAGATTTGGCTTTAAAATCTGTGTTTTTTCTTTACAGGAAACAATATTAATGTACATTTTTTGTGAATTTAGTTCAAAACATTGAGATGTTTTTGTTTAAATTGCCCAGACTTGCTTAGGATTATTTGATTGGTTTTATCCTATTTGATTCAGATTTATGTAACTCCATTTTAGTAACTGATGCAGAAAAGCCTTTCAGTATCCAGCAGCATTACTTATTAGTATTTGTTTAACTTTGTGTTCTCCACTATCTCTGCACTTTACCAACACCTCTTGAATTGGTGTAGCTGTTTATAACAAATGATATCAGCTCAATGCATTAACTGATGTATTTGCCAGTTATTACATTATAGGTATTTTCAGAAGTATATCATGACAACAGTATTTATATAACTGTACTTGTGTATAAAGAATTGCAGAGTTGGTATGAGAATGCAGCAGACATTAAGTTATTTCACTTTATCAGAGGAACTTCACAAGTAATTGTGACATTTATCAGATTTGACTTATTTCAGAGCATGTTTTGCCCCATAGCTCACTTTTTAAAGCCACTTACTATATAAGCAGTTCAGGGGCAGTAGTGTCTCAGTCCTCTTACTTCAATACACTCTGTCACAATACCCTGCAAAAAGTATACAGTAATTCCTTGTGATATCACGGTTCAGTTCTCGGTCTAGGTATTTCGGATTTTTTTGTTGTAAGACCTCTTGAGTTTGATATTCCGTACATTTTCGCCATATTGCGGCATTCTGCAGCATTGATTACGAGTTTAAATCTCACCCATTACAACATAAGGCCCGTACGTATCGATTCAGCTAATCAGAGAGTCTGTATATTTTTCTCGGCTGCTGATTGGCTGTTGTGTATCTCGTGGCTTTGCATCTTGCAGGAAGGAGAGATGCTTGCTGTTTTATGTTAGTACCGTGTCTCTCTCTGCAGTGATTGGTGTTCTGCATCACTTCACTGTTTTGTGCATTGGTTCTGTTTTTGCATTTTATTGATAACCCCAACCCCAAGGTTATATAAAATTATATCATAGGACATAATAAAAGCCATTTAAATAGGATACTTCTATTTATTTACTTCTACTGGATTTTCTCTTATTCCGGGTGGGTCTGGAACCTAATCCCCCGGATGAAGGGGGGACCACTGTCATCTTAAAACTGATGGCGAGGAGGAGCAATGAAGAATTGAAAACTTTCTCCTGTGGACATTATTGTCTCCTGCACTTGTTATCTGTGGCATTAAAAGTCATCTTGACCACCATATTTGTAAAGACAGCTCATTCTCTGAACAAGTAGTTCCTGACCTTTTTTTTCCTTGGTGGAGAGGAAGAACAGTTTAGCCCCTCCTACTGAAAAAAAGAAGTAAGCTGTTATCATTCATGAATCAAATTGCAATTGGCTTATATGCTTATTCTTGTAGGGGTGTCCCGATCCGATATTGGTATCATATGTCGGTCCAATATCAGCAAAAAAACAAATGTCAGATTATATCTGCCTGCATCTATAATATCCGGTCCAGGCTCTGATACAAGCAGTTCATTCTAATTTATTATTTATTTATTTAATTCAGTTGTAGAATATGCTTATTTTTAAGTTAAACACAATGGTTATTTTGCAATTTAGAAATAAATGTTTTTGTTTTTACTGGATTTCTGAGGTTACTTTTCAGGGTCTTATAATTTATTGTTCATTTATTTTATTTAATTGTACTATATTCTTATGTTTAAGGTCAAAATTTATTTAACCCATTGGTTAATAACAAATCAGTCAGTTTTTTACTCTTTCCTATTATTGCTGACTGTTGTTCTCTGTTTGAGTAATCTTACTTGATCAAGCCTTTTCTTACAGTCCATACTACAAAATAAGTAATAAAAATATGTATGATTCCTGCTGATATTGGTATCAGCCAGTACTCAAGGCTGCGGTATCGGTATCATATTGGGGTTAAAAAAGTTGTATCGGGACACCCCTACATTCTTGTGCAAAATACCTTTTAAGAAAGTTCCTCTTGGTGTCTCATCATTTTTTAGATGATATATGTTTCTGTTGCTGACGGAGACCTCGAGGGCCTCTGGTGCCCCTCAGAGGGTTCCCAAACCCCAGGTTTGAAACCAAGGCTTTAAACAGTCTCACAATCTCACAACAGCACACTGATAAGCTCAGAAGAAATCATCATGTGAAGTCTTTTTAAATGCGTAATAAAGCTCCTCAGGGAGAGGAGATACTTGATCGCCCCTCGACGTCTGAACTCATCTTTAGCAGCTGCATAAATCACATTTCTATTGTTCCACCAAAGATAAAAAGAGAGCATAAATATTAGAGGCATAAATGACTCCCTCTGTACATTAAAAGACAGCAGACAGTCTGTTCTGAAGGAATGCCCTCACCATATCTTCAAAAGAACTGGCTCTCTGTTATCACTAATGTCTTGGCTTTAGCACTGAGGGGGACTCTGAGGATTTGGAGAAATTGATAGCAGATTGTCTGAGACCTAAAAAGGGTGGTTCCATATCAAGACTGAGGGTGAGAACAAGAACCCAAATGGAAGTCAGTAAGGGTGTAACGGTGCACAAAGCTTTGGGTTAAGTTGGCTTTTTGATTTTATTTTTTTGATTCACGGTTTTTCGGTACATTTTTCAGATCTTTCTCCCTCAAATACACACATTTTTATCACACATACACCCACATATTGTTTTCTCACTAATGCAACAACTTCAGAACAAGTATACATTTCAACTCTCTGTAAGTACACACAAAGAAACACACATACATACTTCCCATATCACTCTAATACAAGTGTGCGAACACAGAATGAATACACCACCATCAGCACCACTGATTCTCCCCTCATACGACACATATAAACACAAAAATGTTTTACGAAGTTAGACCTCTCATGAATAAGAGTTCAGCCAGAAACATTTTGTCTTCGGTCAAATTGAGCTGCTACAGCCTTGAATCTCTTGTGTTGACATAACTAGCGCTTGCACTGAGACGCGTCACTTAAGGTGCAGAAACACCGGAGAGACCCTCAGCAGAAAAATACGGGGAGCGCTTGTAGAGAGGAGCTGCGTCCACCCACACACAGCCGAACAAGATAAGTGGAAAATGGGCTTGAACAAACGAAGTGCTCTCAGCTTTGCTTCAACGCACACTGTGTGCTCTAAGTTTGCTGTCAGTCAGCGGTTTGACTGAGCGACTCTTTTCTTCTCCCTTCGTTCTCAGTCAGAACTGTTCGTAATACCAACAGAAAACCTACGGCTGGCTTACAGGGGCAGCAGTTACTACCAACTCTTGTGTATCTCTTTTTGTTTGTGCTTTGGCTGAAAATGATAAATAGATGCTTCAACTCCAAAAAAGCTGAAAATGTTTTATCTTTGATCTTGATCTATGTGATGGCTCCTTCCCTCTGAGCAGTCTACAAGACTAAAAAGTTATTGTGCATGTTCAAACATTAATTATGAAGTATGTCGGTCCAAATTGAGTTTATCCAAAAAGAATAGAATCTTATAGTTGATCAGATTATCGATAAAGCAGTAGGGATGCACAGCACTGGATTTTTTTTCCAATATCAGATATGCAGATATTTTTTTGATTCATTATTGCCGATATCGACACCATTATTTCAGGTCAAGAGTACAAGCTCTGAGCTTAATAAAAATGGACTCATTTCTTTCAGTGTTACAGCACATTATCGCACAGCAGATGTAAAACAAGAAAGACAGCTTTTAACTCTGAAAAAAATGAAACCCTATATATATATATATATATATATATATATATATAGATATATATGTATATGTATATATATATATGTATATATGTATATATATATATATATATATATATATATGTATATGTATATGTATATGTATGTATATGTATATGTATGTATATATGTATATGTATATGTATATATATGTATATATGTATATATGTATATATATATATATATATATGTATATATATATATATATATTTCCCCCCTTGTCTGCATTGTCTATACAGCTGAGCACTGTGTCTGATGGCAGCGTTGGAAAGACTAATGCGTTTTTTTTCTAGCAGTGAGAGATATGTGAATATGATTCACTGCTATAGTGACCATCACCAGCTCTCCCTGTAGGCTACTCCATCCAATCAAACTTTATTTAACCCCTGATGAGAGCTGAAGGGGAGGGGCGTGCCACAAAAGAAGGGGAAACAGTGACAGACAGGACAAGACAAGACAACTGGGAAAAGGACAAACAGGTATTGTAGTTAGTTTGAAATAGTAGTCCAAGTGCTGTGCTGATCTAAGTCCACACAGGAAGTAAAGGCTGTAAGAAACAAGGGACACCAGAGATGTGGGGTCTTGATAAAAGGGGGTGGACCCATAGGGGTGAGATATGGAGGAGCTCGCGTCACGTTACGTGAGAAGATGTGTAGGAGTGCCCAACTCAGCATGTTCTGATGGGACCAATTGTTTCTTTACAGTTAGTCTCAACAGGAGCTTGAGTGTCTGTACACACATGTGTGTGAGGTGGTCACCAAATACCCAAGTAGCTGCCCATACCCAGGGAGACCACGGCCAAGGGCTCCCCCCAGAGCCACCAGGGCCCACCACACGGCCCCCAAAGCCACAGGATCCAGGAAACCCTCGACATTTGATTGTACCCATGCTGATATTCTAGCTGATATGTGTGGCCAATACATTGGATGTACGTTAGGGCCTGACTGATATGGATGATAGCTGATATTTATATCTTATGATACTTGTTAGAAAAAAATACTGATTACCGATTAATCAGCTGATTAACTTAAAAAATATATATGATTTTTTTAATTGGTCCAAAAACACTCACCACAACGGTTATGTGAATTACATGCAGAACATTTTACTTTACCGTTTTACAATCCTTTGTCCCTTAGTATTTGTTTAATTTTACAACACAGAGGAATTTTCAGACAAACATGCATTCAACCTCAACAATTATATAACCTTTAAAAGAGTCACTCTTTATCTTGTACTTCTTGTTAATGAAAATAATAAGAAGGTAGGTTATAGTACATGTAGGACAACTTTTAAAAAGTTGTAAACAGGTAACTGTTATAGGAAAGCAACAACATGCTTTTCATAAGCCTCTTTTATTTTGTACTCTGCAACTTTTATCAGAAAAGAACTTTCAGGGACAAAATAAAATAGTGGCTGAACTCAATTCCTGCAAAATAAACTAAATAGCCTTATTTAAAATGTAAACATATAGATGAATTATGAACTATATCTTGTCACATCTGCCTTTCAGTCCCGAGAGTCCTCATTAGTGCTTTAGAAGTATGCTTTAGTGCAGGCAGAACCACTTTTTTTATTGTACACATGAGGTAACAGGTGTGAGGAAATCAAACTATTTTGTGGGACAGTACACGTATTGCACAAACTTCTTTAAACAGGCCTGATTAAAGGTCCCAGCTATGATAATGACTCCTCTAAATGAGCCCCCCTGCAGCAGGCTAATGACGACGTGGAGCTCTGAGGGAGCTGTGCTAATGCTAGCATAGTTAGCTCGCTAGCTAGTTAGCTCAAAGGTACCATTGAGGACAAGCTGGTGAAGCCAATCAACACAGAACAGTCAAGAATAAACTAATCCCCTGCCATCAGAAGGTCAAATTTGTCTGTTTTGGGAACGACAGATGCATCATTGGTCTGCAAAATGTTCTGCGGTGTCGGTGTGTGAAGCTGCTTCTGTATCCTCGCAGCGAAGCCCTGTGGTCTCGCTTGGTCCAGTGGTCCAATGGATAATCAAACATCTTTGATTATTTGGGTTCATGTCTGAAAACCGTTCGAATTTGATTTTTAGGGAAAGTGACAGCCTTAATCCATACACACAGAATCAGTACAGAGCTCAGAGCCACTACAACAACGCGCACTGCCATCTATCACAATGTCATCTTTCTGCGCTGCTTGGACGCCAAACAGCATTTACTGTTTATTGGTCATTAAGAATATGTCAGCGTTACATTGGCAAAACACTGGCCAATGTTGAATACTTTAAAATGGGCTATAATTGGCTGATATATCGGTCGGGCCTTTTAGCAAATATTTGCAAATATTTCAATATCAGTGATATGATACTTAACTTTATAGGCTGATATCAGACGATACTAGGCCTGTGCTCAAAATATCGATACGGCAAAATATCGTATTGCACTCCTTTGGGATACATGTATCGATACAGATTCTACAGAATTGATACGGCCTAAATTTGAACTTAGGTCTACCATCTTTGAGGATCTGAATTTATGTCTCTTAAGTTGTAGAACCACTTAAAATTCATCCTTGTTCTTTTTCTTCTTATAAGAAAAAACTAAACTTGTCAAGAATTTTGCTTAAAGCATAGTCAACGTTCACAATTTACGTGTATCGGGATACATGTCGTATCGTGGCCTTAGTATCGGATATGTATCGTATCGTGAAGTTGCTGGAAATACCCAACCCTAGCCAATACCGATATAAAACCCATAATATTGTGCATCCCTATATATCAGTTGATGATAGTCTGGTGATATGTCAGATATTTCACATTTACTGGATCTTGATGGTATAGCTATTGTTAGCTGGGTTGCTGCATTGTGTTGTAATTTTTATCCGATCATATTGTAGGAGTTACCCTGATGAAGAACTGTACATTCCTGTCAAAAATCATAATCTTGATTATTTTAATTAATATTACAATCAAATTCATTACGAAACACAATTACTCACTTATTTTAAAACACTTACCAGCTGCCATCATTTTGAACATTAGATCAATGCATAGAAATATGAAAGTGAAAATTAAAAATACCTGAAAATAATGTAAACAGAAATAAAAATGGAAAAAGAAAAAAGTTGAACACGTCGTGGCACAGTAATCTTTTAATCTTGATGACTCATTATTCTTAATTGCTGAAGGCAGTAATTGTTATCCTGATTACAATTCAAGTCACTGCAGATCTTCTCTGATCCCACCCTCATCAACATCTTCTGTTTTCTGTACATAGTAATAATGAAAAGACATCAGAAAGCCCATTAACTCTCAAACCACGAACTCAACAAATGTTGTTATGGGACTGAGATGCACAATATTACTGCCAAGCTCAAATAGCACTATCAATCTTGTATATCGTACCCCTCCTCTGTGGAGACTCTTCGAGCTGAAACCAGCAAGAAGCAGTTTTTTTAAATGTACATTGAGTGAAACCCACTGTAAACTCCAAGTTTTGGTTCTGCCTTATTTGATTAGCTGCATCAGAAGGAAACTCATTTTTATCCCTCATACAGAAATATATTGTTGGGTTTTGAGGCCAGCCGTGTTCTGAACTATGATTGCTGCTCACTGCTCCCCATGTCAGCATATTTCTTTTGCACAGGTTATATTTTTTAACCCTGCTTTTTCACACTAATAGACAAAGTCAGGTGTCAGTCAACGATACCCAGATTGCCCGGGGAGTTGCGGCAGCTCAAGCCCTCTGGTGCTGCACTTGGACGGAGATGAGAGCGTGCGGGGGGAAAAGAGAGAGGCCTGCTTTCCATAAAGTTCTGCAGCTCCACTTCATAATCATAAATCGTCTGGATGGAAATAGGGGGTTTGTCATATTCCAACATAACAGGAAAGTTTCAAAATCAAAGATAGACTGAAGGTTCTTGGGACAGTTTAATATCAAAGGAACTATTTAGAAATTTCCCAAGGTTTCTGTTAGTCAAAGTTCTGCATGTGAAGGCAGCTGTGGAATCATCGGAGTTCAGTCGAAGTTCATTTCTGAAAAAAATCCTCTCATGATGGACGCGTAATACTGCTTTATTTCTCTTATACTCTGAGCTAATGGAGGTAAAGAAAAAAAAAAGTTAATATCTGAGTTTCGTGATAGACCTGGCTCCTTCATCTCTCTCCTGCAGGCTTTGGACGACCGAGGTCCTTGGCCTCTGCCTGTCTTGAGCGCCGTCCAGCTCCAGCCCATGCGTGTAATGCTGTTTGTAATGAGAAATCTAAACAGGGAGCAGCAGCCAGGCATGACAGGAATGTGTTTCCATTGGAGAAAAGAAAAGACAGAAAAAAAGGAATAAAAAAGAAACGTTAAGGCAAAGTTGTGTCCAGAAGGAGCATTTACTCGGGCCAGAGCGGAAGACTAATGTTATTGTACATTAGCTGTCACTCTGCCAGCACTCCCTCACCAATCAGATCCCAGTCTCTCCACCAGTTCCTCCCCCGCCTCTTTCTCTCCCTCCTCCCCCCCTGCTTCTCCTGGACTCTGTTTGCTCAGGTGGACAGTGACACAGTTCTGAATGAGCCCCCCTTTTTTTCTGCACGCATGGATGTAGACTGTGTCATCGAGTCGGAGTCCGGAGGGGCCCGCAGAGAGTTGGAAGTCGGGGCTCCAGTCATCGTTCACCCCAAAGGGGCTGGAGCAGGAAGTGAGGGGGCAAACCCTCAATAACAAAATAATGGAGGGAAAATGCCAATGCAAAGAAGAAGATGAGTGGAATAAACAGAGGGGGCAAACAAAGAAATTTGAAGTCAAAGAAGTGGGAGAAAGAAATATGCGACCACCCATTTAGAAAATGAGAGAGGGGTGGTTGTAGTCTGTGGAGGCCGTCTTGGTTTATGGTCCATGGAGGATGTCTTGAAACAGCTCTGTTTAGAGTTTATTTTATCATGCCACGCCGACCCTGAGCCTCTGTCAGGAATCTCATTCTGCAAAGACTAATTACAGTGTAAACACTACATTAAAGTCTGCAGGCCACTTTGCTCCACTATTTACCTTTTCTTCCTAACAATCCTGACATCCCGCTACAGATTGATTTTCTCCTTAGAAACCGCCTCTGCCAGTGTTTATTTGTTTTGAAGCTTGCAAGCAA
Source organism: Scarus forsteni (assembly GCA_036419115.1). NCBI lineage: Eukaryota > Metazoa > Chordata > Actinopteri > Labriformes > Labridae > Scarus > Scarus forsteni. The sequence continues at coordinate 11,491,125 of JAZDUH010000111.1, read as the reverse complement.
TTCACGCAGGAACGGATGGATCCAGAATGACCAGAGCTTGGACTAACACGGCAAAGTTTCTCCCACCTGCAATCTGCAACTACATCTGAATGTATCTGAGAATTACCAGGTTTTACAAGAACAACGAGAGGAACATACAACACCAGTTTTTAAGCTGCTGAAACATTCAGCAGATACAGTGCGTTATGTACAACCGCTGACTGTCAAAGTGGGCCGACACCCAAGGGAGGCAAATGAACACAGAAGTGAATATGTGACTCAGAGGACCGGGAAACTGTGCTTCATTAGCACATGCATGGGTGCAGAGTGAGTGCAGAGGAGTGGTCATCCAGTGTCAGTCACCTGCACGGCCAAGCCGGACGGAGTAATTACAACCACATGGAGCCAAAGGCCCGGAAGAGAGTGCTTTTAAGGCAGCAGGAGAGCTATGGCCTCCCAAAACCTTTAGCATTTAAAATAAACATGAGGACTGCTACTGCATGCAACTATACATATGTCCCTGTGCAGTCTTTCAATTTCTCATTGCCTACTCCACCTGACTCGACTTGCATGTTGTGACGTTTTGTTGGAATTTGGTTTAGGTTGGTGGCAATAAAAATGGTGAAATTAAATGTATAGCAGAAAACTCAGAGATATTTTTATGGTAGAAAAGTTCTGTCTTCTCAAATGTCATGGAACTAAAATAAATCATTCATTTTTTTAAGTCTTGCTAAAGGCTCAGTCAAACACCAACCACCAGAACCTCTGTTGCACTGATTATCACCTGTGCCTCACAGTGAGGTGTAAACAAAGCTAAAATGAAGCTGTTGAAAGCTGAACTAGCGTCATCAGCTAAATACATGTTTTTGGAAGCTGTTATTCAATATCAGTTCACTTCAAGTATGGCAGAAAAAATATCCTGACAGTTAAGGTTGTCAAAATATTTGGTACTTCAATACTATGAAAACCACTTGTTATAAAACAAAAGATGAAATATATAAAAGATGAATTTTCACCTAGATATACATCCTGTGTGAGGACGAGAGGATTGTCAAGGTTTTTTCGGTAAAATATACAAACAAGAGTTGATGGAGTTTTGCTGAGACATGATTGTGGAAGGAACAAAAAGTATTTCCCACACTACACGTTGCCTTCTTATTGTGACAGTAAATGTTTTTTTAAGAAATGTACCTAAATATTTCATTGTAACAATATTTTTTCTTTTTTCACTTCATACTGTCACAGAGTAGGGAACAGGTCTTTTTTTAGCCACAGTAAGTAGTAACTGTATGAGGCAAAATTTGTGACATGTTGGCCCAGTACAAATGAAGATTGATTGCGTACTGTTGACCAACACATCAGTATCTGTATCGACAATGAACAGTTTAGAAATAGGGGTGTATTGTATTGCCAAAAGTTGCTAAATTTGCAAAATGTGTATACCATTAGGCTCCAATCTATATTCTAGAATAACTGTAAAATATATAGTTTTCTTATATTAGGCTTTTTTTTCAACGGATCTATCATAAAAAAAAAAAAATCAATTCTCTATTCAAAAAACAAACAAGCTTCTTTTTATTTATACATGCATTGATTATTACATGAATCATTATGGTACATTCATACATTCCTTTTAAGATACTATCTGCACATACCAACAATACAATGCCTTCCTAATTACAGCAAATATGCAAAGCAACAGTATATATTATAAAACCATTGCCAAATATTGTCTGAAAAAACATTTGCAGAAATGTCCATATCTGAATATGATAATAATCAGTGTTCGAAGTTAATATCTGCCAGTACTGGTACTGTCATAATGAAATTCTGCCAAACATGAACAAACATTTGGATCTGTATTTGATCAACTTAAAAAGTGGGTTTGAGTTGGACAACTAATTTTATAAATAATAATTTGATGAAAAACTAAACCAAGCCTTGGCTATCACTGAAGTTGATGGTTACCTAGAGCTCAGTGGCCCCCAGAGCGGGGATGGGACACAGACAAACATGAAATAAGATCAAAATGGAATTACAGTGGGGTGATTAGGAAAGGACTGAAGCTAGGACTAATTAGTGATAAAAACGTGTAAAACAGGCCACGTCTATCTTATCTTTTCAAGTCAAAAAACATTTTGTTGCATTTTGGTTGTTTTTTTTTACACAACAGTATACATATATATATTTTTTTTTTGCCTAAAATTAAGAGGAAGCATTCAGAGCCAAAGGGGGAGCACAGCACTGTATATGGTGTATGGCGCCTGCCCAAGGCCACATGTTACATCAGAATCACTTCTCTGTGAAAGTGATGTGAGGAGCTTCTTTCATAAATGTGTTTGCACTGTGACAGGGTTTTAGACTGCGGCACATTTGTATGTTGTCTTAGTCAACAGAGGAGGGTCACACATGCACATCACACCTTAGTAAGACCACATTGTCTGTGGTCGATTTGTATTTGTGTTTCATTGTCATTGTTCTGAATTCAGTGAAACTTTATTAGAAAGATAAACAGATTTACTGATCCGTCATACCAATTATTGGCCTGGTATGCAGAATACATCTGAGTTAATGCAGTCATGTCCATGGTGGTTAAAATTAGGGCTGAATGATATGGACAAAATTTCATGTCTCGATATTCGTGCCTGATATCTTGATATCGATACGTTATGACTATGGGTTCGGTGAAAACCAAACATTTTTCAGAAAAATGAAAACATTATGATAAAAATAATGTGGAAAGTGCAGTTTTATTTATTAGAAATTGATGTTGTTTATATTGTTGCTTTTTCAATATTAACATCCTGAATGTTCATATCTCGATATAGATACAATAACGGTATATCGTTCAGCCCAAGTTGAAATCAAAGTGTCCATATGACAGCATGGACATCACTGGTAATTAACCATTTCCTACATAATATTGTTTAATAGCTTGCTTTCCTTCTGCTCTTATTTTGGAGGGTGCTAGCTGAAAGTATGAGAGCCCTTGTTTGGACCCAAATTGCAAAGTACTAAAATCTATAGAAAGGTTCTGATTTATCATCTTCATCGTGGAGGAATATGTTTTTTTTTTTTTTTTAATGTATTTTTTTGGGCATTTTTTGCCTTTAATGATAGGAGAGACACAGTGGATAGGCCTGCGAAAGGGGGCGAGAGAGTAGGAGAAGACACTCTGCAAACTGGTCACAAGCGGGACCCGAACCCGGACTGGCAGAAGCAAGTACATGGGGTGCCTAATTGCTAACCACTCCGCCAAACGAGCACCCCGAGGAATATGTTTTTGTTAGCATCTGTTCATTTGTGAATTTGTGTGCTGTTTTTTCTCTATCATTGAGATAACTCAAAAGTTCTGAACAGATTTGGATGAAGTATTTGTTGAATGGTGTTTTTGGCAAAAGACAGAAGTGATTCGATTTTAGTGTTGATGTGACTTTTCCACATTTTCAGTAGGGGTGCAACAATACATGTATCTGTATTGAACCGTTCGATACAGTGGCCTCGGTTCGGCACACCCTATGAACTGAACAATACGCAATTTTGTATTTATTTATTTGATCAACTTCTGACGCTGCAAGTTGAGTGAATCTGTGTTTGACTACTCCGGGCTGCATTGCCAAGCACAGATCCGCTGAGCTACGCTTGCAGCACCTCCCCTTTCATTTGGCTAAGCTGCTGGGACAGAAGAAGCTACAAACGCAAGGGCGCCGCAACATGACGAGTGCTTTACCTTCAGCTGAAATTGAAGACCCTCCACTATCATTCAGATCTGGCGTTTGAAACTACTTTGGCTTCCGTGTTAAGTGTGACGCTGATGGTAAGCGTGTCGTGAACAAAAACACAACAGTATGTCGGAAGTGCAACACGATGCTAAACTAAGTCGGGGAATGTCCAACAAACGCCGACATCATCCCGGAGTTAAAACAAGTGGAACCAGACAGAAACAACAAGCAGCACACATGCTACAGACTTTACCTGGGTCATGTAGACAGCCATTAGCACATGATTCAAAGAGGGCAAAGGAAATGGACCAGACGATAGCTACTTTTATTGCTGTTGACATGAGAACCTTTTCTGTCGTGGATAACGCCAGGTTTCAGGACATGGTACGGACAGTTGATACACTTATAGCTATTTCTTTGTAATATTTCGTCTGCTGCTAAGAATGCACCACATAAGATGGGTGAGTTCTCTATTAGATACATTTATTTTTTTTACTTGTTCTTATTTTTACATGGTGATGTTTTGTTTTTTTGTGATTCTAAGTATGCACCGAAGAATGTGCCTGGTTTAGCTGCAAGAGTTAAATTTGATTCAGTTTAATGAAAATGTACTCTGAGTTGAAGCAAATGTTGGTTATTTTGATAAACCAGAAGTAAAAAAGGCAATGAGATTTCTCATATTTTGTATCGAAAAAGTATCGAACCGTGACAGAAGCGTATCAAACCGAACCGTGAATTATGTGTATCGTTGCACTTCTAATTTTCAGAGTAACTAGGCTCAGAATGTCATGAATGTCTTAGCAGAGGATTTTGCCCTGAGCACTCTGATCAGTCTTTTTTCTGAGAAACACTATGATGAGCTTAAGAGCAACAGAGGAACATGTCCATTTTATTTGCTCCTTTACATAAAAGTAAAGAACTCAGATTAGGTGTAATGAATAATGTAAGGGTAATAATGCATTTAAAGACTGAGTAAATTTTGATTTCAGGACATAGTTACACAGAAGTATGATAATTTCCTCTTCTTTGTCAGTATTCCGGTTTATGCTTTGAAACAGTTTCTAGCATTTGTGAGTGTTGTGCGATTCTTCACTGACACCTGAGGAGTGTTGATATTGAGGCGGGGTCTGCACAGCCAGCAGCTGCCTGGGAGGTGTAATAGGTTGTCTTACAAAGCACAGACAGGAAATGAACCCTGCTATCAAGCTTGAATCAGCCACATCTGGACTCAATTATTCATTCTGGTTGTTTTTGGCCGGTGATAAATGATTTAGTCACACCGCTGACACCATTGCACTAGTCCAAAAATATCTATGATATAGCTCAATTTATTATTGTACATACATATTATTTAATGTGCGACCACGGTGTTATTCCTGAGGATTTTATGGCTTCTTTGGTTATTGCGTATTTGCAGGATTGGATCATGACTTAAAGGCCTTTGTTTTTTGATTAATCCCCTTTGTGATAAACTGCTAACTTGGACGTTTTCTCCACTCTGTGCCCTCTGTAGTTTGAAAATAAAACAAACACATTATTATCTTTATCTTGACACAGCTCTCTGATTATTGAAGCTGATTGTTGTACTTTGTTTGCACTTGCTAACAGGGTGGAGAAGAGCGTAAACTTTCAAAGATCTCCTCGGTCCAAATCAAACACGGGGCATTTCTACAAAGACCGCAGGAGGAGGTTTAATAGCTCCTCAGAGGTTATGAACTGTTGACAGTTAATAAGTCATAACATTTCCCCTTTAAGAGGATGCTAGATCCCATCTGCAGGGCACCCAGTACAAAGAGCCGGAAAGTAAATATCTGGCAATGGAAGTGGACTGGAATCTCTCACTGGCGGCTCATGGAGAGTCTCTAGAGCATGTCCCTCAAGGTTTCCTGATTTCTAGAGGTATGAAGGGAAAATGACCACATCACTGAGCCATTTTCCCTTAAAGTACACCTACTTTTTTTTACTTTTGGAGACTTTGGGGCCTCAGGAGTGGAGGCAGCTCATTGCATGCAACTGACCTTCGTGATTACACCTCATATTGTTGCGCTTGTCATCTATTTTCGTCGGGCCCTTGGGATGTTCGCCATGGTAACAGCACACAGCAGGCTGTCTCAGCTGACCCACGCTGTCCTCTGCATTTTTAAACCTGGCTGTGATGAAGGGAAGTCTCTGCCCATGATCCCTAACCCCTGATGAGGAGGCTTCTCAATTTCAGCTCCAGGTCCTGCCTGGGCCTCACATCTCTCTTTGCTGCTCTGCCATCTCCACCTCAGCCCCCCACCTCCATCACCAGCCCCACCTACACTGTTCGACCCAAAGGTTGCTCCATCCTTGAATAAGCAGCGGTTTTCTGAAGGGTCCAGTCTACTTTTTAAAAGAAAAATGTAATGTTTGGGGGTCATTCCAAGCTAAGAGGACTTTGTTCTCTATCTTAGTATCCCAGCCCCCTTTTTAAGCCTTCTGCTTGAAAATGACATACAGTACTCATAAAGAAAAGAGTGTATCTCTGCAACCACAAGGTCTATTTGAATTATTTTGGTGCCATAGTAAAAGTAACACTTGAGAGATTTTTCCAGATGTGTAAGTATTAGTATATGTGTAAGTGGGACAGAGTAAATGAAGATAAAAGTCAGAGTAATTTAAAAAAATTAAACCTTTCCTAAAAAAATATATATTGTGCATATTTTTTGGAAATGATGTTGGAGTGGCTGTTAAACTAAAAATATGTTTACATCATTTCTGCAGAAGATTATTGTTGTCAAGAGATGCAGAGCAAAATTAGAAAGGTTTGTACCATTATGGTCAGGTGAGGATTTTGAAAAACAGTGCATATTGAGCCAAAGGTAAAAAATGTATGTATTCTGTCAAATAAAAGCCACATGTAATAAAGTGTTTAAAATGTATATGTGGCACTTCCTCCATGTGATAAACTCTTTTGGATCGTTGTTCTGACAGATTTTGCAAAAAAAAAAAGGCCTATCAATAAGCCTAAAAATGTAATGTTTGATAATGTGACTCCTTTATTGAGGCCTGATATGGTAAAATATAAAGGGCTATATCTCTGCCTGTTTCCCGAATTTTGTTTGTCGAACAACATATTTGGTGTCTATGGTAAGGCCTCTGTCTCTGCGGATGTCTCGTTTGTGTGTGTAGCTTGCTGTAGGTCAGAGCTCGAGGCAAAAATGTGTTGAGTGCATTGCCAGATTTCAACAGGTGGTGACATACAGATTTTGATTTTTCTTTTTTGCTCAATGTTTTGATTGTGTCGTTGTATGTGATAATTGCTTACATGCTCAAGTGGCTGAGTTTTTCCTTGTTAATATGATGTGTTAACTTTTCTTATGTATTTGTTGGAGTTCATTCAAGCATTCCCGAAATCGGGTACTTTGGGGCTGTAAAGGTTAAGTAAATAAAATCGATTGAAATCTTCAGGGTGATGTTTAATTAAAAAATAGGTGTATATATATGTTTTATGAATTTTGTAGCTAACTCCTTTTTATGGTATCCTGCTGTCCAGTTTTTCAGTTTTAATGAAACACATTTAAAACATGAGAAATGAAATAGAAACGGCTTTACAATCTTACTCAACAGATTCAAATCATTCTTATCATGCATACAGTGCCCTGCATAAATGAGTACAACCCCTTTTAAAAGTCTTTCAAATATCCAAATGAACAAAAGAACAATTTCTCAAGTTTTGACAAAGCTGGGTTTAACATAACTAAATGTAACTAAAATTTAACTTTGCTCGATCAAATTTATGTGGGTGTACTCATTTTTGCATCCTGATCTTAAATTGAAAAAATAGACTCTTTTTTTGTGCAACTTAAAAAATCTTGTTGGCAATCAATGGCTCACATTTTCAGCTTTTTCGTGGTATAGTTTGTTATAGAAAGTGTTGATTTTAAAAGGAAACTGAAGCTTTTCTGACAAATCTAAAGGGGTATACTCATTTATGCTGAGCACTGTATTTGCCAATGGAGAATTTGCTTGTTACATTTTGATAAAATGTGTTTGTGTCATGGAAATCACAACACAAATAGATTGTGGATGGATGGGTGCTGTTTTGCGAGATATTGTGTTGCTGAACTTGACAAGCTTCTGCTGCGTTGGTGCAACAGTGGTTATCATGACATTTGATTCCATTTTAGTCAAAGGCAAATAACAGCGATACCTGCTTTGATATCAATACAATAAAAAAGGGATTCACAGAGAGAGAAGAAAAGTTGTGTTTTTGTGTCCTGTGGGGTTGAAAGAAGAAAATCTATTTACAAAAGCATGAAAATATTTGATCACGAGCAGCAGGGGCAGCAGTGTTTTAATGACCTGATCCACAGGCCTCTGGCTGGCTGCAGGCTTTCTCAAACTGCAAAGAGCCCGCTGGTCTGCCTGCCAACGCTTTGGGGCAGTGCTGAGATGAAACAGATAAGATAATTGTCTTTAATGAAACCCAGATCCCCACGTCTGTCTGGACCGGGAGTAGCTGGGCTCTTTTCCCCTTTTTTCTCTCGTTTTTTGAAGGGGGTGTTCCATATTGATCTTGAATTTGGGCAGAGAGTCTGTGAGAGTCGGTCCTTAATTCAAACCAGAACTCATGTACCAGCCGTGGTGGAGCTTTGATACCGTTTGAAGTTCTGCAAGCGAACACGGCACCATCAGCCCGCTGAACCCTGTTGTAATGACAACTCTAATTATCTTCCTTTACGGCCTTGTTTTTACACAGGAAAGGAGCCATTATGTTCTTTGGGCATTTGCATTTCTCTGGGGCAAGTGTTAAAGGTCAGGGAAATGAACCAAAATAACACATAATATGAACGGAGCAGAACAAACCTGTGTGCGCCGTGACTTCATGAAACTTTGCCTGTATTACTCACTGAAACAGGTTTCCAAGGACAGCCAAAACTCCACATTTCTCGAGTTGTATTTTGTCAAGGTTACAGTAAAGTACCTCAGGATCATTAATTTGGCTTTTTCCAAGCTGTTTTGCAATTCTTGCTTCAGTTTGTTGCTGCCATTTTCTCCTCAGCGGGGTTCCTGTGGATCCTTTAAAGTCTTGAATAAGACTTTCTGCATTCCTGTGAGAGGTCTTAAATGTAGATGGGCATTCTGACTGTAAAACTGTATATGAAATCTATTTTGGGCTGTTTTAAAAAGGCCATTTACTTTTTTGAGTTTTGTAAGGCCTTTGGTGTGTCGTGCATATTTCCTCTAGAGTACTTCTGTGCACGAGACAAACACTCTACAACAGCAGGGCTTCTCCCTTTCCTCTTTTGAAGAGCTGCAGTATAGCTGCCTGAAATAACTGATTCCCCCAGATTCCCTGAAAGTATCTCCCAGTGTTTAAGCTATAGGGCTGAAAGATATATTGTTATCGTATCTATATTGAGATATGAACATTCAAGATATTAATATCGAAAAAGCAACGATACAAACAATATAGGTTTCTTATAAATATAACTGCACTTTCCACATTCTTTTACATTATGATGTTTTTATCATTAATTCATTCAATTTTCACACCCCTTTATCCCTTTTCAGGGTGGGGGGGAGGGGCTGGAGCCTATCCCAGCTGTCATTGGGCAAGAGGCGGGGTACACCTTGAACCGGTCGCCAGTCGATCGCAGGGCCATGATGTTTTTATTTTCTGAAAAAATGCTTGGTTTTCAATGACTCTGTAGTCATATAATATCATATCAATATTGAGATATCTGGCGTGAATATCAAGATATGAAACTTTGTCCATATCTTTCAGCCCTAGTTTGATCCAACCATTGTTTAATCAGTAGGTCAAGGCCGTTGAATGGCAAGCCCAGAGCAGAGCATGGGCTGTAAAGGGAATTGAAAACATGGCACTAAACCGTGCTGAGGTGACCAGTTACCACAGAGAAGACCTCCAACATGTGTCTCAGACAGACTTGAGAATACAACTGGATCAGGATCTCAGTATCGGCAATTTCAAAGGTTTTTGAACAGCAATAAACAATGAATATATGGAACTAAGCTGAGGTAAAATACAACCTCTTCAAGGGCTTTTTTCTACAAAAACTTTTGTAGAAATGTGATAGCTGTAAGCTTTAAAGCTCTCTCGTCCATTTTGCATGTGCACTCTCAGGTCTAAACCGCTCAACCATTCTTAGTGAAGGAAACCACCTTCACTTACTACCGTTATTTATTTAGCACCCTTAGTTGTTCCACTTAAAGGAACAGTTTTCATTGAAACAGCAGTGTAGCACATTCAGGATACAGTGGGTTTGATATACCACACATACGCTGATTTACAGTTTGTTCTGAGTGTGACTGCAGCGACTGAGCCGCCATGAAAGAAAACTGCTTACTCATCATTGCAGTGTACACGTTAAGTCAAATATGGCTTCTCAAAGAACGCCACTCCTCACTTTTGTGTTTATTTTTTTATTCAAGACTGTGAGAAAACAGCCCTCCATAAGGTACATTTACCATAATGCAAACTTTAGCCTCTGTTTCATGGAGGGATTTCACAGCGTTCAAACGCTCTTCGAAATGGACTTTCTGGTTTGCTCTGTTGGCTATTTGCAAAACATTCAGGGAAAACTTGCAGCATGAAATTCACTTTTTCCCTCATTATGTGAAATGTATCTACAAATCAGAAATACTGGTTTTCTGATCAGTAAAAACATTTTGTTGAGATATGTTTCAATTTAGTCCAGATGTGAATTTAAATAGAACAGTACACAGTCCAGATGTATGAAGATGACAGGTCAGTACTTATGCTTCATCTTTATAATTGTGTTGATTTAGAGCCCTTCCCAGCAGACTTCATGTAGTGTGTCTTAAAATCTATAGAAGAGTAAAATGTTTGGAGGAACTCTGCATCATTTCAGATCTCAGGTATTCCAATTTTCTTTACTAATTTTATTTTTTGCTTTAAATTTCACTCAGAAATTTTGTTTTGGCATGTCAATAAACTCTGTGTTTTATCCCTGATATTGAGGGTTCAACTCGACACAGATCGGCTTATTTCAGTGAAAAACTTCATGTGTCCGACCACACATCTCTCTGGAAGTTGGTGTGGCTCCAGCTCTCCATAGTGGTGCTCTGATGTTTGCTGTGGCCACAGATATGCTCAGACATGTTCCTTTTCTCTTCCTGTCTCCCATTTGGTAGGGGCGGGGTTGGAGGGCATATCAGAGGTGCGGAAAATAATTCTTCCGTTGATGCTTCATGCTGCTGAAGTAGATGATTCTGCATTGATGTGGACAACACTGATTGACACTTACTGAGGCTGCCACTTGACGACAGTTTTAAGTTTGTTTATCAGGAAAAAAAAATCAACTACAGGTAGACTAGACCTGCAAAATGAAATAATTTTGACTTATAATGAAAAGACATTTTTACCTAGGGGTGTGTGATATGACGATATTAAATCGTTAAGGATTATAACGTGGGGATGATGTCATAAAGCAGAAAGATCGTCAGATCGTCTGTGTGGGCGCAGAGACTTTGACGCGCACCCGACTAGCCAATCGTAGCACATTACGCACAGTGCACGGTGGGATCTCCTGTTCGGTTATGTAGTGTGAAGCCATGGCAGAAAGAGAAAAGGAGATAAAAGCTTGAAGATGTCTGAACAAAAATCTGTTCTAAAGCAGCTGTATTATTCACTCAGATTATAGACATTGCAGTTAGATAACATTTGTTTTAAATTGTTGCACTTTAAGAGATAATGTTGATCTTATTGTTCATTACCTTTTATGTTTACATTTATTGCACATTTTTATAAAAACTGCACTATTTAAATTAAAACATGTTCAGAAAGTTTCTTTGGCTTTAATTGTATTTTTTTTTCTTTAAGGGTTTTACATGTTTTATATGTTAAACATAGGGAAAAAATGGTCAAACATGCACATCAGTCTAAAAAAATCAATGTAGAAAAGAATCGTGATAAAATCGTGATCGTGATTTTATTTTTGAAATATTGCAATATATTTTTGCCATATCGCCCACCCCTATTTTTACCTCTGCCAAGGAGGTTATGTTATCGCCAGCACCTGTTGGTTTGGGGAGTTTTTTGTTTGTTTGTTTCACTTTTAGCAACATAACTCAAAAAGTTATGAACAGATTTTGATGAAATTTTCAGGAAATGTTCGGATTGGGACAAGAAACAAATGATTAGATTTTGGGAGTGATCTGGATCACCGTCTGGATCCAAGATTTTTTAAAGGATACTTAACATTGCAGGATAGGACCATTTTCGGCATTTGCGCATATTTGGTAATTTCATGGTCACGAAATCAAAAAATTTAGATGAAATAAAGGTAGGAATAATATTTATGGTGAAAATCACAATATGGTTGAGGACTGTGGCGCTGGTGGAGGTCTGCGCTCTCTGAGTGCTTTTCTAGTTGTTGAAATTGATCCCAAAAGCTCTTTCTTAATAATAGAAATGGGTTTGTATTTCATGCTGCTTGTAATTATTTATTGAAAAAAATGTTCTTATGCAATAATGTAGGAAAGTAAAGATGCTTCCCGTAATGTTGCATGATGATATGAAATCTAGGAAAAATGAAAAATGAATCAGTGTAATTAAATTGAATTTTGAGAACAAAGGTGTACAACCCTATTGACATCAATATGGAACAGATTTCAAACAGTTTTCTACACAACTTTCTCTTAAAAAGTGGAGAAAACAACAGAGCGAGAGGATGGAGTTGTCTCATGCTGGGGGAGTTGATAATAGTGAAAAAACTTTAAAAACTAATTTGTATAAATAAAGAGTAAAAGACTTCAAACTCCAGTGTGATGTATCCAGTAACAAGCGGAAATAATGACATATTAAATAGTCAGCCATCACCACTCTTACAATCATTACTTCACTCATGATTAAAGGTTTTCTCTGAAAATAAGTGCAGTTTCAACAGTTAATTGGTTCATTTTTATGTAATAATAGAGTCCAGTTTTATTACAAAATAAAAATGCTGTTTCCCTGGTTGATTTCCAGTCCACTATTTCTTTGCTCTTTAAAAATCTTCTGTACATTGTTCCAAGACTGCTTCATTTAAAAACAAAAAACAAGGGCCAGACTGAGCTGCTGCTTTCACATGCTAGATCCAGTGGTTGTGACATCTTGATCATGTTTTGTGAAAAACGGCGAAAATGAAATACTGCCGATCAGCTCCTAAGAAAGCCGTTTCGATGATATACAGAGATTTGATTCAGTGCAGTGGTGAATGGAGTTTTATTTCCTATTTCATGTCCTCTGGATGAAAAAGAAAAGTACAACGCCAACAATGCACAACGCCTACTTCCAAAAGCGTTTCACACTGCCATGTAAGAGTGATGCAACAAGTGTGGTTGGAAATTATGAACAAACTTTAAACATTTTGGGGAAAATAAAGTGCATCCATTCAGCTTGTCTGCATTTAAATTAACTTGAGTTGAGTATTGGCAATTAATTAAAGCATGAAGTTAAAGTAATTTTCTAAACTTAATTAAAAGTTGTAATATTTAACAAAGCCTGAATGATATGGGCCCAAAGTCCTTGACTGGTTATACACAATATGTACCTTGATATGTACTAATGTTCTATGCCAAATTCATCTTAGCCAATGTCAAAATGCCACAGGCCCTTCTAATAACAGTCAGTTGTACGATGACCAAAGGTGTTAAACAAAAACATAAGCACAATTTATGAACATGAATCATAATAAATGGTCTTAAAAAGATTTACACAGAACTATCTAACCTGGTAGATCAAATAAGCATGTGTTTTTACCCAGATTTATGACCAACAGTATGTAAATGTATTCAAAGGTTAAGAGTGACCACAGATTTAGATTAAGGTTTGTTCTCTCTCTTGGTCTTATCAGCCTGAGCGCAGCGTCTGAATGAAGGTTTAAGCTCTGCCACTCAGAGATCTGTGAATCAAAGAGGGAACCAGAGGTCAACCAAACTCCCTCTCTCTCTCCCTGTCCTCATGAAGAACTATCTCCCAAACACCAGTGGTCCTCTTTGAACTTGATTTAGCACTGAGGTCACAAACAGCCGGCCCTCTGCTGGAGGAAGAGTCAGCACCCTGATGACACGCAGAGAGAGGAGATAAGGCTCCGTTTATGTTGTCTCACGCTCACGTTATCAGGGGGCTCTTTAAAGGGGGCTGTGGACAGAATTTACGATTATGGCAACTTCCTAATAGCTCCTCCAGCTGTTTTTTTTACCTTTCATGATTTGAACAGTAGTATTTACTTTGTGTCAACAGAAGTACATAAAGAACACCTTATTTTTTTTTTTAAGATTTTGCCTGTATTTAAAACACAAATATTTCCAAAGTCAAAGGAGCCAAAACCAATAGGCGCACAGTTTTTTAATGAGAATGCTGAGTCTCCTTTGTCTTAATTTGTCAGCAGTCATTTAAGAATATGAGAAAGAGACAATAAACATGTCAAAAAGCAGCACATTTATTATTTTCCAAATATAGACACACAGTAATAAAACAGGCTAAGAAACATTAGTAATAAATTCAGGCTTCATTTGCCTTTTTGAGGAACAAACAGCACTGAAAACAAGAGAAGTATAAGACCTAAAAGCATTTTTTAGAGAATGAAAAGAAATGATGATGGAAAAAAAATCATCAGCTGAGGTAGGTCTGTTTGTTCTGACTTAAACTCCAAGAGGGTCCATTTACAAATTGAAGTAGTGTAGAATTTTTGTTTTTACCTTAAGGCAATATGTCAGAATATTGTCTATGCTGTAATTGGTTGTAAATATTGGCAGGAATGACACATCTGTTAATGAAGATGTTTAACTTATGCTATAATCTGCTGATACTAATATTTGATCAGTTGTTGTTTTTTCCTTCAAATAGATTTAGTTGGAAAATTAATAGAGTTTCAGTTACAGTTAAGATTACTTCCTTCTACAATTATAGAAACTGATTAATCAATATTAAAAGATTGTTGTGCTATGACATGTTTTTCTGTTTTGTCTTTGTTCCATCCACTGTTGTTTTTAGTTTTTTCTGTCATGGATTTATTGGTCTGTAATGCTCAGAATCACAGTGTTAAGGGTGTTACAGTTCAGTGATTGTGGTGTGAGTTGTAAAATCTGTGAGTAATGTTGCCATACAAACATGATCTCAAAAGTTCTCGTTTTTGCCATAATTGAAAGGCCCTGTTTGAAGTTGTGAGTGAGCTCTGCACTTTATACTTTGTAACAGATCTATTTAATGTACCAGAAAGTAAAAAGTAGAAACAAGGCTGGGCTATGGAGTAGTTAGAGTGCCAAATTACAAAAATAAATCTATAAAAGAATAAATAAATAAATGAATAAATAAATAAATTATATAAGAATCCATAAAAGAAAAGGCTAATGAAAGTAGAAATATAAAGATAAATAAAAAAATATGTAGAAAAGTGCTTAATAAATAAATAAATAAATAAATAAGTAAATGAATAAATACATAAATAAAGTAGCTATATAAAGTGATATTAATCAAAACATAAACCCTTAAAAGAAAAGGCTAATAAAAGTATAAATATAAAGACAAATAAAAGTATTTAAATCACATTATAATGTCACTTTAAAAGCGAAGGAAATATGCGCAGAAACATGCGCAGTAGGGATGTGGTTGCGTCACAAGCACAGGAGGAATCCAATCGAGAAGAAACACGGCGATGGAAAACTTGACAGAAGATCTCGTCAAAGTCAGAGAACAACATAATTATGACGGAGAATATGTTTTGGGACGGTAGAGGACGTAATGGAAAATGCTGGTACTATGTGTGCTTTGACCCACACAGACATCGATGAGCACGTATGGCGAAGTCTTGAGAATGTAAACAAAGCGTAACCCGACATATTTGTCCTTCTTCCTCGATTGGGTTCCTTCTGCGCCTGCTCACAACGACATTCCTACAAGCTTGTCGATGTCCGTGTTGGTCAGCGCACACATAATACCAACACTTTCTATTACGTCCCCTACCATTCCCAATACATATTCTCGGTCGTAATTGTTGTGCTCTGTAATTTCAGCCAGTCTTTAAAGTTCTGCTGTCAAGTTTTCAGCCGCCATCCTTCTTCCTCGATAGGTTTCCTTCTGCGCCTGCGTACAACGACATTCCTACTGCGCATATTTCCTTCGCTTTTAAAATGACATTATAATGTGATTTAAATACTTTTATTTATTTGTCTTTATATTTATACTTTTATTAGCTTTTTCTTTTAAAGTTTTTTTTTTTGATTAATATACCTTTATATAGCTGCTTTATTTATTTATTTAGCACTTTTCTACTTATTTTTTTATTTGTCTTTATATTTCTACTTTTATTAGCCTTTTCTTTTATGGATTTTTATATGATTTATTTATTTATTCAGTTATTTATTTATTCTTTTATGGATTTATTTTTGTAATTTGGCACTCTCACTACTCCATACTGGGCAGTTTGGCCTATTTCTGGATTAAATCACCTAAAAAAATTACATTGAAAAAACCCTTCAATAGTGTATGCTTTTGTTTTGTTAAAGACAAACTTAAAGTAAACTAAATTTCCCTTTTTTGGGTTAAATTGTAAGCTGTAAACTTTTTCTTGTAAAGAGAACCAGGAGAGAGGGAATTTTAACAAGAGCACTCAAGGTCTGATATTTTAAGCTGATTCAGATAAATGATTTTATAATTTTTAGTTTCTAAGAAAATGTTCAGGGTGAGTGTTAATGTATCATTTAGTTTTACAGGGTCACCAAAACAATACTGAAACTTCTGACAGCGGCTGAAGTTTGAAATGTGTAACCCAGGCCTGATGAAAACACTTCCAAAAACAATCTGCTATGTCTTCAGCTTTGATTATGGTTCCATATTGTATTGAAAGCATCATAAACACTCTAAAGACTGACGGTCTGCATCAACAACCATGGAACTAATCACTTTTGCGTGTACGTTGCTGAGAAAAGTTGTTTTCCATATTGTTACTGTTGCCTCTGATGTCATCGTCTGTGTCTTCTGACAGGGTGGTTCCTACGTCGGCGGGCCGAAGGATCCTGACGCCTGAGGTGTGAGGAGACGATGTACTCCACTGACGTCCTGCTGGGATGAGAGGAAGCAAACGATGAGTCAGATCTTCGAAAGAATATTAAAGCCAGGTGAGAGCATGCGGGAAGACGCATGCCCAAGCAAACACGAGCCTGTTTATAGCTCAGTGACGATACATAGCAACAGTTAGAGAAATGATGAATGATTAAAAAAAAAAGTCAAATTTGGTCTTAACACAGTGCAAAAGAGTCATTTGTCTAGGAATCTGATGCAGGTTTGTAGTGCTCGGTATGGCAATACGTGTGATGCAAATGTTTAAATGATACTGTCTAGTTTTTTAGTGATTGATTGTACAAAAATATTTCCTCCTCATTTTTAAACTGTTCATTCATTTGATGAAAAGTTACAGAGTCTACAAAGTAGAGGAGGGCACAATGTTCCCCAGGGGGAGCAAACTGACTTAGAAAGTGGGATTACACATCCACAAAGAGGAAAAGTGAATCAAAACATGAACTACACATCATGTTAAACCTTATGAATTCAGTAAGTATGATGTATTAACTTGCATATAAAAAACCCAAGGCCTCTGTTATAAAACGTGGGCTCTGTTAACCTGTTTAAATTGTGAAGCTGTCATTGTGCTTGTACCTGATCAGATGTTTAATATGCTCGACTGCACAACCAGCTTATGAAATACATTGTATTACTTTATAAGTGTGGACTTGAGGCCTAATGGTCCCAGCGGTCAAATTTAATTTTCATTATAGAGGATCAACTTTCACTGATCACTGCATGAAATATTCATATTGACAACCAGTGTAAGAAATGTACGGTCATGTCCCAGAAATAAAATTTTCTGTTATTTCCTTTCTTTTGTAACTGCCATTGGCTAAGTGATTAATCGTAAAAGTGCAGAAATCTTTATTTAAACCTGCAAGACAGACATGCAGCTCTAAATTAAGACCAAAAACAACATTTAAATGGTTTATATTTGATATTCCTCAACATAATTATTTCATTTATTTCGGTCAGTAACTAAAACTCAAACAGATCTTTTATTATTTGGAAATGTAAGAAATTAAGATCACAATATGAAAGACAAAACCCTGCCAAAATTTAGCGTTAGTCACCTAACTCTGCAAGACTGTTAAATTCAAGTTACATTTCTTATTTTACTTCTATTTCTCTAATGTAACTGTGGCACACCAGGAACTTTCTTTGCTCTAATGCGCACCAGAAACCTTATTTTTCCGAAAAAGATACTCTATTGTTTGCTCAGTAACTTTCTCTTGGGCATAAGGGGGTTTTGGTCTTTTCGAGGAACTTACTTTTATTGTCCGAGTTCTTTTGAGGGCACAGTAAAAGTGTGTTAGAGTAATAATTTGTAAAATCTCTTGTCAGTTTATTGATACATCCATATTGCACAAATGCACAGGCAACTTTTCAATACCAAATAGTTGCCAGTGTTAGCATGTAGTTTAAACGTACTTTGGATGCTATTTTTGATACTTGAAACCAAGGAAATTGCCAACTATTAGAAAGGAAGGACTTATGCATATAACCAAGAGCTTGGGACAGATGCCATCATTATTTGCTTTTGAATAATATATCAGAGCTTAAAATTCTGCCATAAAGACACCCTGGATATGTGACAGTGTAAGTCTGATTGAAGACTCTAACAACTTCACTTTTCTTCTGAAATGACTAAATGTCATTTGGCTGTATCAGAAAGTTTTGTGCTAAATTGGATTTCCGCGGCACTGACATGAAAGTTAAAGACGCCTAAAGGGAATGAGGAAGTCAAAGCAACTCTAGGTAACAACATGTCATTTATCAGAGTGACATTAGAGTCCTGGCATTCAGCATACCGGTGGGCCTGCAGGTTAATGAAGCAAATGGGATTAATACCCAGGGAGGAGAGGAGCGCCCTCAGGGATGCTGCATCGTTAGAGTCCGATTAACCTCTGAGTCTTACACAAAGACTGCATGTTTCTCTGAGGGCTTCAATAAGGGACAAATTGTGTTCAGCTCTTCATCAAGAAGAGTCCACTTAAGTAACTCTGAGTTGCTCCAGTAATGCATGTATTTATTCAAGAAATTGGCTTGGATGTTTAGTAGTTTGAAAACTTTTAGACAGGAAAGTGATGTATGTGTGTTATAAGACGTGGCCAACACTCATCGCACTCTGCTCTTTTTCAACTTTCCCTCAGATAGTAATCCTTTGTGCTCCATGCTCACACTGCTTCTACAGTTTGATATTTATATATACGCTCCATCTTGATTGAACATAAACAGGAATGTTTGAAATCACTGCCTTGGACTGTGTTTCCCCCCCTACGCTCCTTCTGTGTGTTTATACTTCCTGTGAGAGGCCCTCTATTTATGGACAACTGAAGAACACAAATAATCATCCCCCTTGGGTGAAAAATCTGCTTTTATTATCTGCAAACCTTAGCATTGCCTTTGTGTATGCTCACACTGCCTTCTGATTGCCTGTTTATTATTCCAGCGTCTCTCCTTAGCCAATGGGGATGAGGCCAGTTGTGAAAGGTGCCAAACTTTCTGCAGCCCTTTTCCTGTGTGTGACATCATTGTGTATCCCTCTAAAACACACTGATCCATGTCTTGTCTACAGCCTGGGTGGCACACATCACACACCACATTAAAAACACGAGGTGGACACATTTTGACCAAGGTATCAGAGGCCGTTACAGGATTAAATCACATCATCCTGGCGTCGCCCCTCATGAGCCTTCATGACCTGTCATGGCTTCACATTTTTAGCTGAAATCTGTAATTTACCAGCTTAAACACAGTGTGTGTCCACAAGACTTCAACCCGGTTTATTTAAGCATCAACTTAACTTTTTCTCAAACAGCAAAGGCCTCAATTACCTCTGCTGTGTCTTCGTTTATGCAAATGTACCAGCACTGCTACTTTGACATGGATCTTTACCTTAAGTTTGATAGCATCCCTTCAAAAAAAGTTTTATTTTGAGAAATTTAAAGATTTTAAAAGAAGCAGGATGGGTTATTGTGTCTCTTTCATTAACCATTGCTGTTCATTTGAAGTGTTTGTCTCAGTATTTAATTAGAGTGGTAGCCCACCACCCCATATTACCACATTGAAAGGAAGACTCATATTGCTTTTTTGTGAAGAAAATTGAGTTTTTGTTGACTTTTTTTATTTCAGCAGGTCATGAGCACCTTGCATTGCATTCCACTTTCTAGCTTTGTCAATCCAGAAATGAATTTCTGCAATGCAGATACAGTTTCCAACACCTGATTGGACTAGCAGTGTAAAGCTACCTTTGTGGGGTAGCAGCCCATCAATAATTACTGAAAGTAACTTAAGAATATAAAATGTGGCTGCAAAACAGAATATATTTTGTTCTGACTGGGGGAATTATGAAATTAGACTTTTGCTCTAATAATGAAGGATGGTAATTTCAGGCCTTGTATGAGGTTAATCTCGTCTAATCCATGACTGTAGTATTTTGTTTCTTTATTTTGGACCGGTGAGATTATGTTGGAGTGGGGGGCCCAGACTCCAAATGAACTACAGGGTGAACATTTGCACTGATTAGATTTCAAATCTGAAGCTAAATCCAGGTTTCTACATTTTCCTTTAAATGAAAATAATAAAACATTTTGAGTATCTATTAAAGATAAAGCATTGATCAGCGGGTGAGTTCTCCATGCAACTTCCAACCTCCTCTGCATTTTCATTCTTAAATGCTGACATAAATCAAGTAGAGCACTACAGGTGTCTGCAGAATGTACACACACAAACATACACACGCTCACACACACATAAACACATGAACCACTGAACCTCAACAGCACTCAATTTCTGCATTTAGTATTTTTCAAGGTTACTCTCGGGGCATCGCAGTCTGATTTGAATAACTTAATATGTGCTGTTCCCAGCAAAACGCAAACAAAACATGTCATTCTCAGTTTTTGACACCACTTCTTAGCTGGTGTAGCCTCACAACCCACCACCTCCTTTATGAGAAGTAGTCATTTAAATTGTATGGACTTGTATGCAGCCAAACAAAGGAACAGCGCAAAACAAACATGTGTTGAAATTGTGTAATTCTAGTGAATCTTTAAGGACACGCTGGCATATGTTTTGTGTTATTCTGTTTTTCTCTGAGAACATGTACAATTTTGTTGCTCTATGTAGATGACAAAAAAATCCCTTTGTGAAAACATTATAATCAAGAGATAAGGAGACAAATACGCTGGAGTCTGGATAAATCAATTGGAATGTTTAGGAATACGCAGTAAATAGAAAAATGTTGATCTTGTCCAAATACATTTTCCAGTCATCACAAATGTTTTGCCATAGTTATTTTTCTCACACATGTTCTGTTAGTTCACTGATAGTGGCCCAACAACCCATTTTTGATCCTGATTCTTGAGAAACTGTCCCGAGGCAAAATAACTTTTTTATTAAAGAAACAGCACATAGGGATTTATAAGTACATCCCTTTTTCAAGTGAATTTCCAAGCAAGTGTGCTATGAACTCACTGAAACACACTGACTCTTTAGTGTGAATCAGCAGTTGCAGGTTTTTGATTCAGCAAAGGTCTCTCAAAGCCAGTTTAAGGGCATGTGGCACTTGCATCTTGATATGAAGTTTAGGTCATGTCTTCTGCAAAACTTTAAGCTATAATTCAGCTGAAGTTGCTGAATCACACCGACAGTGCAACCATTACACCTGTTTCTCCATCTCATGAAGTAAAAACTATTAAAACCATATTTTGGCTTTGCAGATATCACCGACCAATATCAGAGACATGCTGAAATATTTTTGACATTTCAACATCTATCCCTTGACATGCAAAGTTTGATGTCTGACCTCCTGTTTCTGTTATGTGAAGAGAAACGCTTACAGCTGGAGTCTGCAGTAAAATCTGTGGACTTGACAAGAATGACAGCTGCTGTCAACTTGAAAAGATAAAATAACTATAATAACAATTTTTAAACTTTATCACTATCTTTATGAGTAGTTTTCATTGTTTCCATTGCACACTGTGCTTGTATGTTCAGATACATTAACTGTGTTTTAATCATAAAGGCAAGCACACACCTTTATGTTGCACCCCAAATTCAAGCTCTGCATTTTTAATATCTTCACTTTAATAAAAGGTTAAGCTTGGCTCTGAGGCTCTTTTAAGGTAAGGTGCTTTAACTTGATTCAAATATTTCCATGGACCTCAACTAATCTGACTTTTAATGTGTATTTTAATATTTAATGTGTAACTACTCTCTGAAAAAAGCCCCTTTACTGATGTAATATATTCAGTAATGAGACTGCACATGCCTGAAGTGCAGATCAGCCTCTCCTCACTTTTAATGTTTCTGTTCTGTGGTTTTGTTTTAAGGTGTGGATGAAAATGTGTGTGGGCCTGAAAAAGGCTGATTACCAACCAGAGAGCTTTTTATTTCAAGCCGAGGCTCAAAATGGAAAATCTGGAAGATCACTTAGAGTGGCCTACAGCCTGCTGTAAAGTCTGCACCTGCTCTGTGTGCTGCACGTCTAAATACAACCTCTTTCAAGCTAAACATCGTTTTTACTAAATACTTATGTATCGTGAAATCAGGGCAATAATCCCGGCGACTCATGCATACATTTATTAGTAAAAACCATGGACTTCAATTATTGAATTAAAATGTCGAATAAAAAATGATTAGAATAAATTAATAGAACCTTGACCAAATGTTTCAAGTAAATGAAGAATAACAAATGTGTCATTCAGATAAATAAATAAAAAGATTAGTATATGTAAGACAAAGTTTTCATGAGCGCTGACGAGGTTACGCAGCCTGTCACCTGTTAGCTTCCGGTGTACGTAAACTGACGGCGACATTAGAGCGACGAGAAAATATTTTTAAAAGTGGAACGTGTATAAATTTGGGCAATTCAAGCATAAAATGAGATTTAGATACATTCATTTTTAAAAAATATTTTGTTAATTTATTATTGTGCTTTCCAAATGCTAGGAAGCTGAAAAAGCAGGTCATTAATCAGAACTGTATCACTGCCAATGAAATGGCAATAGCTTTATTGTTGTAATGGTAGTAAAGGTGCATTTTAGCAAAAGGTCCATGAAAAAAAAAATTGAATTAGTCCAACTTTCTCTTTAGAAAGTTCTTTTTAATTAAAGGCCTGTAATACATATTTTTTTCTTTGGAACAACTTTCTCTCTAAAACTAGTTAAGTGACATGAACGTTTTTTTTCAATAGAAATAATGATAATTATAAGTATAGGCCTAATTATTGTGTAATTAAGTAGAATTATGTTGGCTGTAGAGTAACAAATTTTGACTTGCACAACTTTCTGCGTGGTACAGTAAAGTTATATCCTTATTATTGTTGTTGAAATAAAGCTCAAATTCGGGTGGGGCTGATAGCAAATTTTAATTAGCTTAACTTCTTCCTGGTACTAATAAAGAGACATTATCCCTAACGTTTTCATGATAACAAAAGTAATATTAGGTGAACAAAAACTTTAATTGACACAGTTTTCTCCTTGTTACTGATAAAGTTACATTACCCTTGGTTACTAGCAAATAAAGTGACACTAGCCTTATTTTTTATGACGAAAAACGCAATATTAGGTGACAGGCTGATAGGCTACATAACAAATTTGATTAGCACAACTTCTCCCCTGATACTAATGGTGTGACATGGTCCTTATTGTGTCCATGATAATAGGCTAAAGGCTAAAGTTAAGTGATAGGCCTAAATTCAAGAAAGTTTAATAAACTTTCTTTTTTAAGAAAATTAAAATGTGACACTAGCTCAATTGTTGCATTTCAAATAAGTTAGTTATAAGCGGTTCTTATAGCCTAAAACAAATTTCAATTACTCAATTTTAAACGGGATTAGCATGTTGGCAATTTCCTCGTTTACCATGGCAATAAAGTTATCATGAATACACATTCAGACATTAAATAAATCACAAGTTAAAAAAACTGGAGCTTTATTGAGGGTATTTTTCCTGGAAATAAAGCAGAAGAAAGTAAATCGTGATTTAAACGTGTGTTTAAATGAGTCACTCCTATCGTCCATATGTGACGCAGTTCAGACTCAGAGGAAAATATGTGTCATGCACTTCTCCCCTCTCCCTATAGCTGGATGATAAATTCTCCTCCAGCCCTCCTCCTGCACACGCAGCTCACTTTCCTTTAAAGTCCGACGCGCCGACGTCAGTAGGCCCTTTAGCAGTGAAGCTTAGAAAAACATCCTGAATGTCATCTCACTCTCAAAAACAACAAACAAGTCAACACCCAAGCCACAGTTACAAGTTTGGAAGACTTTTAGAAATGTTTCCCCTCCGCTCACCTTTTGTCACAGCGCGATCCTTCGGCCTCTAGCTAATACTTCCCCGCGGGTGTCCCACTTTTATAAATCCATCAGACTCAAACTATTCGGATTAAAGTTTGGTCAAACAGGAGAGTTGGACTTGTTTCGGACGCAGAGCTCCTCTATGCTCCCTCTCTGTCTGCAGAGCACTAAGGCTGCTGCTGCACGGCTGCTCCC
The DNA here is from genome assembly GCA_036419115.1 of Scarus forsteni. Taxonomy (NCBI): domain Eukaryota; kingdom Metazoa; phylum Chordata; class Actinopteri; order Labriformes; family Labridae; genus Scarus; species Scarus forsteni. The sequence goes on along the minus strand of JAZDUH010000111.1, from coordinate 11,466,869 downwards.
TCTGAACATCTGCTCATTTCACGTGACTTTTTTTAAAAATACTAACATCTGGTCTAAATAGGTTTCATTCGGAGCCTCTGCATCGTGTCAATTGCCAACTCCTCCAGCTCCTCTCTCCTGCAGAAAGAGAGGGGAAACTTATTTAAGCTTGGAGCATGGCGTGAAGACTGTAAATGTATTTATAAAAGAAAACCTGAGCTTTTTAACACGCCATCACAGCTCACATCCATCATAAGCCATGTTTATTTGCCTGGGAGTGAGCGAAAACCCTCAAATGTTGAAGTTTTTTGAAAAAGTTGTTTATAGACTTAGACCATATGTGTTTTTGTGTGAGGCAGTCTAAACTTAAAGTGAGAATATCCTGTGTGTGTGTTTCTACGAGTGTGTGTGCAGACCTGCAGCCTTTAAGCTACCTTCACGGCCTCCTTAAATTTCATAGACATCTGGGAATTCCATGCATGCCTCGCAAGCCAATTACACACCTTCAAACGGACACACACTTTGATTTGGACAGTGGGAAACACTTTCCCAGATCACTCAGATCAATCACCGCACGATAACACTATGAAAGATTTATTTAGTGACGGTAATCGGGGATTGCCCTCCTGGGCCGTTTGGCATGCGTAAAGGCGCACAGGACGCGGCAGATCTGCACGATCACAGTGGATTATTAGCAATGATGTTGGCGCATTTTAAAATTATATATCTTTTGGAATTAAAAATATCAAGAATTATACCCTAAAATAATAATACAACGGGAAAACTTTTAAGCACTTTACTGAGGTTTTTTTTGTTTCATGACAAAAGTACCCTCCACTGGACCTAATGGGAGGCTGGCAAGACCCCAGTGCAACTGCTTGACTTTTAATGGTGATCTTAAAGTTTGCTCCTTAATCCAAGAGTAAACAAATCCAGGAAAATATGGAGCTAGAAAGACTGGAGGCAAAACCTTTCATGAAAAATCGAACTTACTTTAAATTATAAAGGACGACATTTTTATCTGCATTAATGCGTTTTTTCCAGGTGTTCTTGAGTTTTACATTTGTTTCAAATATGAAGATGTGGTTTTAAACAATGTAAAACTCATAAGAGCCCCAGTTTTTCCTTTCTTTGGAAGGATGGTCATACAATAGAGTTTTTGTGACTCTAATGTGTTTGAGGGCCAAAAATAACACTACTTGTTTACCTCAGGGACTGACGCTTTTGAAAATATATCTAATGAAAAGTTCAGTCCACCACCGTTTTTAAGAAAAATAGGAAAAACAAATTTAATTATTTATGAACAAAATAAAGATCGATACAAAAAGTCAAAAGGACGAACTTTCATTGTCAGTTTCTTTAATGCAAAAATGTACAAACATTTACAAAAACGAGAACAAAACAAAATGTATTTGCACACTTAAGACACAGGATTTTTGTGCTCAATGTAACAACTTTTATCAATAAATAAATAAAATGTCATCTGAAAATACGTTTTTTTTATTAATCTGCACAGGTTAGATCCACACAGTCAGCCTGTAATGGGAGCTACACCACCAGTTGACAGTCTCACAACAAAAACAGAGAGAACTGCTTTAACAACGCACTCTGATCTCCACAGAAATAAGTCCATGAAAAACAAACACAAATTAACAAAAGAAGTCCAACATTCGTCGTCATGAAAATTAAAACACATCAGACTGAGAAAAACGGCTGCAAAGCCCATTAGGCCTTTTGGAAAATAGTTAAAAAGCTTGAGTCGTCTTTGGTTTAAATAGTGATCCCATGTATCCAGCATTGGACTCCAGATTTATCCCGTCAGAAAAAGTAGAATCAGCAGTCACCTGTAGGTTAAAAATTCATTATTTACTATAAAACTCTGCAGAAAGCTCTCAGGCTGCATTACACCGCAATAGATGCGGAGTAAAACAAAGTTCTAGTGGATTATTCTCCCATATTTTCAGGCTTGGGTCATGCATTTTTTTAGTCTAAAATCAAGCGTACCATTAGGAGCATGATTTCTCCAGATGTTAGTGTGATGTTGACATGGACCAAGCGCCCTCCATCCTCCACACGGAGAAGGCGTAGCTCAGCCTCTCGTGAGCCACATAGCTGCAGCTTGCCATTTTAGAGTCCAGCTCGTCGCTCTGCAGCACCTGGTACAGAAAGTCGATGTATCTGGCCGCCAGTTTGAGCGTCTGTATTTTGCTGAGTTTGTCCGAGGGCAGCGTTGGGATAATTTTCCTGAGCGCCGCGAACGCCTCATTGAGGGACTGGGTCCGCTGACGCTCGCGCACGTTGGCCATGACCCGCTGCGTCTGGAGCTCCTCGAAGGACTGCGGGCTGCTGCTGCTCGACTTCTTCCCTCTTTTCCCAGGGGTCGGGCTGTCCGAGTCCTCCCCGCTCTTCCTGCCCGTTCTCCTCTTCTTCCCACACCTCTTGGGCTGTCGGTCCAGCTCCCCCTCGCTGTGGCTCAGGCTGTCCACAGGAGAGACAGGAGAGCTGCCCGACTCGTCCCCCAGGTTCTCCTCAGACATCTCCTCCGCACACCAGGAAGATGGCGCCCACAAAAGGTGTCCAGTCCACCCCCGCCAAAAAAATATTATCTCCCTCTCATGAAGTCACGGCGTTGTAGTCCACCTGTAGGTCCTCTGTGAAGACACCCAAGTATCCATAGATGTGTTTTTGGGAGGGCAAGTCTGTTCCGTTACTTGAGATACTTTTAGGCTCTTCTTATAGGCTGCTTGGAGTGAACTTTTTTAGGGGGGAGAGATATGATTGGCTTAGAGGATGGATTACGTGAAGAAAAGGGAGGGAGCATCTGAGGAGCTATCAGAAATAATCCTGAGAAGACAACCACTGTTTAACAGTATGCCTACTCCAGCATTATGTAAGTAGTGCAGTAATGACAGTTTTAGGACATACATGAAGGCCTTAAAAAGCTATTTTTATTCAGGCCTGTATGTATTTTAAAGGTGAGGTAGCCAACATGTTAGGACTGTTTTATTATACTCAGCAAAATCTGCATGGTCAATTTAACACCAGCAGAGTTAATATTGACAATATTTAACTGGAAAAATGGGTCCACACCACAGAGTGTTGATCAAATCGGTTTTGGAGTTAGTAATTTAACACCAATCAAGTGCAATTACTGTCTTATTTTTTTAGTTGAAATACACTTGTGACACTAACCAGTGCTAATGTGTTTTAACACCTCTATGCAGTGTTAAAAGCATACTGTCTTTGGAGAGCTGTTTGATGAACTGTTTTATTTATTACCTGTTCATGTGGAATTAAATGAAAATTATGCAAGTCCTACAAAAATAGAATATTATACCACCACTGATTTGTAGTTATGTTGTTCACCACAACCATGGTCACGTTGGGAGAGCATTAGTGCTCACTGATGCTAACAGGTTCTAATGAAATGCTGCATCGGTTAGCCTGGTGTTTAACTTTGTGAACTTGGTTCATCAAATGTTTACTTGAAACTTTTTTCTTTCTTTCTTTTGTTTTTACATTTATCATGGTTACAGTCTTTTCTATCCAGTTGGGACATCATGAATGAAATAATAAAACCACAAAGGGATGGCTGTTTGAAGTTTTAAGCAAAGTATACATTAGCGTTCGAGCGGCTAATTGTTGAGATAAGGACCATTAAAAAAGAGTAAAAAATCAAAAACTGGTTAAAAAACAAAGTTTAAAGATAAGGAACAGATCAGTTTAACTGGGGCCCGTAATATCTGTGGTGTTCAATATGGAGTATGAGTAGGGACGATTGACAATTGTCTCATCCAGGTTCAAAGTTTAGAGTTAAAAGTTCAGAGTAACACCTACAGATTTGAATTGTAATTACATCGTATTAGCTTTATTTTTTCCCCTCAGACTTTTTTTCCCCCACCAATTACGATTAACATATGACATTTTAGCAACACCAGCATTATAACTCCACTCAACATGCTATGTTTTTTAAGTATAGTTTCAAAAAAGTTGGAGGATAATAAAATCCATGTTATTCTACTGTAGTTTATATTGTTTTCAAATAATGTGCAGTTTTCCTCAATATTTGGCTACTGATGAGTGATGATTTTAAGGCCATCTGCCAGAAGCTGTGCTCAGTAGAAAGTTTATTAACAGTAAGAAACTCTTACAGCAATGACAGTGACAGCCTGCTTGACTACAAGATAATCATTTGAAAAACAAAGGCATAATGGAGAATTATTATTTTCATTTAGAATTTTTTAATTCAGTAAAAAATCGCCAGCATGCATTATTTTATATAATTTTTATGGACACTTTCACTCTGCAGCTCAGTTCTTTGATAAATGTTCGACAGACATTTGACATCTGGACTTTTGGATTTCACCAAAAGTGTCTGCTTTTGTTATTTCTTACAAAAATGTGGAAATATACCTTGTGTATCACCTTTAAGCTAAAAACTTAAAGATTGGATTTCTGGAACTAATTTTTTACCTTCTGTCATTAGTCTTCATTTCAAACAGAATTTTGAAATGCTGATTGCAAAACAAGTTTACGAAATTGCTACAGTTCAGCTGGATTCTTGTTGAGCCAACACACAGGCTTTCGTAAGTGGTAACGTTTACATTTCAGTCTGCAAAATCTCATGAGAACAACCAGCTTTTGTCATTAATGATGTGGAAGTTAAGAATCATCAACTCATTGGAATGTAATGTTTTTAAGACTATGCTGTCATTTGTACGTGTATATTATTTTTCCTTACATTTATAACCACACTGTATTTATGGATGTGCTGTATGCTTTCTCATTTTTCTTTTACTTTTTTCTAACACTAACCTCCAAAAGCCCTCCATGAGTAAGTGTTATAAATTAGCTGAATCTGGGACTTTTTCATTTATATATGTAACCTCATAAATGTAATTTTATATCCATGTTAAAGACATAAACATGTGAAAATAACAATGAAAAATGTTTAGTTCATTTTGAATTTGATAGCTTGTAAGATTAAAAACTTTTTTTTTTCATATTTTGAACTCACTTTCCATCATACACAGAAATTGCTCTAAATCTTAACGTAAACAGATAAGAACGGTTTAATCAGCAAATTAAAGTAAGTCTTAACAGCTGAGGAAAATGCATTTCTCTCTGTTGAACAGTATAAACAGTTTGGGACTAAACACAGATCCTTGAGGAACCCTTCCTGAAATCTCCAAGCTTCAGATTTGACATTTAGCTGTATATTGCAAGCTGCCGTCATGGTTACCCTCTTCTTCATTTATATGTAAACTTGGATACTTTACCATGGGGCAGAGGTACACAGAGTTGCCAGGGGTCTCAGGGGGCTGAGGGCACTGGGAAATGTTTCATCAACAATTTAGTCAAACATTTAGTGTATAGTGCTTAGAATATAGATAATTGTCCCAAAGTGCATAAAATAGCACCAAAGAGAGTTTGATAGTCCAAACAATTCCCATGAAAGACCCTTGGGCCTACTACTGAGTTAAAATCCTCAATAAGTCCTGTTTTCTTTTCATGTCAGACAAATTATACCAGGGTAGATCTTCATGGAAAATAGGGCTGAAATGTATTGGGTAAAAATGATTTATTCTCCTGCTATAAATATTATAATTTTATTAATATCAGTTTCCAGTTTAATGGTGTTCTTCTGATGTGCAACAGTGTCCGAAGAAATGTTCATTTGATTAGATATTCGCAATATTTCTTCACTCTTTGAGGTGTAACACTATCGTGTTCAAAATAAGTCTTGTCTGTATCATTTAAAGTGCTGATAAGAGGATAACTGCACACAAACCTAGGCCTACATGATGGTAACAGACAGATTATTCCACAAAGTCCTGAGAATAAGAACACTTTCATTTTTGGTTTGTATCAAACAACTTTAAAATGGCAGCACAATGTTCTTTGAGTCAGTCGACTGACTTTTCACTTTCTATGATATGACTGTTGCATATACTTACATTGTAATACAATATTGCAGACCTAACAGCATAACACATTTTTTTGATGTAGTGTATTATTGTGTGCTAAAGCGAAACAATTTAAATGTATGGATGTTTGATTTTAAGTAAAAAAAATCGTGCTTCAGCAATGGTGCACATGTATTGTTTATTCATATAAAGTACACCTCACTCTGAGACATGTCGAGACCTTGGGTTTTGTCGTTACTCATAAAGATGTTATGAGGAAATAGGCAACAGCTTACTCATATCTGGGCGTGTCCTATAGTTATGTTGCTCTTTGGCTTTGTTGACTGATAAGAAATGCTTCACAGTATATTTCTCCACTTGATTCAGTTGATTGCTTGAAGGAGACTTGCTAAAACAGCCCATGCTCAATTGAGCATTGAAGTTCTGTAAATTGCCCTGGCAAGGTCATCCTAAACTTTTGAACCAAGTCCCATTAAAGCAACAAGCTTTGTTCCCTGAAGTAACACATTGTTAAAGTTTTTATTTTCTTGCAGTAATGAGACTGGATTCTGGACACACATCTTTGTTTCCTTTTTTTCTCAGTGTGATCTACAAAGGAGTACCCCATCATACTCCTGCTTTGTGTTTGCTGTGATCTCAAGTAATGGTAAGTTGACATTTCTTTGTTTAAGCCAGATATTGTGCAACTTTGGCATATCCCTGCTGGCTGAACCCAAATGGATTTTTGGATTTATGTTTCCGTCCGCTCCAGCTTAAATCAAGCGATATCAAAAGACTGTCATATAGCAAACATATGATCCCAATCATACATTTCTGTCAAGCAGCCAGCACTGCACATTTTCAGACTTCTCCTCGGAGAACTCCTGCATGCTCTAATTGTATTCCCCACCAGAGGTCATGTGTTTGTAAACGGTACTTCGCCACAAAATTTATGTCAAACTGTAAAATAAAGTTCCTTTGTTCCTACACAAAACAATACAGGACTTCATCTTGCCCTGGTAGGTTCAGACATGAGGAGAGAGCAGCTCTGTGTTTAAGAGCCTCTGGTATTTACTGGCTTGGTGATACAATATCCATCTTGTTTAGTGGGGGATTACTTTGTTTAGGTTGAGAAGCCTGTGGTCCACAGGAGCAGCATCTGGTTCAGGAAACAGGGGGGCATCAGGGTCGGAGGTCACAACACTAGTGAACATCTATTTACATCCTGGATGAGGCTTGAGAGTGAAGAATTGTTCCAGGGGAAAACACAGGCTTGTTTGAGTGGCTCTAATTAATTCAAAATTTAATCTCCATATATGTAAATGTCACCTTTCTCAAAATCATTTGATAACACCCATATAACACCCATATAACTTAATCACTCAGTCACAAACTGAATGAGAATTTAGGCTCTAGCATTTGGTACATTAAGATCTGTTATACCCCTTTCAGACTGGCCAAAAAAACAGTTTTAACCTGGTAACAATCAGCTGTCTGCAGTTTGAAAGGTTTAATCATGACATCAGTTTGATGCGCCAGAGGAAAAAAACACAGCCACGCTCATCTGCTGCCGATTAGACCCCTATCTGCTGGCAGTGGGAAAGGCGTCGCTAGCCAATTGTTAGCGGGTTAACTTGCGTTGAAAACATCTGAATTGACCCGCTAATTTTAGTGTGAAAGCGATATTAGAGCCTCTTGCCCCCTCCACTCTGATTGTTTGATCGGTCAATCGGTCAACTCTGTGGAAATTATTCAGCTCAGCACTGCTGCACCATGTTGTCAACAGCTCTACATTCTATTTAGAGTCCATGTTTCGCCCCAGGCTTCCCAGCTATTTAATGATAGGAGGTCACACAGGCCTAATTGGTGTGTGTGTTGGTAGGTTGGGGGGGGGGGGGTGGGGGGGTGGAGGAGACTAGACACTGCAGACTTTTTGACTTGTGCATAGAAGTATCTCGCAGGACTTGTTAAACACACTAAAGGGCATACATAACTCATAATATGTTTTTTAATGTCTTGCAGATAAAAACGTTTTCTCATTGCCTTGTCAGTTATTGGATTTACCTCCACACGATGCAGAGCTCAAACTTTCTGCTGTTTTTAATAGGATGAGGATTAGAAACACGAATTGAAAACCAATTCCACTTAAAAAAATCAGCTAACAAAATTCTTTCCACTTTGTTCAATGTGCCTTGCAAGTCAAGACCATCATGGTCTCATGAGGCTGCCTGCAGAAATAATTATAAAGAAATCAAATGTGTGATCAGAGCAGACAGAAAACAGAAGTGAATTGTGACTTAGTTCCACACAAACTGATGCTAACTTCACTACGTCTAGTGTCTGTGTCGGTCATTTCAGGCAGTGGTTTAAAATCCAGCAACTTGCAGAAGCATTCATTTGTGCATCAGAGCATTGAATATGATAAGTGCCATTTGTTTGACATTGTTGCTGTTAAAAATAAGTGTGAGGTTTTTTTTTCCCCACACAGAAAATCCCTATGAATTAAGTATCAATAAAGATTTGAATCAATAACAGAAATGAAAATTTTGTTAATAAAAGCTCCTCAGTCCCCACTCATATCAGAATTCATCAGTATCCAGAGTCTGTGCCCACCTTTGTCCACCTGTGTGACTTTGATTTGAGCTTTGTTGTAACATAATCTAGGTGAGTTTCAGGAGCATTGACCATTCTTGTAATCCTCACTTTGGCCATTTTCATCAAAACTGTTTTAATTTTTGGCATTTCTTTATTTCCTGTCATTAAGGAAATGAAGGAAATACTTGTGCTTTTTTGATCAGATTTTTCTGGTAACAGCCTTTATCTGTTTATATGAACACTACAGTACTCAGGTAACTCATAAAGTCATAATGATACGATTACAGGCATGTTTGTAGCTTTGCTGGGTGATGATTGGAATAATTTGAGAAGTAACAGCAGCAGCAGGTGAAGGTACCTTTCTGTTTTACCTGTCCATGGTGCTGAACTCAGCACTTCACCTGCTGTACCTCACAGGTAAACAGAGATCCTCAACCGCCTCATCTTACTCTTTCATACAGTGTTTTGACCTCTGGGTTTCTTAACAGACATACAGTAATAACATGTCAGTTCATGTGATCATTCATTAGACACTGCCTTTTACAAACAAACGCTAAACTCTACGGTACTTTCATGCTAAAAGTAATTAAAGCTTTAGGTACCTGACTGACCTATAAAGTTGTCCCAATCCCAGAAAATATAACAATAGTGATGCCTTTTTTGATATCATAGCAACAACTAAAGCTCCAGGGCACCAAAATGTGAACATTATTGTCTCATTTTCAAAACTCATAAACAAGCTCCTGCACTCTTGCTTTCAAAAATAATGTTTTTTGTTTCAGAACCATTTTCTGTCTCCTTCCTCTCGAAAATATCAGTCTTTTGAAGTCGTTTTTTAAAAGCTTCTCTACTTTTTGATTCTGTAATTAAAGAGACTGTGAGGAGTTTCTAAGTAATTACAAAAAGTCTCACTTTTAGATATATGCCTGATCGAAATATTTCTAGTTATTTAGCTCCTGTAATAATCAATTTATTTGCACTTCTGACTGGGGTGTGTCGCTCTAGATCAGCTGTATACATCGTATTGTTAGACTTATATTTACAAAAATGCTGCCATAGTGATAATCACATTCTTCATGTGATATTTGTGAACGACAACACAGAGCATGCTAGCAATAGCGAACAATAGCCTGGTAGATCGGGATGTTTTTTTCCGACTGTAACTGGAACGCCGATAAGTAGGAGATGATGTCACTCCCATTTCCGAGGTTACCAGAACGCAGCATTACGACAGTCGCCGCGCATGCTCATGGGTAGCAGAGTCTTAATGTCGCCGGTAATAGATTCTCCTCATAGCACCTTAAAGTTAAGTCAATATAATGTATTTAAAATGTTTTTACAGCTCCAAAATCCCCATCAAAGTAATCCTCCTAAACTGTAACACCTCCATACATCACTAGGAACTGCTGTTAGTCTGCTCAGTGGCTGCTGTCTCTTTGTCACGATGCTTTCCAGCCCTGATGTAAACAAATGCTTTTGAATAAACACTACAGAAAGACCCAGCATGTAGCATTCATGGCCTTTTGAAGGAACAGCACAGATTGGCAGTTTTTAATCTAAAAATTAAATCTTAAGTTGTATGTTGGCTGTGTCATATGATACTCACATATGACCTGTCCACAGAAGCTGTAATGATTCAGCATCATCATGATTGGTTATTAGCATCATTAACATCAGTCACACTCTATAGAGGGTACACACAGCCGCACAATTTGTGCTCCAGACAGTTCTACCCACTGAGTGGTAGGGACCAGCACCCGGTAATCAATATTGGTGGTAACAGATTTTTTTATACATTTTTATGATAATTACCAAAAATGTAGATTCTAATAAGATTTATGATTAAAAAGGACTAAAACAATAAATTCTGGGTTTTCACTGCCCCAGGTGAACATTTAAATAGCAGTAACAAAAACCTTGACACTTTTCAGCTGAATTTAAGTATTAAACCACATACTTAATACTGATTGATGCTGTCAGTGTGTGTTTTTTGCCACTCTGTGGCTGACAGTCCTCTCAATCTAGGGCTTAACGTTGATCAGAAATATTTACTTTCCACGTTTTTCCTCCTGTGATAAATTTTTAAAGGATATATATAAGCAGACATATCTTCTTGTGTTTAACACTTTTAATTAGATTTTTGACTTGTTTTTCAATAAGCCCACTTTTCTACCAGTTGGAGCTGGGAAATATTACCCAATCTCAATATCATAATTAATTGAAGCTCTCACCTTGATTACCATTAATGAACGATTATTCTGTCCTATGCTGGAACAAGTTAGTGATGATACCGACGGTTGTTGACTAGGTCTTCATGCAGAATTTACACTTAACTTCTTTCTGCTCAAGGTCCTCTGCACAGAATCCAAAATGTGCCCAAACAACGGAGACAACATTTTTTTCTTGGCTGCAAGGTTCTCTGATAGATTGGCACTTGTCTGCTCCATGTTGGCAGTGCATCCTTCACTCCTGTCAAAAGTGAAAGCAGACTGTATGGAGGGGGCGCGGTCACGTGACTTGCACAAGGAAAATAATCAAAATAATCAACATGAGTAAAATTACTTTGATTAGAAGGTCCAAATGTCGATTTAGATTATTTTTCGATTAATTGCGCAGCCCTACTTCCAGTGCAAGGTACAGCCCTCTGAAGGTGACTGTAATAAGCACACAGGAGAGGGGGCGCTAGGCTTGCAATTGCACCATGCTCCCTATCTGAACTATAAAGCCTCTGGATAACTGTTGAGCATCATCTATAGGTCTCTACATTTTGCAAAGAGGTAACACACTAACATACCTGCATCATGGTCTCTTTGTGGGGATATGACATGGACTTTTATCAGAGATTACCAAAGATATAGAAAATTAGTGGGTGTTCTGTAACCACACACACAGGCGGCATAAATCTTTTTAGATCACATAACTGGTGTTGCATGGCAGGCAATGTGACTTTTGAACATAAACACTTTGCAGCTGCACCGCCCTTCTTTGTTCTGAAATCTACAACGTGGATGTTGTTATCCTATCATAAAAATAGAATGCTCAATTTTGACTGTTTTCTGAGTCCTATAATAAATCTGGATGATCTGACTAAATGGGATTTGATTTGTTTTCTGTGAGATTTAAAATTGTCTGCCTGAACACAAAGAAAGAGAAAGACATCACTCTTTTGCGACACCTACAGTGACGTCTTGGTTTGATGTTATTGTAATTTCTTGGTTATGGATGGATGCGTTCTTCATGTATATTTCAAAACAGAGCAGGGCTGCCTCTAATGAAACCAATGTTAGTGTTCATTAAACTTGAGTGATTTGACAATAGTGAATTGTTTTCTTTATTGTTGCAGCAGTAGTTAAGGTGGAGGAGCATCTTGTTTTGGTGGCTGTTAACTATAAGGTGCTGTGAGAAAAATGACTTCAGCATTCAGTATCCCTCCTGCAAAATGTGCTCTCTGCCTCAAAGTGACGAGAAAAGCGATCATTTTTTACCTTTTTTTGCAAATACAAACTTCAGTGCTGCCAGTTTGTAGATTGGAAATGGGTTTTTGTGATTGCACTGTCAGCATCTGAGATCTCTGTAGTCATAAACGAAACGTCAATATCCCCTATTTTAGAATAACAATAATGCAAAAGCTCGTATTGACACCCACTTCTACATTTACATTTCTTGGCAGATTGCTCTGCACAGCTCAGCTTGTTGCTGCTGAAGTGACTCTGAGAAAACACAGCTGCTTCTCAGGAGTATGATGTCATTACAGGACGGCTTCTCCTGTGTTGATCTTTAATAAAGACGAAACCCTCATCAATCAGTGACAGACTGTCAGGGCCTGACAATCAGGAGAACACGCAGAGGAGATAAACTGTTCTCATTGTTTTTCACCGGGATTTATTTTCTGTGCACTTTTGTCCGTTCAGTTAACAACACATGAAGGAAGGCTTTGTCCTTATCAATGAGCAGTGAGTTGGTGTGATGATAAAGTCAAGTGTACTTTACTGACTCATGCAATTTGACACAGCAGGTCATGAGTGACCCCAGAGCGTCATTAACCAAAGCCTCCCTGAGGTCACATTGAGGCAGACACAACTCAGGCTCTCACTCACTAATTCCTGAGCCAGGTCCAGATCCACAGAGACCTGCCTATTTTCTCTGCTCCAGCCCAGAAAGGCCGTGTTTCTCTATCAGCCTACTCATATCTATTGAAATAACAAACCGCATTCCTCCACATGTATGAGGCTCCCACAGTTGACAGTGATATTCATGTTCACTCCATTAAAAGTTTAACCGCAATGAGCGCAGTGCCAGCTTGCCAAGATGGATCAGCTGCCCTGGATGAGAAAAGACAGGGAGTGTGCTCTTCAAAGAGGCGTCGCAGATAGCCTCTAATCAACCTGAAAGACTAACAAGGTCAAACAGCAGAGGTGGATGACAGCGTTTTTTCCCCCGTCTTAAAATGTCCTGTTTTTCAGAGAAATCCAGACTTCATATCAGGGGATTTCTGATAATAGCAGTGGAGTGGCTGCAGGAGCAGATCTGGAGTGTTGAACTGGGAGGTGAGGATGAAAACAGGCCTTTATAAGCTGTCTGGACACATAGGAGCCAGGACTCCTGAAGCTAGCTGTAAAAGAAAGCCTTTGAAAGCCGTCTGCTTTGAAGTCGCAGGTTTTTAATCGTATTCCTGCAGCAGAGGACAATACAACTTTGTCTGAGACTAAAGCTGACCCATTTCTGGAATCTTATCCAGTGGTAAAGAAAGTACTTGACTTTACTTGACTCAGAGTAAAGATACTCCTGTCAGATATTACTCCAGTACCAACAGAAAATACTTCCATTCATTTTTCTGCTTATCTCTTTTGGGGTTGAGGAGGAAAGAGCCTGACCCAGCCGATACTGGTGAGAGATGGTGTACACCCTGGACTGATCACCTGCCGATCACATTGAGGACACAGACAGCCATTTATGCTAACACTCACGTCTGTGTTCAAGCCACCAGTTGACCTACGGAGTGTGATTTTGGTCAGTGGGAGTAAACGTACTGTATGCACAGAGAGACCATGCAAACTCCAAACTAGGGATGTAACGATATTAAAATTTTGTATCACGGTTATTGTGACCAAAATTATCATGGTTATCATTATTATCACGGTATTTTTGCGGTGTGCTCAAAATGTTTAAAATGTACTTTAACACAAAATTGAACTCATTAACCCCTTTAATATTATAAGTTTAATACTTCTTTTTAGTCTTTTTTGTTAATTAATGTGTTTTGAAATGCCCTTTGAGTACATTTTTTACCCTTCTTTCATGAGAAATAAATGTAAACAATTCTAGCAAGTATTTGACATTATTAATAAACACTTAATACAGTGTCTCGTTCTAAAAATCATGACCTGGTTGCTCAGATTTTAACTCTAAACAGGATTCTCTTTATAAACAATTGAAAATTAACAACATTTAACCTATTTTACATGCACTCACAGATTTTAGTTTGCCTGCAGCATTAGTGTCCATGTTACAGCTCATCATATTAGGCCATGTCATGGCCTTTTTTTTAACTGACGATAGTCCCTGTTAGCCCCCTTCATGACTCTCCTCTAGTCTCCTTCTCCTCTCCCTGGCAGATCTCCTTGATATTTTTTTCCAGAGCACGATCGATTAAATCCATAAAGCACAAACTTTGACGGAAAAAGACGATCAATTTCAAAATATGGCGAAAACACGGTAAAAGAACGGCAAGAATACACTCCAAAATGATCATAATGCTGTTATTTACAACATCTAGACATTATTTAGACAGAGAAAACTGACAAACCTCCTGTAATTCACTCGGGTATGGCTCATTGAATCTTTTCTCTTGCTCTATCTCTCTTTCGCCCTCTCTCGCTCTCTCTCTTGCTCGACCTCCACGGCTCCGTCAGTTCATTTACTCGAGGAGTTACGGCAGTTTTAACCGTGGACGTCTTTTTCTTTAGCAGCAGCTTCGTGTTCAGACAGGGTGACTGTCTTCTAACAGTTTCACTCGGCATCCTTGTAAAATCCAAAATTTAACCAGACTTAAGAGTCCGTTTCCAGAGGGAACTCTCCGCTGTCTGTAACTTCCGCTGAGGCCAAACAATGCGAACTGCGCATGCGCGCTTCCCGTGAGGCCGTTTCATCCAGGAAGAGCCTCATAGTTCAGGCAATTCGAGGCGAAGAGGAGCATCACCGTGCGTTTTTGACTCATTGTGGTTATCAAACACGGTAAAACGGTAATTTTTATAGGACGCGGTAATGATAACCGTGGGAAATTTTACCGCGGTTTACCGTTTTACCGGTAACCGTTACATCCCTACTCCAAACCAAAGGTTGCAACAGCACTATCTGCACCGTTGTCCAACCTTCAAAGCAAAAGTTGCCTTTTGAAATTATAACTCAAATTAAATAATGGAATACTGTCTTTTGAAAATACCCAGGTCCTCAAACTATGATTGAGCCAACATGCTGGAATATGCTGCCATTAAATTTTTCCAATTGTCCATCTTTAATCCATAAGATACAGTATCTTTAAAAACACTGGGTATTTTTCTTTAAACTTTGACCAGACGTCCACCTGTATTGAAAGATGAGGTAGACTATGAAAACCGGGGTCAATGGAAAATGCATGTTCTGTTGTCATCCTTTGCATGCAAACACGGCAGCTAAAAAAGCTGGATGGGATCCACTCTGACTCAAGAAAAACTGATAAGACTTTGGGGTCATAGGTTTAAAGTCCAAGGTCACACAGCCTCATGATGTTTTCAGATTTTGGTAGCCATAGTCAAGCCAAAGTCTAGCTCATGGAGTTTCTTGATCTCAAGAAAGAAACAGGTCAGAGTCGACGGGAGCAGAATTTGACAGAAAGCACTGAAAGTATTCTTGTGATATTGAGCTCTCATTTGACGACGAGAGTGCATTGTCTAAAGTGCGCTGCTTATAGCCGTCTGTGGTGTGTTGGTCAATATTTTGCTGTTTTTGATGATGCATATTGAAATTATTGTAGACACCTACTCTTCATGCCAAATCACTTTGCACCAGGCGGTGAGTAGGGCTCATTGTGTTTACAGGTGTAGGGTGAACATGTTACTGTATGACTTACAGTCTGTCAAATTGAATTCCTCTGACCTTGTTTTAGAATGGACATGTGCAAAGTTTGAAGGGTACCCATCAAACGTATTCTTAAGATGCAAGATGATACATTCACAAAAGCAAAGGATGAGCATTAGGCTCCATAATCTTAGTGTTTGACCTGTGTCTTCCAAAAGATTTGTAGTTAATCATTTAACCCAGATGGACAATTGTTCAAAGTTGAGTTTAATCCATCAAAGCATAATGGAGCATAATAATGTTCTCAGATGACTCAGATGGACAGAAGGATGCCAAACAGACAACCTAAGAATGTATTACCCAATAATACTGTATATTTTCAAAGTTCATGAGGACAGCCAGGAATTCATGGATTAATGGTTAATGTGATGACTGTGAGTGTTCAGGTGGAGATTCATCGAAGATTTCTGCTTTGGCTTAAAAGAGCTCTGGTGGGAGGACACTTTTTTGGCTGTTCTGTGTTTTGGAATAAAATTGAATTTGACCTTGAGGGGACATCAGTGTATTAACATTTTTCATCCTGGAACCTAGCCAAAAAGCTACCTAAATGCTCCGTCCTCAAACATCCCCTCTGAGTTTTCGATACAATGTTGAACCACCATCGAGCAGTTTGATGTGAGAAAAGACAGGCTGGAGTGTTTTTTTTTTTTGTTGTGGCAATGGATGAACATGAGCACTGTGACCTTTTACCTCTAAGATTTAATCAGTAAACACTGTGTTAGTGTGGGCATTTGTGCAAAGTTTGAAAAGTGAGGGTTAAATTCCTCAATAAGTTTTGAGATAGCATTTTCACAAGCGAGCACATGACCATGCCCATCTAAAATGTTATCAGGTCATCCTTTGGCCAAACTGCAGCTTTAGACAGAATGTAAAGAAGTGAACATGGCCCTTGATGAACTTTGACCTATGACCTCCAAAATCAAGAGGGTCATCTTTCTACCAGACAAAACAGATATAAAAGTTTGATTAAACCCTCCGAAGCTGTCTGGAGAAAGGCCTGTCACGATAACAAATAAATCAACTGACCGCACGATAAATAAAAATGTCCTTGGTAAGTTTGCCGGCCTCGATAAATTGCCATGTACATGCGTATTTGTTTTCCTCCTCTCGCGCATTGGTTCTATAGAGGATTGAGCGGAGTGGTCCATCTGTCATTCATTCAGTCTTTGTGGGGGAGGAGGCGGGGCCACTTGTGCGTACACACAGAGATACCACTGAGCGTCATGAAGAGTAACAAACACTGACATGAATGATGGCCCGACCTTCCAAATACAGTTAAATACTCTCAAGAAATTAAAGTTCATTGCTTTTGATACGATGCACTCATTTTATTATGAAATATATGAAAATTACATTAATGAAAAAATGATGTTTTAAAATAATATTGACAATAATATTGTTTATCGGCAATAATTTTTTTGACATTTATCGTCCAGCAAAATTTGTTATTGTGACAGGCCTATCTGGAGATATCATGTTTACAGGCAAATAATGACCAGGCGACTCCTAGGACCTCCAAGTCTGATATTATCAGGAGGGGCAAGTGAAGCATGCGTTGTCCCCACCTTTAGTGACCCTCCTGAGCATTTTCCCAAGAGATATGTTCCTTGTTATACGAAAAAAAAAAAAGCCTTTATGTAAAATGTTGGCTATTTTTGCTATTTTCTGCATTTATATTTAATTACGCTTTTAGGGGGCGTTTACCAACTCAGTTTTTATCCGAATAAAGAGAGTTTGCAGTGCTTTTATGCCTCCTGTTTACATGAAAATGGTGCCTAGAGTGTCTGAATCTGCAAACTTTTGAGACCAGGGTCAAGAGTTTTGAAAACAGATTTGTTTCTGCTCCATGTAGACGAGATACAAAGTGTTGCAGGGTGAAACGGGGACGTCACCGCATGCGCATGTGCCGTTCTCTTTCACATGAAGGCTGCGCATGCATACCAGGAACAACAGCAGCTTTGGCCGTTTACCGAGTAACGTGTGCTGCTTACTGTGCTTGGTTTGTTAGCCAGACAAAACTATCCAGACAGATTTGTTGTCCAGACATGAAGTCTTGCGTCTTTGTGAGTCCACTCAGCATTGTTGTTTGGGAAAACTTTTTCTTCTTCTTGTAGCTGCGCTGTTTCTCTGCAAACCTACATCGCCATCTACTGGACTGGCGTGCACACAACAGCGTTTTCATTCATTGTCACGGCTCCATGTGAACGCGGATTGCTTTTGAAAACGCAAAAGGAAAAACCTTTGTTTCTGGTGAAATTGTCTCTGTGTAAAAGGGGCCTTAATGTCCAATTCTGTGATTGGAGATTTTACGAGGCCCTTACAAAATATCATGCAATTAAAATGATAAAATTAGTGATTTTGACCCTTGACCAGTGAACTTGTTGACTTCATCAGGTTATCCTTGAGGAAGAGCAGATTTTGTGTAAAGGTTTTAAAATAAGCCCTCGTATTGTTCATGAGATATTGAGTCTCACAAGCAAAGCACAGTTATGAGGCACTGTGACCTTGACCTTTGTTCTTTTACCCTTAAAATCAAGTTAATTAAACCCTGAACAAAAGAAGACTTCTATAAAAAGCTGGATAAAAAATTACTGCGTTCACAAGACTGCCTTGGCAAGCAAAGGATGCCATGAGGCTACATGACATTTACTTTTGTTATATGACCTCCAGAATCCTCTGTATCCTATAATTTACTATGATGTTTTTTTAATTTTCAAGAAAACCCTCAAAGTGTTTACTACCACTGATCTTTTCTCTTTACAGTTTGAATATTAGTGGCACAAAGATCTGATTACAAACTTTAAAAGATGCACGTGTGTTTGTGCATGTGTGAGAGTGATAGATGTTCTGTTAAATGTGCGCGTGTCGTCCTAATGACTCTGCGGGATATCAGACAGCTCCACTGCACAATGACACCTTATTAGACACTCAGAACCGACAAACCACCAGTATGTTTTCACAGCTTGAAGCACAGGGTGATGTGGGGTCTGTGGAAGACCTGGCATCCCAGCAGTATAATCTCTGCCTTACACACAGACACACACACACACAGACACAGACACACACACACACACAAAGGCTGACACACACTCAAAACAAACACAGGGCTTCCTCCAAGGGCTTGAGAAAGAGTTTCACTAGTCTAACTTTACTCACCAAACAACAACACAGTACTATGAAGGAATAATAAAACTGAATGAATCACTAATTTACATAACCTTGCTGTCTGTCCATGGAGATTCTCTGTTTAAAACTGTTTGTACGCTCTCCCCTGCTAAAAACGTCAACCCAAAGGTTAGCCTTGGTTCCACTGTCTAAAAAGTCACTTCCACACATGCAAGACCACACACACACATTCACCCAGTCTGCTCCAGCATGAGGACCACTGCACTGACCTGAGCAGTGAGAGTATCTGTTCACAGAGTTGCAGTAGATTTTTCATTTTGGGAGCCCGACAGGACTGCAGTACTGTTTTTCCTTTTGCTCATAATGAACTTGGGTTGTTTTGCAGTAGGGGAAGTATCATTAATTTAAAGATCAACTCGGAAGTCTGATAGATTATTCCTCCATGAAATGGTAAATGTTCTGTATTTGTTTCTTTTTTAAGTTTGTTAATTTCAATGTTTTGATTGTCAAAGTGGTCGTGCTTATTACAACAGGTCAATGGCCTCAGTTTTAGGGTTAGGGTTGCAGCTATCGATTGTTTTTGTAATCGTTTACTCTATCAAATCTTTGTCGATTAATCGAGTAATCTGATATCGGTTACATTGCGCTCACTGCTTGCTTGAGCGCAATGCTCTTGCTTTTTTCCAGTATTTTTTTTTTTTTATTTGGTTATTTTTGTTTTATTTGTATTCATGCTTGTCTCTTTTTGCTAAATTTTTGCCTTTACTACTGTACCATATTGATAATCTTATTTTACTTACTTTATTTCTCGGGCCAAATAATATCATACTTAGATAGTAAGATAATTTAACTAGCTAATGTACATTTCTATAACATATGAAAGCATTCCCTACACCTGCTTCCTCTACTCACTGTCAGTGTTTCCTGTTCTACTCACTGCAATCAAATTAAATGTAAAGTTAGTGTGAAAAGTATGTAAACAAAATGCACATGATTCTGAGCAAGAAGCCTCCACATTGATTTACGTTCTGAACCAGCCTTTACATGGAGCCATAATCAAAGTAGGTTATTTACTCGCCCATATCTCAGTTATTGATCACATGAACTGCTTCTGTTGATGTATCATGAGTGTCATCGTGTTGTGTTGCTCTGAGGACTTGACGCACAGACCGCATGTTTACTGTTGACGTGCTACAGCATTGACAACGTGCTATCATGCTAAGCTACGTGCTAAGCTAACTCCGTTTGACATCAGACACACTGCACTGTTTTCTTTTCGTCCCTTCTTGTAGTGACCACACACTTGGGACACTCTCTGCCATTTCCTCTGCGGACTCTCTCCTTTCTGTGCCTCTCTTTTCTCTTCCTTCATGATTTTACAAGCCACGCAGCAGCGGAGGTAGCAGGCCTGTTGTGCCACACAAATGACCGTCTGTGTCAAACACCGTGCACTGTATAGTAGTCCAGATATATATTTTATATGTGTAATTATATGTTAAATGAGGCTTCGAGGCACACAATTTGCCTCGAGGATATTTTGTAATTGAATAAATCGCGATTATTATTCGAGGAATCGTTTCAGCTCTATTTAGGGTAATATTTAAGATTAAGCCGAAGTGCTGTGCAGTTTGTGCTGCTGTACTTCAGGTTAGGCATGAACCATAGACTATATA
This sequence comes from Scarus forsteni, assembly GCA_036419115.1. Classification (NCBI taxonomy): domain Eukaryota; kingdom Metazoa; phylum Chordata; class Actinopteri; order Labriformes; family Labridae; genus Scarus; species Scarus forsteni. Next base: position 11,446,474 of record JAZDUH010000111.1, on the reverse strand, counting down.
AAATATGAGACTGCTGTCACTTTAAGGCTTTCTTCCCTGTGTCGGTCCAGTCAGTTCTCACTGGTTGAAAGACTTTCTCTATGGTAACAGTTTACTGCTGTTGCTGCTATGTTTGCTTAAACTCTGCAATCATTCTACAGACTGTACAGCCAGCAAGAGCCAGTGGGCTTAAACAACCAACGAAACAATGTTAGGACGACACTCTGGTAGGTTTATCATGCAGGCAGAAAGGAGGATTGTGAGAGGGTACATTTCAGGCAGCAGTGCTTTACAGGGAGAGAGAGAAGTCCCAATGATGCAGACTTTCTGGTTGTCCAGACAAGTCTGTCACAGAGGAGACATGCTAAACATGTTAAAGGGAATATGAAGCTCACATAATAAGAGTGTGGGCTCTTTAACAATCTGCTGACAGAATATCTTAAAACACTTTTTGGCTGAATAATGATACATACTGTGTACATTTGGTAAAAGTCCAAGAATCATGATATATGTATAATGATATTCGTTAAACACAGCACCAAAAATAGGGGGTTTCAGACAGTCAATACTGGGTAACTTTGTTTTTGATTTTAAAAATTGAAGAAAATCTCTTTGGCACGGTCTTAATTGAAAAAAACAGACAAATAATTTGTAGCATTTCTTTATTTTGAAGTTGTCAAAATTTTTTCATCTTTTAGATATTCTGTGATTAAATGCCAGAATGATCATGGCGGTAGTGATTGGTGGTCTCAAATGCTGTCGAAACGTATTGATTGTCAGTCATTATTGCAAATGCAGAGATCACTGGGAATTGTATTAGATTATGTTAGCCGCATTTACAAAAGTCAGTATAATAAGCACAATGTGTTATAATGACCCCAAATAACATATATAACCAATACAGTCCTAACTATTATCTAATTGAGTATACAGATATAAAACCTTGTATGATGCCAAACCGATGGTAATGACTTTTTGTTCTGAAACTACTTCATTACCTTAGAAAAGTCTTGTGGCCTTTGTACATCAGGAGCATGCCACAACGCTACAAACATTTTGTCAGACTTCTCTGTTCACATTATGAGCGTTGTGTTTGTACAAATACTGTAAATTGCATACATGTACATTCTGAAAAAATATCAAGGAAGTCAAACTGGACATAGCAAGTAAGTTTTATTGGTAGTAGTTTTATTGGTCAGATGTGAGCTTTCTAGGTGCAAAAACTTCTGAAAAAATCCAAGAAAATGTTGGTGAGTAAGCAGCTGAGTGCATGTATTATCTATGCTGAAAATCGTGTCTTGCATGCAAAGGCCTTTGCAGTCATATGGCATCTTTGAAACATGCAGTCAATTCACAAGCCCACATCCAAGAGTGCTTTGCAGGTGCATGCTAGGAGACAGTCAAAGATATATGAGCGAGTTCATTATTCTCATACAGTGTCATGCTCCCATAAGCCAGCTCTTATTTTATTGTGTCATGCATCTAGTATTACTGACTTGGCAGAGACCACCTGGTTGGAATTTCATCACTCCCACCCCAAATATTAAAGAATAAAACGGCAACTAACTTTTGGGAATGTAACAATGGTATCTTTATCTGCAAGTGTGGCTCAAAGTATAGTTGGAAACCAGTGTTTACATGCTATGTCACTTTGACTTATGTCAGTGATGAGCTCCATAATGTCAGAAGTCAAGTGTTGGTCTTCATTTAAGCCACAAGTGTTGCTGGGACTCCTACCACAGGCCTGTTAATAAGGGCTCTGTGAGGAGAGGGGAGGTCGCACAGAGTGCTCCAGCTGCTCCTGAGGATGAACAACATACACATGAATCACAGGCAGAGGTGAGGGGGTGTGAACACAGGGAGGGACGAGAGGGCACCCTCTGCCTTAAACTTCAAGGAGAGGATGATAATACTGGCTACCCACAGGTAGGTGCATAGAGGACAGACAGACAGACACAGCTGTTGGCCAAGTGGCTATGTCCACCGGCTCTGTGTTCAGGGGCTTTTGTCCTCAACATGAGCGGCCCTGGGTCGGGTCCAGTCTGTGGCTCCTCTTCTGTCTGTGGTTTCCAGCCTTATCAGCTGTCTTGTCCAAAAGAATTCAACCATAAACTTTTGAAAAAAATAGCAGTGTAGCAACAGTTAGATAATTGGGTGAAAAGTTTGCTGACTGAAGAGTGAAATGGTGGAATGATGGACAGTGGGATTAAGTTAACAGTTTGCTTGGTAGCTGGATAAAAAGTATTCAAGTAAAGCAGTTTAATAGATAGAGGGATTGAAAGAGAGTTGCTTATTCTCCTTTGATAGAAATTTGCAGACTTAGTTATAGACATTGTAATACTGTATGTAGGCATTGTACTAAATGAGATCGCTCACTCCTACTGAAAATATAAGCTTCTGCTATTTGATTTTGTCGGGTTCAAAACCAAAAGTGGACTGCAAAACTGTGGGTTTCCAGAATACGAAAGCATAAATATGATATATATATATATTTTTTAATGTATTTTTTGGGCATTTTGTGCCTCCACCGATAGGAGAGAGACAGTGGACAGGCCCGTGAAAGGGGGTGAGAGAGCAGGGGAAGACACTCTGCAAACTGGCCATGGGCAGGACTCGAACCTGGACCGGCAGAGGCATGTACATGGGGTACCTGGCTGCTAACCACTCTGCCAAACCAGCACCCCATAAATATGATACTTAATGGAGTTTGAATAATCATATACAAAACGGTTTATATTAATTTTGGTACTAACTATGAAAATAAGTGAGACCAAGGGTAAATCCCAATTGTACCCCATCCCTTACCCCTTCCTCTTGGCGTTCTGTTTTGAGGGCTAATGGGAGGAGGTGAAAACACACAGCTAAGAAACCAGATGCCACTTGACTCCCGTTACGTAATCACCCAGAGCCGCTCGCTGGCTGCAACAATAGCCGTAGCTACAGCTGCGAAAGCTAACTTGTTTTAATCCAGAAATTTCATAATATGACCAACAATTCAAAACAAGATAAATATTTATGTTATGATTTAATTAGTACTTATAGTTATGTGCTTCCTTCTGTCCCCGCTATACCTCGCGTTGTCGGGCGCGATGTATTATGGAAAATTCTCTTACGTCATGGTTTCAAGTGAGGTGCTGGTCTGTCTTCATTTCGAGGGCTGTGTAGCCCTTGGTCTTAGCCCTTTCCCTTAGCCATATGGAGTATTCCGACACCACTTCACCAGACGTGAACGCGCAAAACCAAGGGATAAGGGGTAAGACAAGGGCTAAGGGGTAGAACCTAAATGTATAATGACAGAATGGACCTGTCACTACCAGTTTGGCAGCAATTTTTTTGTAACATCCAGCTAGTCATTAGTTTAGTTATAATGGTCTCTGGCTTAATAGTATGCTAGATTATGAGATGGAAAACTAGCTAGCAAGTTAATTAGCCAGAACTAGATAAAAAAGATAGTGACCTTCTTTAACTGTTAGCTAGACAGAATGAATGCTAGATAAACCATTAGCTAACTTGAGAATAGGAAAATAACCATATAGACGGATAGAGACACAGACAAGCAGATGCACGGACAGATAAACGAACAAATATAACAAAATATCCTGGTTGCTGCTGAGGTTATCATTAGCTGGCTACATAGTTAGCTCAGTTACAGCCTTTATAGTGAAAACTGTCACTTGATTAAAAAATGGTTTGCCTTGTTAAAGGTGCCATGAGGAGAATCTATTACCGGCGACATTAAGACTCTGCTACCCATGAGCACGCTCACCGACTGTCATAATGCTGCATTCCAGTAACCTCGGAAATGGGAGTGACATCATCTCCGACTTATCACTGTTCCAGTTGAAGTCAGAAAAAAACATGCCGATCTACCAGGCTATTGTTAGCTGTTGTTAGCATGCCCTGCGTTGTTGTATGAAGAATGTGATTATCACTATGGCAGCATTTTTGTAAATATAAGTCTAACAATACTATGTATACAGCTGATCTAGAGCAACACACCCCAGTCAGAAGTGCAAATAAATTGATTATTACAGGAGCTAAATAACTGTTCACACTGGGGGCATCCATCTTCGACTGTCAACTCAGGGGTGGCGAGGTTTCACCGAGTTCCCAGTAGTGAATTCAGACTTCGGGGAACGTTCCAGTTGCAGTTTCCTACTCGGAACTCAGAAATTCCTACTTCTGACTACAACTGGAACGCACCAAAGAGGTGTGCAAGCCAAAGCGTGTGTTTGTTGTGGTAAATGCAGCTCAGACCTTCCTCAGAACTTTGCATTGCTTTGCAACTTCTTTTTTCATCAACTTACGGGATGCAAAGCGACGAGGTAATGTATCTCTTTCTAGTTACGTAGCGGTAGTTTTTGATGTGTGACAACAAGCAATTTTTGGAAAACTTATTATCGTAGTTGTAGACGGCTATATATCACTACTTACAGCCCGGTGCTCTAAGACGTGTAATATAAATAATAAAATAATATAAACTTGCTCCATTTTTAAATGTCTTGTTCCCGAAGTTGAGTATCCAGGCCAGTCCAACCTGTCCAACCCGACCAGAAGCCTAAGGAATAGCATTTATAGATAACCTGTTTTGATGCTATAAAACTCATCTTAAAGTGTGTATTTCGATCAGGAATATATCTAAAAGTGAGACATTTTGTAATTAGAAACTCCTCACAGTCTCTTTAAGTCTCAGTTTTTAATCAAGGTATTATTTACCCTCTTCAAAGTTCTTTAATATTCTGTGCTTGTATGTACTTTGTGGCTGTTTTATGGTACGGAAAAAGCTCTTTGTGCCTCCTGATAAATGCTTCAGAAGTATCACTGTAATGAATGGATGAATGGAAGTATGCCACTTCTCCCTCTCAGTTTATTAAAGCAGCTTACAGCCCAAACAATTGGACACTCACTAAACCATTGCTAACAGTCAGTTCTGCATTATATAAGGCAGTAACATCCCTAACTCTCCTCTGAACCACAGCTGTGTTCCCATCTCCCCCAGATTTCTGCTCACCTCTGCTCCTCCCTGAGTGTCAGTCAGAGGCGACCTCCTCCTCCGCCTTCAGTCAGTGTGATCTGTCAGGACACAATGGGCTACCTCTCCAGCTCTGTTGTCTTTGGAACAGGAACCCTTCAGCCCCACTTCTCCTCTCTCTTGCTTGACAGAAATTAGCCAAGAAGACGCTCCTCTGTGAGGGATATATCTCATCACTCTTAGCTGAGTGTATTTTTTACTCACATGGTTTTGTTTTCTTTGAGTCATCAATGTGGAAGCTGTGTTGTAATGGCCACCCAGCTCAGGATCTCAAGGCGTCAGTATTTCCACTTAGACCAGCATATGTCTAAGAATGCTGTGATTGCCTAAAGTCAACGTTTGGCTTTGAAGCCACAATTAAATTGATTGTTTTACAAGAATAATCAACATTAAAATACTTTTTTAGGTCATCTATTGTGCTGTCCATGTTCAGTACATGGTCTGGACTTAATTTGAAGATTCTGAGGACTTACGTCTGTTGAAGACATTATGATCTGTTGAAGTGAAGACACCTGCAGCTTATGGCTGTTCTCACCATCTGCTGAACATTCTTTGAGTTAAAGGCAGGCAACAGAATGTTTCTGTATAAATGATGGGCAGCAGTAGTAGATGAGAAAAATGTGCCCTGGACCTGTTATGTTTGGTACTCAGGAAAGTACATTTACTTCAAGGTACAGCTTGAGTAACGTATTATTTAAGATAAAATGGAGCCCCCATTTACAGCGTTTTCACTTTTCTTTTTTGTTTTATTAAAAAATAATAATCTAGACTTTTACTTCACATGTTCTGATTTCTGTTTTTCTTGCCCTGGACTCACAAAGTCAATTCCCTCCCCCAAGTTTCCCTCCAACAGCAAAGCGACATAAACAGCTTTAAAGTTGTGGCATTGTTTTAAGGTGTCACTGTTTTGTAGCAGTAGCACATTAGAAAGTGCTGCAGTTTGTGATCTGACTATGAAAGAAAAGCAAAAAAAAAGTTAAAGTTTAGGGTCAATGTAAAGAACAATCAGAGCCAAGCTGTAAATCACTGTCAGAATTCAAATGGCTTTTGCTGTGCTACACTAAAGCAGAGTCCACAAAAGCCAGGCATCCACTGTGCGGTTTTGGGCCCTTTTTCACACGATTTTTCACCCGTGCGACTATTTTGGGGATCGGGCTGAGTTTTGACTCAATCGTGTGTCTCACATCGTGTAGTATACACGACGTAACGAGAAGCGATAAACACCTCACAACCACCTCCCGATTGATTGGATAAAATCAAACCTGTTTGAAATCCTGGTCGCCCCTCGTGAGGCTATGTCACACTACACACGCGCAAACGTAGATACAGACGAGAAAACAAGTGCACGAGACGGAGCAGCATGGCATCACAGTGGACCTGGACCCAATCAATGGAGGGTCGACTAGTTGAGCTGTGGCAGGCACAGCGGAGCCTATTGGGGCAATGCGTTTTTGTTTTTCATTCGTATCTGTGAGCATCCGACAACTTTCCACTTCTTCTTCCACTACTACCTTTAACGTTGCATTTCCGAATACAAGAGTCTGACATGTCGTCATGTATTATAAGACTTTATTATATTGTAAGTTCTTATTATACATCCATGCGTGTCATACATGGACAAACAGTGTGAGCAGTCAGATTGCATCCGAGCATCGGTCGTATAGTGTGAGAAGAAGAATTGTGAGCTGTGAACTGTTAACCCCTGCGATTCACACCAGTATGAGCAGCAGCTGAACGCCGCGATCGAAAAAGTCGTACAGTGGATACCCGGCTTTAGAGGCTTCTAGTTTTCAAGATGTGGATCAGCCTCTCCCACACTTCAGTCTGAAGCCTGAAAATCTGCAGGGGCTCACCCAAACCCTCACCAAACCACAACGCAAGACCCAAATTATTTATCTCCATGTTTTTAACCAGTGAAGTGTAATGGATGCAAAAAACAACATGCAAATTGAATCCTTGGGCTTTGTTTTGTTGGTTTTTGGACTTTTAGAAATATGGACATGTAAACAAGTATTTTATCATTATTATTCTAATATTATTTTGTTTATATTTAATGTCAGTTTCATTGTGTGGGGCACGGGGGCCACTGTCACACATAAAAATACAGTGGACTTGTGATTTTGACGTGTGACATTGTTCTATTTCTTTAATTTGGTTTTGTTGCTTTTCACATAGCACTTTGTCAAACAGGCTTCAGTCTATCTAAATGCTGTGTGATGTAGGTGCTGGTCACTTTTTGGGGCTTTAGATTTAGTTGTTATTGCTGTGCAGCTTCTTGTTGCACCATGACTCAGAAATCCACAGCAGTACAGTATGACATAACAGAGAATAGTGTATGGCAGTTTTGCAGTATTTTGAAGATAAAACCATGATGAAGTCGTTTAACCATATTCAGCACTAACACGTTAACCGGCAAGAAGGACCAAAGGCTGGCATTGGGTGCACTCTGTCAACCAATATGAATATTGTTTATAAATGTTTGGTTTGTTAGCTTACTGTTTATGAGTTAGACATATCTGACTCATTCAATCCTCAACTGCACCTTAAACCATGGACACGCATTAATGTAGGGTTTTCAAACATATTTTTGCCTTTTCTGGTTTTACTGAAGGCACACATTGACATCAACTGGAAGCATTTTTGCAACCACCTTTGTCTTTGTTCATTGGTTGAGAACAACTCATCAGTTGCATTATAATGTGTCATACAAAGGAGGCTTCTCTCCCTCAGTGAGTCTTCAGTAGAATTATTCACTGCTCATTTTGTTGCAACATCTTGATCCTTTGACTCTGGCGAAATAACCAGCTCTGTCACACTGACTTTATCAAAAGTGATGGTTTCAGCAGATATCTTTTGTTTTAATTAAGGAGGAGGTCACATGGTATGAAAGTGGAAAAAGTCTGTCAATAGATTTCACTTTTTAAGAAGAAGTCACATGAGGTCTGCACGAGAATAGCTCTTTATCGCAATGTTGTGCTCAAATCCTTCACATTCCCCTGTCTGATTCCCAGCCCTCCTCCATCTGTTTTTTACATTATTGTCAAAGCAGGAATGTCACGGTTGGTACATCAAACCTGTCAGCAGACACCCTCTCTGCACCTCCCCCGGACCATCATGGTGCACCTGACAAAACCTCTTACTGCGACATAGGATGTGATCACATCAACGCAAATAAACAATCTGCTAACTGGAGGGAGGCTTTACCGTCAATCAAACCCAGCCACACCAGAGTCTTAGCTGTGGCTTGAGGTGCAGATGCTCTCTTGATGTTTATTGGAGATGTTTTTGGGCTTGTTTGTGTCCCTTTGTCTTTCATTTATCTCCATTAACGTGTTCTGCAGTGGTGAAATCTTCTTCTTTCTGTGAGATTTCTCGATGGAAAGAGTGAGAGTGAAGTGAGGTGTCCAAGGATGAGGATGGTGATTACTCACGGAGTTGCAGTGAATGCTGCCAAACACTCTAGGTTATTTCTTTTTTTTCTTTGTGTGAGTCATTTAGTAACAGAGCTTCTTCCTTCCCAGCGGTGGTCAAAGGAAGAGGCTCCAAACAGGCTGTTAGTCAGCGCAAAGGCATCGAACTCTGGGCAACGATCAACACCTTGTAATACACCCGGCATATATTTTAGGATATAACTGGAACACAGAAACCACAAAAAAATCTATAAAACTACAACAGGCTGTATCTCTATGAAAGGGATGGTTTGGGGTAATCTTACTACTAGAGGAACTTGCAAATTGTAAGACACAAACAATTCAGTAACGGTGATTATTTATGACTGAACAAATAGAAGAAATGTGTTGTGATTACAATGTATTATTTCATCATATATAATTTTCTTTATTCTCAAATGTAGACAGCAAAGGGTCATTTAGTGAGTTAATCACAAAACCCAAGCCCACAAATGCTACATTTCAGTGCAACAGACCAAGTACTTGTTATTAAGTATATTTTGCCTGATTTTGAAAGTGCATTTAGAAAACCATGTAAAGGAATTTTAACACAAGTGTGCACCTTAAGTCTAACTGAGTAGACTTCAGGTGTACTGGTGCGTCTTGTTAACTAGTCAAGCATTTTCTCTGGGAAGGATTGTACTCTGTTACAATTTATATTGCATTTGAGGGCTTCATTAAAACCATCAAGAAGATAGTTTGAATAGAACAAGCTGGATTTTCAAAGCCCTCTGTCAACTTTTGTTGTCACTGTACCAGAATCATTGACTACATATTAGTGTTGTGTTACTCGAGACCTACCCTTGCAGAGCAGATGGACCTGCCTGTTTCTGAAATCATGTATCTCCGTCTTGCCAGCCTCCATTGTCCAACGGTTTCACTCGGCGAAATGCTTAATGGCCTAATCAGGGAATAGAGGCGGGAGCAGCGGGCGTGACAACAACAGGAAGTGACGTGACAGGAAGTGAAGTCACTTCCTGTTGTATACATAATGGCGGCTAATGTCGGTTCGCCTGTGGTGATGATGGTTACTCAGTTATACTTGGCGAAATATGCTCTCCTCATAAGTTTACTTTACAGGGATTGTCTTTGACGAGGTTCATGTCACATGTAAGTGTTAAATGATACATTTGTGTGGTATAATTTAATGTGAAACGATAGTCTTAAGGTAGTTAAACTTTAGGCTAACTGTTGTTAGCCACTACGGCTGATGGCTAACAAGCGCAAACAGCAGTTAACGAACCGTTAGCCGTAGCGGCTAATGGTTAGCCGCTACGCTTAGCTGCTACATATGCTACGTCATAGCAGCACTGCTTGATCTGGATTGATCTGTGATGAGTGTGATGAACCAAATGATCTCCCAATCACAAGCTGATGTTGTTTTTGAAGGTTCTGCCCAAACATTTCCTTCTCAGATGGATTAGTGAAATATTTCCAATATGAAGCTGTCCACCGGGCATGTCAGGTTACTCAAGACCGGTCTTGGTCTCGAAATCGGTCTCGAGACCACATTTTAAAGGGTCTTGGTCTTGTCTCAGACACGAGAGCATTTTACTCGGTCTTCACTCGTTCTTGGACTGGACTCGGGATTTACCATCAAGACCGATCAAGACCACCATTGATCTGCTGTTCTTCCACTTCATTAATGTGAATAAGGAGGAACACTTGGTACAACAATAAGCTTCAGTTAATGTGTTATTTCCCCCCTGTGATGACTGCAACCTTCCCAGTGTTGCAACTGAGGGACCCCCCCCTTAACTGTTCAACCTTGTCATGCTTTTTAAAATTGATTTTGATGGTCTTCGTCTCCACTCCGTCTCCACTCCCAAAAGTCTTGGTGTTGTCTTGGTCTTGATGCATTCTGGTCTCAGGCAAGTCTTGGTCTCGGATAGAGTGGTCTTGAGCACAACACATTATTCGAATATGCTTTAAGTAAAATAACCACAGTCAAATTCCTTCTGTGTTCAGATACACAACCTGTATAGTTGTTTCTGAAACTTCTGATTTTGATTATTACAAAATTATTTGAAAATACTTGTTTGATGTTGAACGGCAGATTTCGTCTTTTTTTTATCATGAATTATTGTCATATATTAGAAAGTGATTGGCAGGCTGTATTAAGGTAGTTAAATGATATATCTGTGTGGTATAATTATTTAAAGCTACTGAGGCATACAAAGGTAAAAAGTAGTGATTTTATTTTTGTTTTTAGTCGTCAAACAAAATGCAGTAGTTTAAAATAGTAGGGACAGTTTAAACAAAGCCAGGAGTCCTGCATTAAGTTGTGATTTAACAGGCACAAGCAAAGTCAGATGCTTATATTAGACTTTTGTACATTCTTATCAAATGGCTGATTTAAGTGGAAGTAAAGAAAAATACTGAATTGTTGTAGCTGAGTATCTCTATCAAACCACTGATATATGGAGTGCAGCTCTAAAAGCTTTAAACCCTTATTCTCTTGACTTTTCTAATTGCTGAACTCTCTGCTTTCACATCATCCATTACCACATTATTGAGGTGCAACAAGAACAGGGGTGGGGGCTGGGAGGGTGAGCCAAGGGGATGGTGGGGTGGTAGGTCGGTGGGTTCTCGGGGTGTAGGAGACACCAGCAGCACCTTTGCAGTGTGCATAAATCAGCAGGCTAATAAATTGAAAGCTAAATGACTTCTTGCCCTCCACATACATCATGGAGGCAAACCAAATGAAGCCTTCTATACCCCAGAGGACAGAGGAATGCTTCTGTTCATAACAGTGATTTGTGGATCGCTCCCCTGGCTGCTGGCTGCAGAATCACACTTAAACTGCCTGGGTTCAGACCACACTATAGATTATAGAACTCTTACCAGCATGTAGATACATTTTGGTATGGGAAAAACAGCAGATTAATTCTAAAATTTGACTTCTTTAGTTTCATTTTAAAATTTTATATCTACAAATGTTTTGGTCTCTTATTTATTCTGGGCTAGTTTATATTCCTTAAAGTAAAATAATAGCCCCCATCTCCTTTTTTATTTATTTTGTGACATGCTACTGAAGACCCTGGAGCTTTTTTCCCTTAAACTGTCATTCAGATCAATTGGAGGATTCAGTCCGTGTGATTTGGTGTTGTATGAGGTATTTGTCTGAATATTAGCTACAGTAGATGCCAGTCAAGGCGGCCTCTTTAAGGAGAGATTGGCTTGGGTGTAGCCAGGCTAAACTATATCTCTGATATCACTATGATTTTGCAAAACAAAAGAGAAACAGCATGATGAATCCAAATGACAACAATGATGTACATGTAAATAAATTGTAAAATTTGAAGGTGAATCATACCCTGTAGTCCTGAGCAGAGCACAGATGTGGAGTGCCAAAACAAAGTGGCATGCAAATGACGTGTATCATTTTAATGTGGCAAAGATTAATGCCAACATTGTTTTTGGCTTGGTTTTTGTTGAAATAATCTAAATTATGTGAAGCAGATGTGAAGTATGAATGCACCATAATGCTGCACCTCCCCATCACTGAATGTCTACACTTAAAAATCAACAGTACCATTATTCAGAGACTGAATTCTTGTTTGTCTCATTTCACATCTTTTTCCAACACAAGTAGACTATTGTCTACCAGTCTTTCCTGAAAGAAACCCCTCAGACGGGTACAGAACTGTCCCTTTCACAATAAATCACTCTGCCAAAACACTTCAAGAAACTTGACCCAATTATTTTTAAAGGACTTAACTATTGATCAAATAGATCAGTGTATGCAGGATGAAAGCTTTTCTTTGGATTTTTTGAAGTGAAAATGACCTGTCATGGGTCTCAGTCTCTGACCACAGGCAAGTACTTAGCTTGATTCACTCCCACTTTTGTAATTCTGTCCATGTACAAAGTGCTGGAACTACAGTCTTTGCTCTGGGATTCAGTTTCAAGACTTACTCTTGTATCTATTTCCTAAATTGTGTCTGTAAATGGGTTAAAGAAGTTGGAGATATGCTGTTCCTGTGGCTTGGAATTTGTTGCAGGAGGGTTGGATCTGGGGCTGAGGCTGAGCCAAGTCCCTTTAATCATTTAAATGTAGATTACAGAATTAAGTTGCTTTTTGACTGATGATTTTCCTCTTAGTTACTTTGAATGAATTGGTATGTATGTGCTGATCTGTGTTTGCATCTGTCTGTGTTATATCGTGTCTGTGGCTTTGTTAAACATGCTGCTGACTGTTTCAGCCAGGGCATTTTTGAAAATGAGATCCTTAACTTACTTAGGATTTCTATTTTAAATTCCTTTTAACTAAATTAAAAACAATGAACATTTTGATAAAAACTTGTCAAAAAAAGCTTCTTTGCAAAGCAGTCAAACTCACTCAACATCAATGCACCGGCGCCCCCCTCTGGAGGGAATCGTCTCTTTCTGTTCATGCTGATAATCCAGCCCAGCAGTTAGTGGGTAAAGTCTGAAAAGTGTTCTTCATTAAAAAGTTGATTGAAGTAACCCCTTACAAGTAGTTGGTAAGAGCCAAATAATGATTCAGAGAACTAACTTGACACTTCATTGTGAAGAATGTTCTTGATGCTCATTTAAATTCAAAGTTGACATGTCACAGAGAAAACCTGTGACTATTAAAAGGGGATCCAAGTGCGCACTTTAATCACAATAAATTGGCTATGAAGGTGAAAAAAATCAATTTAAAAGTAAATCAAAAACTAAATGAAGTCCATTGTCTTTGCAATAGAACTACATGTTTAGTAATTCACTTCTTAAAGGCAGCAAGGCTCCTAATGACTAAGAAAATTATAGTTATTATTTCCTTTACTGTGCTGTTAGGGGAAAAACATAGGCTGATGTAAATGCTGTTTCTCTGCCTACTGTCTTATCTACATCAGCTCGGTGCCTACAGAGGGCCTTTACAGCTACAACTCAGTTAATAAGTGCATTTTCCTATTGTTGCCTTTTTCCTCTTATGGGCAGACATGAATAGACATTTTGGAAATGTGTTTACTGCTGTTTTCTACTGCATTTTGCTGAGAAAACACTTTTATTCTGAGGCATGACAATTATTTCACATTTATAATCTGTATCATTTGGGATTCATAACCTGTTTGAGAGGTACATTTTCATTCGTCCTTGAATAATCATGTACCAACGTGTATATGTAAAAACATCTCAAACTAACTCATTGTCATTTCAGATTCATGCCTTGTAAAGGATTAGACAGTGGGATAACGGATAGTAGTTTTTGAAATGCAGTAATATCATCTAGGCCCAGTTTTATTTCAAATGTAAGTGATCTGTAGCAGAAGATTAAAAACAAAATAAAAATGAAGACCTTTTTTCATGACTTACCTCACTGCTCGTTTTGCTTCCCCTGAGCCTCTGTGGTGTTTGCCCTTCCCAGGGTTCCCCTCCAGCATCAGCATGAAAATGTGTGGGACTGTTTGAAGAAAGAAATACTTGAAATGTTTACTGTTTTAATAAAGGCCATGATTTGTTTATTTGATTCCCAAATGTGTGTTATAACTTTGATAGCAAAATAACATCTCACACTTACTGTATATCTGATGAGGGACTTCCTTTTACTTTTGTAACATGTTTGGATCAAATTGAAATCAAACATGTTTTGTGTCATTTCTGCCACTCTGTGTTTTCTTTTGAAAAAAGGCAATTAATATTTGAATCTGAATTTTGTGTTAACATTTCTTTTGATTGGATCTTTGAACAACATCACCCAGCCATCAACCATCAACAACAAACAAAAATATGATCCTGTTTTTCCTCCCCTGTGCTGATCTGATCAGTGTGTAGTATTTTAACAACATTCTGTCCCTTAACAATACCAAACATCAGTTTGTGCCTCTGATAGATAATGGGACTCAGCCATCAAATATGAGGGTGGTGAGCCTGATGTGTTTCACTGGCTGGTGTTTCTTTGGCTGGTAAACCATACCACAGTGTCACCCAATCACTAGAAAAAAATCTATATTAATACAAGGTTTAAACTGTCCTGTAAGGACCCCCTTGAAAATGAGATGGTCTATCTCAAGGGGCTATCCTTCTAAATAAATAAATAAATAAATAAACTCAGGCAAATAATTTGGAAAAGAAAATCCTGTTAATAATCTGCTCCTCGAATGTGTTGAACAGTCAAACTGCAGCTCTTGCTGTGACTTAACTAAACTAAACATTTAGTAAAAAAAAATAAAGAGCACTTACACACAATACTGAAATAATTTCAGCCCACCCAGTGGGTACATCATCTGTTATTAAAGCACTACGTTTTCTTTGGCCGTTTGTGAATTTGGAAAACGTCCAGTCCAAACAGTCAGCGTTTTCTCCTTGTAGAAAATAAAAACCTGCAGACCTCCTCCTGATCCTTCTAATCCATCCTGGAACACTGATGACATCCATACATTATTGAGCCGCTTATCCCTTTTGGGATCGCAAGGGGCTGGAGTCTGTCCCTGTTGACATTGGGCAAGAGAGGGGTACACACCTGTGGCCAAACAATCACAGGGCTAACATTGAGTGACAACCATTCACATGTACACTCTTTCCTAAGGACAGTTTAAAGTAAACAATTAACCTAATGAGCATGTTTTTGGTCTGTGGGAGGAAATTGGAGTGCCCAGAGAACCCCATGCATGCACGAGGAAAAAGGCCCCAACCAACTTGGGATCTGAACCAACAACCCTGTTAGTTGCTGTGAGGAATGAGCACTACCTGCTGCCCCCCTAACATGCCATCTGAATACGCTTGTACTTCACTTTAAGAAAACATGCCTGTAGTACATGTCAGTGCAGTTGATTCACATCTGCAGCGTTTAGCACTGAGGAGTGAAAGTGTTTATAGGTGTGCCATGATGATTTCTCAGCTTGTTTATTCTGTCACTGTTGAATATTCATGCTGTATGCAGAGGCAGTGACAGTGATATGAATGTGTTAATGTGTGATAGAGAACAGCAGCAGCTCAAGTTGACTCACACTGCCAAAAAAACAACAGCAGCAGTCAGGAAAATGTGGCTGAAAACACTCCATGATGAGTGTGGTGCCTCATGTCTTCCTTTTACTGTGTAATGTTCGAATGCAAATGTTAAAGCACATTCTAGGTCTGAAGTTATCTTTAGCACTGTTATAGGAATAAAGCTAAAATTGTAGTCTCAATAAAGTAATAATAAACATAAGTCAAACAAAGCAGAGTTTTGTGTTTTTCTTTTTCAAATTAAATATAATTAGAAAATGACATTTGTTCTTCTTTCCACAGTAGAATTTTAATGTTAAAATATACAATTAGACAATTTCAAAATAAAACCACAGCAATAAGGTGAGAATAATGCTTAAGTAATGATCAAAAAGCATGATAAATGTTGAATACTTTAACCTGTGGGACAGTGGGCTCTAATTGCTTTCATTCACATTTTGCTTGTCGTGGACTGAGTAGTTTGGGATCTTTTTATGTATGAAAAAGGACTCAGGCTGTAACCTACCACAAAAGAGGATGAGTTAGTGTGGTAAGTCAGAAAAAAAGCCAGTTGCTGAAGTGTTGTGGTCTCTCTGCTGTGGTGACGTTCATTTTCCTTGACAGACTGTGTAAAATCTAGAAAACATTAAAAAAGCAAAAATAGTTTCTGCTGATGGGAAATGAGTCATTTAAAATAATACTGCCCACAACAATGAACAAAAGCTTTCCGCGGTTGAAATTAAGTTTTACTGCATTTCTTAGAGCTGAAAATAGCCCGACTGCCTGAGTTTGACAGAAATGGTACTTTGTGTTTCTTGATTTGAACCATATTCGTAACTTTTCATCTCTTAACTATGAATGTTCTTTTGTCTAGTGTTCCTAAAAATTTAGTTACTTTATTCCATGAAGTTTCTTGAGAGAAATCAAGCATCCCTGTTCAACTGGACAATATAAGCGAAATAAAAACATGTGAAGAGTTGAGCAAAAGGAAGATCACAGAATCAGCTGCTGTTGTTTTAGTGGCCACAAGAGGGCAGCACTTTGAAGAACTGACTGGGAGGCACCTTACTTCACCTCACACCTCGTGCTCAAGCCTATACTTGAAGTCATGTGTCATTTTTGATATATAACTATTTCAATGCCATTCAAATCCCAGGGACAGTTAATCATTAGTAACATGATGATGATTCTTGTGTGACAGGCAGAACTGGGCTTGAACTTCTGACTTTTGGATTGATAGTCGTGTCTCTCAAGTCACAAAGCAAATTCTTAGGCTTTAACTGAAGGATTAAATATCAGAGTTATGAGATGATAAGTATTTAAAATTGTGAAAAAATGTATTTAGTAAAAATATGGGATATTAGATAAAATGTAAAAATGTTGAGATAATTATGGGATAAAGAGTCAAATCCTGGCATGTATATTTAACAATTTTGACTTTTCTTTATATCAAAATAAAAACAATGTACCTTGTACTTTTGATTTTTGATTATAACACATGACATTTATTGCAATTTTGGTTTTTTTTCTGATCATTTCAACTTTTTATTTCTTAACAAGTTTTTACTTTATAATGTAAACTTCAAATCAAAATGAAGCTTGAGTTTTTTCATAATTTCTACTATTTAATCTCATAATTTTCACATTTATGATTCAGCATTTAAGTGTTTTAGGAATTTAATTCAGAGCCTTTTCCAATGTTAACTCATATTGATGCAGAAATAGGCCTTCATATATTCAGATCAATTTATCTTTACATATATTTTAGGCTTTGATATTGTTTTTTATTTGTTTATGTAAAAAAAAAATATCTTGTCGTTTTTACTGCCGTTGCCATCTTTGGATGTTTGACATTTCAACCTGTGTGTCTTGGTGTCCATTTTCTTTATGACTGATTGGTCACAACTTAACTTTCCCTGAATTAGGCCTACAGGAAAGCGTGCATATGTAACATTAAAAAAAACCCAAATAAAACTATGCTGGCTCAATTGAAAGTGCTCTTTTGAATTAATTGAACATAAATTTACACACATGATGTAAAGGGCTTAGTCTTTTAAACATTATCAGAACCTCTGAATACTCCTTGTGGATCCTCATTAGTAGGATTTTACAAGTTTTGGTGCATAACAGAGCCCTGCGTGTGAATTCTGCAATATTAAATAATCATTGAAGTGTTTTTCAGTGTCCTCACAGCATGAATGTGATATTGTTCTGTAATGTACTGGTGAAAAACGACAAAGAGGTAAACGTGAAGAGTTGTCTGCGTTGTGCTGTCTCACACAGGCAGCAGAGTTCATCGTAACAAACTCCTGTCTGCTCTCTGAGACTGTAGCTATAAAAAGCTCCCAAAACAAAGCAGTCACATTTCATTAGTGGCAAAGTTTAATGCTTCAATGCAGCCGACAAATGGGGACCTATAAAAGGCATTGTCCATTTAAAAACTGGAAGCCAAAAACATTTTCATTCATCATTAGTTTCTTTGAAATAGCATCAGGGCATCACTACCAATCATGTTTCAGGAGAAGTTACATCCCTGAAAATACAAAGAGCATGAACACAAAGTTCTGTGCCAAAATACTTTTTGCATCTACTACAAAAAAATTACTTTTTATTTTATTGTAGCTTTTTGGGCATAATTACTTTATTCTAAATCTGTGTGCCTTGTTTGTTCAAGCATGTAGGCTGAAGATTAAACCCGACTCAGTTGGCAACAACAGATGGGACTAAAATGTACCTATGTTCTATGTTGAAGAATGACCCTCAAAAAGTATGATTATGTTATTCATAAAATAATAATAATTAAAGAAAATTAACTTCATTAATTCTTGCTCACGAAATGAGACTATTAAACATTGAAACTCTTTGGCATTCAGGCTATCAGACAGTATCACAAAAGATTAACTAGAAAAGCACTCGGAGAGCGCAGACCTCCGCCAGCGCCACAGTCCTCCCCCATATTGTGATTTTCACCATAAATATTAGTCCTACCTTTATTTCATTGAAATATTTAGATTCCTTGGCCATGAAAACATACCATTAGCAATTGGATTCATAATGATATCTATTTTAGTTGAGTAGTTATTCACAAAAATCACATTTTTTGTCATGGTGGCCAGACGCTGATCCGGACTTTTTGAGTTATTTTGTTCACAGAAGGACGGACGGACGGACGGACGGACAGACAGACAAACAACCTCTCCAAAAAACATATCCTCCTCCTTGGCGGAGGTAATTATTAGAAGTGCATCTGCCTTTTCTGCCCTGCATCAGTATTGTGCTCTTGCTTTCAACCCTCCAGAACCTTATCAATAGGTTCTGATAGGTTTAAGATACCAGCTCATCAGGTCTCAGATATTGCATGTTAATTATAATCTACGAGAAGTGAAACTAGATGCTATAGTCAAATGTTCTGCAATAAATGTTTTTTAAATAAATGCAAACATGAGTGTTTTATGTTTCTATTTATTATTTTAAAATTTGGCTTATTAGTGAATGAGACAAAATACTTTAAACATGAGGATACAACTATAAATTATCTAACTTTTTGACAAACTTGTAAATATCTGAAGCTCAGCCAAAGCCAACTCTTTCATACTGTATGAAGACAAAAGCTACAGATTTTAAACTAGCAACAGTACTTTCACACATCTTCTTAAAACCCTTTTTCACTGCAGCTGAACACATGATACCATCATACTAGACCCCCACATTTCCAGGTGCAGAAACAGTGTAAAGTATTGATATTCACTCTGCCAGGCATGAATGCAGGACTCTTTGTTTACTGTTTGTCACTGATGAGTCATGTGTTTGAGCTTCAGGTAGATAATCGAACTGAGAAGTTTTCCTGTGAGCTGACCCAGACTCAAGGTCAGCTGGAGCTGAAACAGTGAACCTTTGTCCTCTCTAATAAAGGATGCAGTGAGAGCAGCTCACAGACAGATACAGGGCTGTGCAGATTCTCAGGGACTGCTTGAAGCCTCAGTGAGGATTTTTTTTGCTTATTATAAAACAGACCAATATTGATATCTTGGACTTTAATGATCTATGAGTAAATGAAACTTCAGTGTAGTAATACGTCTTTTCTATGTTGTTATTTTAATGCCTCAGTGTTGGTTTATACAGGGCAGATATGATTACTAGCAAAAAAGGATTTTTAAAAAGTTTTTCAGTAGCACATCTCAGTAAGTGATGCGTGTGACTGATAAGAAATCTTTCATCTTTCAGGAAGCGACAGGATGGTTTGTTGCTGGTGCTTTAAGACTTGATAATGTACAATTTAGATATATGTATATACCAATCAGGCATAACATTACCACTCTCTGCCACTCCAACTAGTCTGCGGCGAAACACGGCCCATATGTGACAAACTGTGTTGCAATGTGTATTATGACTCCTTTCTAACGGCACCTGTATTAACTTCTTCAGTAACTTGAGCGATATTGGCTGTTGGGTTTGACCACACAGGCCAGTGTTTGCTTCCCATGAGCATGAGTGAGCCTTGATTGTGCACATCACTGTTGCTGGTTCACTGCTGTCCCCTCCTTGGACAACTTTTGATGGATACTGACCACTGCAGATCAGAACACCCCGCAAGAGCTTCAGTTTTGGAGATATCCTAGCCAAGTTGTCTTATTATCACAATTCGGCCCTTGTTAAACACACTTACACACTTATGCTTACCTATTATTTCAAACTTTGAGGAGTAGTAGTTCACTTGCGATCTAATATATCCCACCCACCAACAGGTGTCATGAAGAGTTGATCAGTGTTATTCACTTCATGTCAGTGGTCATAATGTTATGCCTGATTTACAAGCTGTGACTGAGTGAGTGGTCAGGTGCTTGGCTGGCAGCTGGTGCTTGTAGAAACCTGTATAGCACAGCTTTGAAACAAATAGTCTCACTTTTTCACTTAGGCCTGTCACGATAATCAATAAAACAATTAACCGCACAATAAATTAAAACAACCTCGATAAGTTTGCTGGCCTCCATATATTGACATGTGCATGCGTGTTTGTTTTCCTCCCCTCTCTCTACCAAACAGGCTGGATGGATGACAAGAGGGTTCACTCTGTGCATCTGTCTCAACACCTGGACGTGTTGGTTCTATTGTAGAATGAACAGAGTGAACCCTCCTTTCAGTCCTTCAATCTTTGAGCGCTGCAAGTTGGCAGCATGAGAAGTAACAAGGAAGTAAACGCAAGTATGAATGAAGGCTCAAAGCTGTGGTTTCTGAGACGTAAGCCACAGCCCCAGTGCTGGAATATTTTGGTTTTAAACAGTATGAACAAGGTGTGAGCCCATGAATACTGATGAGCTGATATGTTACCTTTGTTCGAAAGTTGTGGTGACAAAGAAGTGGAATACAACCAACTTTTCCATGCACACTTTTAACACAACCATCCTGTCCAGTTTTCCCACCTGGGTACAAAAACTGCTCAAGGTACAGTGGAGCCTTCGTCCCGACAGTCAACACTTACTGAGGCGTTTGGTCTGCAAAGTAATACAAATAAAACCGTGCAAAGTGGTCCGGGCTAACAGACAGTGCTGTCTGCAACATTGCCAAAGAAATGCAACCCTTCAATATGGTTGAAAGCCAGCAGTTTGAGAATATTACAAACGTTTGACAGATAGCATGAATTACTGGGAGAACGTTCAAACAGCAATTCCTGAACTGTAAACTCTGTTTATTATGTTTAATTAATTTTATTTAAAAGCTCTTGGCATTCCAATTACAATGTTAAATATGCTTGAGAAATGAATGATTATTGCTTTTGATATGGCGTACTCAGATTATTATGCCATACATAATCATTACATTAAAAAGTGGTCCCAAAATAATGTTGACAATAATATCGTTCATTGGCATTAATTTGTAGGACAGTTATCGTCCAGCAAAATTTGTTATCGTGACAGGCCTACATTCACCTAATTCTATACACTCTACTTTTATATTTTGTCTTTTTTGTGAGTTAAACTCCCTTTCTTCAGGTTTAATTCTATTTCTTGCTTCTTCACAGCACTTGAGCTTGTGTTTGAACATGAAAAAAAGTGCTCTATAAACAAATTAGTCTTAGCTAAACACCATCACAGTAAAAACTGTGTACAATCACTGCTCCAGGATTGAATCAGTTCTCCCTGTTGCCTGATATCATTTATATTAACAGGTTTATCCAGCCTGAGGCATCCAGTGTGCCAAAGTAAATTTGACATTCTTGACTTTGTTTGATGTGAAGTAGCAAACAATGCTCTCAACTGGGACTAACTTAAACAAACAATGCAGGATAAGGCAAACACAATCAGTGGGAAACATGTTAGGGAAAAGTATAGATGACTATTTTCACTAAAATAATTGTAAAAACCTTTTCTGAATATCTATGTTTTTCTAAAATACAGATTCAGACCCGAGAGATGACTTAAAGTTAAAATACTTCTGTGATCTCCTTCATTACCACTATGTGCATTAAAGGATTCACCATTATATACCTTTGATATTCTTTTATTTTTTATTAAAATCTCATGCATCACACCCCTTTCAGTATCCATCATTTCAGGGGCGAAATGCAGCTCCCTCTGTACAAGGCACCACTCTCAACAATAATGTTTAAATTTGGCAATAAATCATCAAAGTTCTGTCAAAACACTTCATATACATGTGTTACATTGTGTACAATATGACGTTATATTTACATGTCAAAAACATGGCACCACAGTGAAAAATAACAAATACACTTCTACTACAGTACTGACGTGTACAATAAAACTGTTTATCAGATACCAGCAAACTTTCTCTTTGGTAATTAATCCCAGTCTTAGCACAAAATATTGGACAAAAGTGTCAGTACAGAGAAAGTGTTCACATTTATCAGTTTACCCTCCCTGTTCTGGTAACTTCCTACACTATACTACAAAATAATAAACTAATGGTCTCTGTGGAACAAAAACATTCACAGGATTACTAAAGCTACATAAAACCTACACACATTCAAACGTATGCATAAGCATATTTGTTGTTAATATATATCAACTGTAACGTAACAACTCTTATGACATACTGTACTTAAAAACTGCATTTGAGATTTTCAGAAACAGTAGGGATAATATAAAGTACAAGAAAATATGTAGGCAATGACTGAACAGTTTGTACTACTGATAAGTGAGAAAGCTATTAAAATGGCCTGGAAAAATTGAGTAAAAATAATGAAAAAAATGTATATTGCAATTGAGGCATATAGACAAGTAGTCATTTCTTCTGTCCCTTCACAGTTCAAAAAACACATTTCTAACTCACCAACTGAGATATAAACATATAGTGCAAGTACCTGTTGAGTTTAAAAAGCTGTCTCATGCTCTTTTTTTAAATGTATAAATGTTAACATAAATAAAAAGAAGCAGGGTAACATCAAGAGTAACACTTACTCCTTCTTCAGGTGTAGCAAATGTTTAGATGGACCAAATATGAGTTTGTAACTACTTCTACTTGACCCACCAGTTCTACATTTTGGCCAACATATTTTTTTTGGAAATAAAATGTACCATTTTTGAGATACTATGAGTGCACTCTGTATTTTTGTGTACCTTGGTTGATAACAACCTGTCCCATTTTTAAACAGTTTCAACATGTGGCACTGAATTATTGTAATCATTAAGAGTGTATGTGCTGGAAACAGACTGTTTCCATACAGGCCGTTCAGATTGGTACGGACATTAACTGAACAGATACATACATGCCTGCCTGTATGTGGAACTATGCCTCACAAATCTCAGGTCAGAGAATACTCTAGCTTTGTTGTGAAAAACAATGAAGAAAGAGAAGGTGACAGTATTGTGTGGAAATTATTCATCATCTGTGATTTTCAGTGTTTTGTTCACATGAAGTGAGCTGGCTGGAGCTGAAATAGAAAGTTCCGTTTTTGAAACTTGATGCCAGCAGCAAATATTCACTTAAAGCAGGACTTTGCCAGATACACTCAATTATTATTTATTCCATCTATCCATCATCTTTACCACCTATCCCTTCCGGGGTTGCAGGGGGGCTGGAGCTGATATTGGGTGAAAGTTGATGTACAACCCATACTGCTTGCTAGCCTATCACAGAGCAAGATATAGAAAGATATAGAAAGACAGACAGTCTGTGGGAGGAAGCTGAAGTGCCCAGAGAGAATCCAGGTATGTACAGGGAGAACTTGCAAACTCCACACAGAAAGGTTCTGACTAACATGGGGATCAAACCAGCAACCACCTTCCAAGTGAGGCAGGAGCACTACCTGCTGTGCCATCGTGCCGCCCATGACTACATATTCCCTTAAAAATTTGAACTGGCACAGAAACTTCACAGCCTCATAAACATCAATCCTGTGTGCTATGTCAGTGCTCCTCGACGGGTAAGCTAATGTTGCTATCAGCTAGTACCATAAACATAAGAGATTCAGGGTTATGGGAGATTAATCTGGCCAGGGGGAAAACAATGCTTTTAGCCATACTTTAAGTTATAATGAGTATGAATGACCAAATTGTTTTAGTATTTATATGTGGAGAACAGAGAGTGATCTAGAGCTGCAGAGCTTCAACTACTGGATATACAACTGTGTGTCAGAAAATGTCTCTGTGTCTGCATTTGGGAAATTGTGTGGATATTTGACAGAGTGGGAAAAGTTGTGGGTGATAGACTTCTGAAAAATATACCATACTAAACCATGACTCAAACAAACCAAAATGTTTATGTACTATTACAACCCTAGTAATTATGCCATTTCTAGAGAGACAAGAGTGAGACCATAACCTTATTTGGAAAACGTAAATCTAAAAAAACAATCAGCTGTCATCTAAGACAGATGATACAGTCTTTGGGATCCAGGGCTAAGTTGGGAGTGAATTTCATTTCAGCAGACCCAACTAGAGCCGCAATTAACTTTTTCATCAATAACAGTTGCCTGACAATTTGATGCAGAAGTTTGGACTTTTTCTGAGCAGCCAAAGCCTGCTAACAGGATCCTGGACAGCACCATTCTGACAACCAATAAACGCCAAATGTATTGTGCCTTGCCGAAAGCTTTATATTTTGGTGAAGATCCCTCCAAAAATTGACAGTAAAATGTTTTCAGAGATTGAAGTTTAACCAAGACGATAGGGCGCTCTCAAACAATAAAGTCCTCCCTTTCCATGCAAAGAGGAAAAAGGTTGAATCGGATGCACATGACCATTTCCCTCACTTTTTGCATCAAAATGCTACACCTACTTCTTTTCAGCAGCTAATGAACTAAACCTTTCTGTTTCTATTTTTTCCCAAAGTGCAAGGCTGTCAGTATCATCACTGGAGTCCATTTTGATCAGGATTCAGGAGTTGGGGTACGAAGAGGTTCGAAAGATCTCGAGACAGTTCACCGTGATGAGAACACCAGTCAGCTGCCTCCACTGTCTCGTGGCAGGGTTTTTCATTTTGTCCAGGACCAGGTGCAGATCCTGTATCATATCCCTGTAGCTGTCTCCGTAACGCAAACTCCAGGAGTACAGAAAGTCATAGGCAGGCTTCCACATTGACTGAAACAGAACAGAGAAAAGCAAATGAGTACAAACCCCACACCATGAAACCCCGTCTGACAGAAAATGTCTCCCACAATTCTGGCCATATTAATGTACATCATTGAGCTGACCTGGGTACCAACTTCTCCATTTCTCCCCCGATGCGGTGCTTCATAAGCTGCTATCTGAGCACCGGAAAGTTTTCCCATCTTCTCAGCAAGCTCCCGCCATCGAAGTCCCAGCTCCACAGCAGTGGACAGAATGACAGTGTTTTGGATGAGCTGAGCGGCAAGATTCACAGAATCCATCCTCAGCAGACCCTGTAGTGATGAACATGGAGAGGGGCTGTTAGAAAAAGATCCATATGAACATGACCTAAAACACTGCCACAGCCAGTTGGCTTTCCACTGCTGAGTTTTCAGAGCATTGTATGTCACCAGCATTGGGGCTAAGCGGAGCCCAGAGGAAATGCTATTTTCAAATTCATGCTAGTTTTCCAAAATCACCAACCCCAGCTTTAATTATTAAGTTGGAATGAGTTGAGACTCAAACTGGATTAAAAAAAGGCTGCGTGGTAGTGCCGCAGGCAGTGCTGGTGCCTCACAGCAAGCAGCTTGCTGGGTTGCCTCCCAATCTGTGTAAAGTTTAAATGTTCTCCCCATGAAAGTATGGGGTTTCTCTTGGTACTCCAGTTTCCTCCCACGGATCAAAACACGCTTGTTTGGCTAATTGGTAACTGTAAATAGCCTTTCAATGTTAATGCTGCTGTTTTTTCTCAAAGCCTTTGTTAGATCACTTGGATTATCTATTTTGTCAAGGGCTCTATCTCCAATTTTTACTGAGCAATGTGCAATGCAACTAGCACTTTATATTTCCAGGTTCTCTAGGTACCACAAATTACCATCGCTGGTATTTGATTATTGTAATATGCATTTGAGCATTAAGCAATCAAATTAGCACTTTATATTTTTTGGGCGATTTGCAATACAATGATGCACTTTACACTTTAGCACTCTGCACTTTAACCAGCCCCTTGGCCTAAATGTTTTTTTTTTTTGGATGATCAGCTATGTTTGCTTTGTTTCATATTGTTGGTTTCGCTTTGTCTTGTTTTGTTTTTATTGTGTGTAAGTGTTTCGTACAACACCAACCTGCCAATGGGACTAGAGATGGAAATTTGCCATACGGCTATAATCTCACATGTTTACATTTATATGTTCATTAACATGTATTGTCCCATCTTTTAAAAATAAAAAAATCTACAAATCTACAAATATCGAGGTTGGGGATCAGGGGGACATTCAGAAGACTAGGATACAACTGACTGATGATTTTCTCTCCTACTTTGTAAAAAAAAATACATGATCTTCATGAAAACATTACTCCTACATTTTATCCTACTTTACCTTGTCTCCCGAAAACACCAATCTTGGGGGTTTCCTCATTCATTTCCTAAAATCATCTGACTAAAATGACAGCATTAAAACATTCTCTTGTTCTCTTGACATCTCACCAATCCTTCTCCTTAAAAAGTAAATAAACTCCATCAGTAGGTCTTTACTTTGAATAATCAATAATAGTGTGACTTCTGGCATTGTTCCCTTCTATTTCAAACCTGGGGCTACTCAACTGTTCTGAAAAAAAAACAGGTATCCATCTCTGTCTCTCTCTCCTTGAGAATGATCAAATCCATATTTAGGTTTCTTCTTATTTCCAAGGTTTTAGAAAAAAATAGTTGCAATTCAGCTTTAAGCTGTTTTGGATGAGCTTGCAACCGTGTTTTTCAGGTTTGCACAGGCAGCTCTCAACAGAGACTGTCCTTGTTATGGTCACAAATGATCTGTTGTTGCAAGGTGAAGCAGGTTCATGTTAAGTCCTGGTTTTGTTAGACTTATGTGCAGCTGAGTAATGTGTAATGATTGGATGGAGGATCAGTCAGTAGGTCAGTTTTTCAGCCTTAGTTTGGTTTCACTTACATTTTAGATTTTTGAACATTTTCAATGACTGCAGGTAAATATGTTTCTAATAAACAAGCTTTGTCTTATATGTTTTGTTATGCTTCTGTACTGGGCCCTCTGTCATTTTTGTCGTATCTAATTCCCTTAGGGCAGCTTAGAAGAAATTTTAATAATGTGTCATATCAAGGCAGTTGACATTCAGCTCTGTCTCAGAATGTATCCAAGCTGTCTCCATTGTTCAATTTTGTTGGCTGTATCCCAGTTTGGACGCAGAAAGAATCCTCTAGCTGAACACTGTAAGAACTGAAGTACTTTGGGCTTGAAATGATTTTCCATGCCCTTGTTTCATTGAGACTTGAAATTACCTCCACCAAAGAGGTTAATTTTTCCTGAAGTCTGTCTGTTTGTATGTTAGCAAGATTACGTCAAAACTACTGGATGTATTGACATGAAAATTTTACCAGAGGTATGGCTTGGTCCAAGGAAGACTTCAATTAAATTTGGTGCTAATCCGATCCAGATTGACATGACAAAAAACATTGAAGTTTGTGTTGAAGTCCCATTATTAACACTGGGCTGTCTTTTGTCCCACCCACGGCACCATCCGATTGGTTACATGCTCTGGTTACGCGCAAAGTCAGGGCACAGCGATCAGCCAATCAGCAGAGAAAGCTGGGGCATGCAGAGTTCTGCTCACAGACACAGAGGAGAGGAGGAAATATTTTGCCAATGGCGAAAGCCCGGAGCTGTTCTGGAGCCTTGGTTTTTCAGCAGACTCTCCCAAAACTGAAATAAACATCCCAGTCCCAGTAGTAACATTACTATGAGCCCACTAACATTGTAGAAACATGCGCGGCAGCTGTGCTCGCAAGAAGTCCTTCCCAACATGCCATTTAATCACTTGAATCAAGGTTGCTGACAATGTAAATATGGAAATAGTTTGTCATAGCAGAAGTCTGTGTGTGTGCACCTAACCCCTAAACTCGACATAGAGCAAGCATGCCGTGCACCAAAGCACTGTGGTTTTGTTCCGACCGACAGGCTGGTGACATCGCCCACTGGAAACGAACACAACACCAACTTCTGTACAAGCAACATCAAATTGGTTCAGTCAACAAGTTACAAGACCCACTACTAACTAGGTCACTCTATTGGGTGATATTTAGATCGACAATCACACTTCTTGCAGATTGATATTTTTAATTCCACAATGAGCATATAAAATACATATAGGACAATAATGTTGGGTGGTAATCGCAATTTATGGGTGGAAGTGACCTGCTTGGTGGAGATCTGCACTCTCAGAGTGCTTTTCAGGTTGTAATTTGCTTTTTATATGTCTCAGCATCACATCATTGAACCGGCCACAAGTGGTCCAAAATTCTGCTGCGAAGCAAAATCCCCTAAAAAGTCATATTACACCTACACCTATTCTTGTCTTTGCACTGGTTTCCTGTTAGTTTTAGAATTAAGTTTGGAGCCGAGTCACCAGCAGGACTCTAAGGTCCTCTAACTAGGCTTTGCTGGTTGTTCCTCATATTAAACTTCAAACTAAAGGAGACTACATTTGAAGTTGATGCTCCAAAACACTGAAAAAATCTCCCACGCTGAGAAGTGTGGGCATCTTTCAAAAAGAGTTTAAGACCCATGTGTTTCGACATGCCTTTGTCTAATCTATCTCTGTTATTTTATGTCTGCTTTTGTTTTTAAATTGACAACTTTGTTTTTATTGGGAGGCACATTGTGGCCTCTTCTCTAGAAAGGTGCCATATGAAAAAATCTTGTATCTTTTCTTCAGAAATCCCGCTGTAGTGTTGCTTTATCTACCAACCATCATGGCCTGCAGGTTGTGCCAATACCCCAACACCTTGCCAAAAGTGTGAGCATCAGTGACAAATTTGGTCTGAGTCATATGAGTGTCCTGACTGCTGTGAGCCTGGCAGCCTTACAATGCAACTTAATGAATTGCAGGGATTTTTTATCATGTCTCCATTTTTGTTTTTATTCCTTTCAATAATGCAAACAAGTGACAAGGAAGTAGAGATACTAACAAGATGCTGAATAAGATTTTATTGGTTTTCTTTAGCTTTATTCTCTCAGCAGATCTTCTTAGTTTGTTTTACACAGTGGAGATGGGAGATAGGATTGTGACACTCATATGCACTCATCACATCTTGATTGTTTACCTACATAGAACCTGTGCAACTGGTCCACATTGTTTAAAGACAACAACTGGAAATCACGTTTCCAACAACAAGTCTTTCAGCACTCCATTTGGCACAGTGTCATCGAAGTTGTTAATTTAAGGATCAAGGGTAAGATCACGGTCTCCTGTTGTTAATGTGATTCCTCAAGAAAGCTTTCAGGGATTACACGTTTTCACACATTTGTCTTACTGACTGAAGGATGGATTGGCTAGATTTCAGAAGTCAGGTCAAAGGTAACTGGGTGTCATGATCACCGCTCTTTTGTAAATGCGATACATTAAAACGTTTTGTGAGACTTTTTTTGCTAGAAGGCTAAATGTTCTTGGGCCCTTCGATTCTCGCTTGCATGTCAACTTATTATCTTGTGAATTTTGGGGGGATTTTTGTAAATTTAGCACAAATGTCCTCTCTGCTTACATTAAGGAGGTATAGGCTTGGAGAGATGTCTGTGAATTAATTTCAGTGCTCATTAATGTAAATATTGCTCCGTGTCCGTCAGTATGTCTGTTGGGTCACCGGGCTGTATGATTAAAAACAGACAAGAGAGGGAGACATTGGTTTAGCCTTTTTGGCTGCCAAAAGAATGATTTTTTTTGTGGACACATGGATATCTGAATGTTCTAATACTCTAGGTAGGGAGCGGAGAACAGATACATTGAATAACACTAAGTTTAGGTCTGAAACTAGGGATGTCCCGATCCGATATTGATATCGGATATCGGTCAAAAAAACAAATATCGGATTACATCGGCCTGCATCCTAAATCTCCGATATCAGCACTCCGATACAAGCAGTCCATTCTAATGTATTTATTTTTATTTTATTCAGTTGTAGAATATGCTTATGTTTAAGTTCAACACAGTGGTTATTTTGCAATTGGTGAAATATGTTTTTGTTTGATTTATTGAGGTCACTTTTCAGGATCTTCTTATATTTTTTATTCATGTTGTTTTAATTGTAGTGTATTCTTATGTTTAAGGTTAAAATTTATTTAACCTATTGGTTAATAACAAATGGGTCAGTTTTTCTCATACCTACTTTTGCTGACTACTGTTCTCTGTTTGAGTAATCTGACCTGATCAAGCCTTTTCTTACAGTCCATACTACAAAATAGGTAATAAAAGTCTGTATGATTCCTGCTGATATCGTATCGGATTGATATCGGTATCGGCCAATACTCAAGGCTGCAATATCGGTATCGTATCGGAGGTGAAATAGTTGTATTGGGACACCCCTATCTGAAACCATTTGGAAGCAACTGTGGGGGACTTATCATTGTCGCCAATGTTGATTTGATTTCATCTAATTTGACTGACTGTTAAATCTGGTCAATATGAGGAATGCTGTTTCTGTTTCTGTCTTGTTTTGAAACCGGATTTACCACTGAATAGGACAACTTTGAACCTTTTCATAATGAACTAAATTTTTATGAAAGTATGAGCATGCACTGATCTCCCTTGTATTTAATGTTGTTGTGTACATAGTAATATTTTTTGTATTTGTCAGGGTATGGACCTTTGTGTATTGTTGTCAAAAATATTGAAAGTATAAATTAAAAAAGAAGGTAGAAGCTCATAGGCCATGGTAAATGACTATTGGGCACATACCCAAAAGTACCCAACAGCTGCTGGAACAGTCCTCCTTCAGTAAAAATGTGATTTTGTCAGTTGATAATAAATTTCATACTAAACTTACCGCCATGAGCTCATGCAGAAACTTCCTGCTCCTTTCAGCATGGCAGTCTTCCTTCAGCTTTTCCAGCACACTGGCTACTTTATCAGCTTCTATCTCAGTGTACCTTCGTGTGATAGTGTCCAAAGACAGGTTTCCATACCCCAAAGACTCAGCTAGTCCTCTCCAGGTGGTGATGTGTTCAGTGACCAGCGTCTGGATGGCAGAGTACATGTACGTCAGCTTCTTGAAGGGCAGCGTCATGTTCTCCAGCAGGACCTCTGTGGTGATTTGAATTCCAGTGAAGTCGATCACTTGGTCTCTGGTGATGAGCTTTACATTTTTGCAGTGTACCAAACCAGTCCTGCCCCGAAGGAATCCAATGTACCACTCTTTGACTTTGGAGTTACCCACTGACCTAACAGTCTCTCTGGATAGGAGAGCCACTGTGTCCCCCTTGAAGTACTCCAGAAGGTACTCTACACGCGGCTGACGTAGAACTGACTTTAGAGCGACTCCATACCACTGTAGATTGACGGGTCTGTCTGTAAACTTGGGTGAAGCTGGGACACATTCCTCTGGGATAGGTGAAGTTCTTGATAATTCAATCCGCTTATCTGACTGCCTGTGAACTCGCTTTTCTGTTCTGATGGGGGCTGCAGGAGGAGAAGGCACCTGGAAATTTGCAAGGGTGGCTGTGTTTGAATCCTTCACCTCTATATCCAGTTTGAAAGGAGTCATTTCAGTCTTAGTGGCAGATAATGCAATAGGCAGATGCAGAACTGTGCCTATTTTGAGCTGACTTTGCCTGACTTCTTTCTGTTCGTCCTCTGGTTGGATTTTAAACATGGAGTCTGTGAGACCTATTCCAACGTGCAGATTGGTCAGTTTGTCTGGTTTAAAGCCCTGTTTCCCCCACAGCTGCAGAACAAGTGGAGGCAGGTTTTTGTTCCCTTTGCAGATTGCTGAAAATGGAAGTTTGGGTGGTACATCCTCATGACAGCAAACAACAACTACAACTTTGAATGAAGGATGGATGTACCTAGGACCGTAAACAGCTACTGTGATTTGGCGGTCTAGATAATCCCAAACTGATGTGGCAGGGGCTTGGACTGCAGAGGCCTCTGCTACTGCAATCACATAGAAATGTGTTTTCAGTTCCTGCAGCTTCATTTGCATCTGGTTCTTGTGAATGTAACAGTCTTTCACTTTGAGATAAGGCCCTTCTCTTTTGTTAGACACCAGCCCCACCACAGTGGTCATCACCTGACTCAGTGAGTCGCTCTTGACCTCTCCGGATAGTTTCACGCCCAGAGAAATACACTTCTTTGTATTTATGTTACTGAGGACTACCTCTACAAGAGGACTCATGGTGGTCACGTAATTGTTGTTTAGTCCCGGAGGAGGGTCCAGCATCGCTTTTAGCGTTACTTCCTGAACTTCACCTGGAGGAACATGGCCCTCTGGGATATGAATCCTGATTTCAGAGTCTGGTAACTGCACTGTTCCTCCAGCGTGGCTGATCTTAGAGATGACTTGAAAGTTCGATGCCTGGGTCTGAGCCCACCCTGGGCTCTGGCTCATCAGGTTTAAGTCCAAGCATGAGCGTGTCAGCTGCCTGTGGCTCAGCCAGGCCATTTTATAAGCCTCTCTGTCATTCTTAAGCCACTCAAAATCTGGATTCAGCACTGGCCCAGGTGGTGTGAAGCTGTTGTTGTGTTTTGGCACTTTTCTTTCTAGATCGTCCAGAATGTCTGAAGCACTTCTCCATCTCCCAGACGACCTTAGGCCCACTTTGTGGTTGCTCTCCAAAAAGTTCCCTACATTGCCTTCATCTGAGGACGTGCTGACGGCGTCATCATTATTGGCGTCCTCATGTTTTTCAGTGCGTTCTTTTGCATTTGACACTTTGGAGATTTTTTTGTCCTTACTGTCTTGAACAATTTCATCCAAGAAAGGATTAGATCCAGAAAGTTTGCTCCAAAAGGGATTCTTTGACTGTGATGAAACCTCCGGCTGTAAAAGTGTCCACTCTGAGTTTTGTATCACTTGTTTGATAAATTCACCTGTGAAAATATTACAGTTTATTAGTGATGACTGTGAGCCTTGTTAACAGGATGATGAAGGCAGATTGCTGATGTAGGCAGTAACATTTTTACCATTTAGGTTGTTTGTGGTTGAAATACTGTCAGTCAGATCAATCAGTGTTCCCTCTGATCGACTCCGCCTGAGACTTCCAGCATGTCGGATGGATGTTGCTCTTCTAGCTGCCATGTTACATCTGTAAAAAATAGCACAAGCAAAAAAACACATTTTTAACTTGCAGTTTTTACTTGTCCAGATTAATGTCAGTATATTAAAAGTAACATACAGTTGCACAGAGAGTTATGTACTGTTGCACAGGGCTAAAAATAATACAAAATATAAATATATGATTGTCTTCTTTGTTGTTTTTTGCTAGTATTTTTTAATTGTTTTAACAAAGGTCTTGATGGGAAGGAAAAGGGAATAGGGTCACTTACATACATGACAAGTTAGTTCAGAGTAACCAATCTTTGATTTGCATTGCTGGATAATTTTTGGGGGGGATGTGTAAGAGCTAGGGGTGGGCGATATGGCAAAAATATCATATCACGATTTTTAACAAATAAAATCACGATTTTATCACAATTCTTTTTTACTTTGATACTTCTAGACTAATTTTCATGTTTGACCCTTTTTTCCCCTGTGTTTAACATATAAAACATGTAAAACCCTAAAAGAAAAAAAAAAGACAATTAAAGCCAAAGAAACTTTCTGAACACGTTTTAATTTGAATAGTGCAGTTTTATAAAAATGTGCAATAAATGTAAACATAAAAGGTAATGAACAAAAATATCAACATTATCTCTTAAAGTGCAACAGTTTAAAACAAATGTTATCTAACTGCAATGTCTATAATCTGAGTGAATAATACAGCTGATTAGAACAGATTTTTGTTCAGACATCTTCAAGCTTTTATCTCCTTTTCTCTTTCCGCCATGGCTTCCTGCTACATAACCAAACAGGAGATAATACCATGCACTGTGTGTAATGTGCTGCGATTGGCTAGTCGGTGTGCGTCAAAGTCTCTGCGCCCACACAGACGATCTGATGATCTTTCTGCTTTATGAGATCATCCCCACGTTATAATCCTTAACGATTTAATATTGTCATATCGCACACCCCTAGTAAGAGCTCAGATTAACTCTGGTAAAACTAAAGAATAGAACTCAGGTACGCTTCAAAACGGGGGTCTTCATTTGCTTCTAAGGTCACCAGAGTCCAGTTCTCTGAGGGTGTGAGAGTGATCTGAACCTAACATGTTGTTTATAGCTTCGTATGTAGCTTGATATCAGTATTTGATAGTGTTCCACAGTCAGCACAAAGTAAATAGGACTCTGTGGTTTGAGTTCGTGTTAACAGGTGTCACAGTTTAGTATCTTCAGTTCATGAATTGTATGCAAAGTGACACAGTAGCCCTTTTGTAAGTCTGCCTGTGCTCTTTGTGTTAGTGTCAGTGATATGCATGTCACATTTCCCTCCCACTTCACAAAGTTGCCACAAACAGCTTTAGAACAGAACCATTGTTTGGAAACAAGAATGTGAAGACGAGTTTTGATTTTTCTCTGCACAGAATTCCAACAATATCCGATTTTCCTCTGTTGTTTAAAAATTAAACACATTTTGAGATATTGTAGATTCTGATAGGAATTTGTAAATTTTACTAGAGATCTGAGTAAAACAATAACTGGATGTGGAGTGTTATGAAAGATGTGCTTTTGTAATGACGACCACAACCATTACCTGGACTAATAAAGACATGCAAGTCAAGTAATTGTTCACTCTCATTGATGTTTTCCTTCAGCAGAGTGAGCCTTGGGCTTTCTGCCTGTTACAGAAAACTGTTCCAAAACACAGAATAAAGCCTGAACTCTTCAGCCTGTCACTTGTTTGCGTAAAAGGACACTACCCATTCAAGACTTGTCACAGTGAGTCAGTCATTAATAATGTGGTTTCTTACACCAGTGCACAAAAACAGGTTGGTCTTGTCAAGCCTATGACACAGTAGTCTCTTCTCGCAGAGCATTTTGCTACAATCAAAGTGCAGTGACAGTGTTTAATGCAGACAGTGGAAACCTCTATTCAAATATATTTTCACATAACTTATTTTGTTAGTTTTTTCACTTAACTATGATTTCTATTTAATAGCAACCATCACACCATAATACATTTCAGAAATATTCAATGATAGGACAGTGACAGAGGATGGAGTGGCACAATGGATGGAAACTACTATATACTGCATGTTGCACATACTTAAGACAGTCTACTTGGTCTATTAAAGGCTGTAAACTCTGTGGTACATTACTAACTGAAATACAATTAAAGTTTTAAAAGCTTTCACAACAAAGATCAAATGTAGGTCAAAAGGAAATCAGTGCCCTTCTCATTTTTGGATTTTTTAAAATTTCCATTGCTGATTTCAGTTAGCTTAATAAATTCACGTAACGTTAGATTATAGTATGTAAAAATGTGTGCGTTTGTGTATTTATATATGTTTGAGCAGGGCGAAATATATGACTAAACAAAGGGACGAGAAAAAAATAAAAAAATGGGTTTGAAGCAAACAATTACAAATTACATACATTCAAAATTACACAAGAGACTTTGATAAATCAACACATGATAGGAAGACCAGCTTTGCTATCCCATGTGATCCCAGTGATGAGATAAATATGTAAGATCTCAGGGAAACATCCAAAACATACCCACTGCCATGTCAAAACATAGAAAAATAAAAACATGAATCATACGAATGATTCCATTTTAACCAGCCCCTCGTATAAACACCCATCACTTGCAATTTAATGTATGAGCAGATATCACTTTCACATCTTTATCCATTGTGTGATTTCAATTTAATGCTGGCATCTGTCAAACTTAACTGCTGTTTCAGAACAGAAGCTTCTTACTGGGCAAAGGAACAATCCATCAGACAAACTCTGCTCTGTTTTCAGATTCAACATGAAACAAATATTGCCATCATAGGAGAATTCTATCAAAATAAGTAATCTGAAAGAGGGCACTCGCTCTTTTTTTACAATCGCTATATCACCAATATGAATATTCTATTCTTTGGGCTTCTGTACACTGTAGCATCTTTGCTTGAGTCCTTTTTCTTCCAGGTAAATCTGAAGTGATAAGCAAGTTACTCAAAATTTGTGACAACTTACTTTGATTTATTACTTAAAGTACACAAAAATATTGTACCTATTTCTCAGTATCAAGTGAATATTACTCTACTTTTTAATTTTAAGAACATCAATATACTTTGCATCTTTTACTGCCACAAACTTGAAAAAAAGATGACACTTTGAGGCGCTGAAATACAGCTTACCCTTCCCTCTTATCCTCCATGCTGTGCTCAACAAGTTACTCAGTCACACATCATCATGATAACAGCCCACAAGGACCAAACACAATGAGTAACCATGCCTCACTTCAATAAGTGACTGTAATATAATTACTGTTTTGGAAATGTTTACCCCTTACGCTTGTAACTCCAAACAGTAATTTTACGACAGTTTTATATCACAAATAAGATTGTTACTGCTCAACAGTGCACATCTGAGACCCATTAGAAAGAACTGTAGCCCACTTTTGGGCTGTTACCCACTAGTTGAGACCCATCCCTGCAGTACTTTCTGAAGTTGCTGAATGTTTTACATATTATGCAAAACAGGAATAAACTGCAGCTTCGTGTACTGACACTGTTAAACTGCATCGTCCCACTTATGTAAAAACTTCGAATTGATCTAAAGTGTTTTCTTACACACCTTTCTATTTACCTTTAGATTCATTAAACTGGGAATACCTTCAAACTCACTTTACATGCATAAATATTTATTGTAGCCTAGAGAAAACACCAACAGCACAGATTCAGATGGAAAGTCCATCTAACTAATTTACCCGTCCTCGGCTGAACAGGTGTGTGTAATTACACATCACTACAGCGTAATAACAACACACATGCCTCCCGACAGCATCCTGACATTTTAATATAAAAAGAAAAACCTATCCAGCACTCAAAATGTCATAAAAGTTTCATTTTACCGTCGTCATGAGATGGCTGTAGTTTTACTTGTTTGTTGTCAGGAAGAGTCCTCTCTCATTCACTCCCCGTGTTTAGGGCGTACCTGCTCTTGACGCTGCAGCTCCGTACTCCTCTGTTTGCTCTAAACACGGAGCATTTTGGGACTAAGAGTTTAATGTAACACAAGAGAGTACCGCGGAGGAGGGGCCGCTAGGCTTCAGGGACTACAGTTCCCATAAGGCACCGCTCTGTTTACGTCCGAGGCATTACAACACCTGAAACTGAGCGTCGGTTTACCTGCAGTATCGACAGGAGTCTGACTGAAGTTGTCGGTATGCTATGACACAGACTGGAGGTTATTAATTTGACAAAGAGACACGAAACTCGGTCAGTGCTTCCTGTTTACATTTAGCTCCAAAATCATGTCTCAAATACACATTTAAAACATCTGCAGCCACACGGCAGGAGGAGGACAGCAGCAGGTGCATGTTTGGGTTGTGTTAGCAAGGGTGGAAGGAATGCCATAAGTACACAAGAAAATGTGCAGTTGATACGATACACTTTTATTCAGAAACAACTTAAAGTAGGCCTATTTAAAAAGTACTCACTTTTTTCCATGTTGTGCAAAAAGAAGAACAGCTGAAGTTTCATATGTTAAGCAGGTTCTGGTAGATAATAGTATTCTAGTCATTTGATCTAAATATTATAATGTGATCAAATAATAATTTGTCCAGTGCTCCAAGTGCAACAACCTCGGCCAAAGCATTTCTAACATTGTCAGTTGGGTTAGTGTCAAAATTGTGTCCAAAAACTGTCCTATCTTACAATAATAACCAGATCACTACCAACATTCCTTCTACTATGAACAAATTTATCTGAAAATGTCATATGTTGAGAATTTATGGAGGTATTTGCAAAAATGTGTAAAACTGTCCCATATCACAATAACAAATCCTTAAAGACAAATCTTGAATTTGATCCCGAAGTCCCTGATTTTTTTTTTTTTTTTTTTTAATCAAAATCCTTGCAACACTTTCCAAATTATCCTGCTCACAAAAAAATATACACAAAAAAAGAAATGGAAAAAGTGCAGCAATAGCAGCCTCCCTGTTGGAGGTACACATTAAGATTTTAAAATGTTTTCAAAGGCACATTTAAAATGAACAAAGAATCACACATTAAAATAGGGCTGGGCGATGTGGCCTAAAAATAAAATCCCAGATTCCCCCTCCACAAAACTCGAGTTACAATTTTAATCGATTTTTTTCCTCTCAAAGCAAAAAAAAAAACTCAAAGTGACACAAAAATGACATGAATCAGGTTCTGCCTTTATGTTGTCAAAATATATTCCTACATCAAATCAGAATTTCCCTCTTAAAATTAAAGTGTGTGTCATAAAATGTTGATTATGTAGTTCTTATGCAGGCAGGTTTGCCTACATAAACACTGAAAGCTGAGGGATTTTCGCAGATTGTTATCATGTTTTTCTCTGGTCAATATTTAATCTGATTAAAAAATAAATAAATAAAAAAATGCAAACCTATAGAATTGCTTGTGCAAAACCTGATAGGGCCACCATCATGAAAAATGTAAAATTTCAGTGTTTATCTTTTTTCAAACTTTGCAACTACTTACAATTTAAGTGAATAAAAAATATTTATTATTTTTTAAATCTTCTGCAGAAAATAATTCAAATTAATCGATTTAATCGATATATTGCCCAGCCCTACGTCAGAATGATTAATAATGTGCCCAGATAAAGTTTAAACCACTTGGCATTAATTTTGTATTATTTTTCTAACATATAATGCTGTTGAACAGTCATTAACAAAAGGAGTCGGGAAGTAAATTAGTTTTAAGACAACACAAGTAAATGAAAAGCTTCATATTTTTACTTTTATGTTGATTACTCTGTACTCAAATGTTGAATGTGAGTACAGTGAATGACAATACTTCCTGCAGGGACTACTCAAATAAAAGTTAAAGTATTTATTTAAGTGTTGAACATGTCGTTTTGGTTTTAAAGAGGTTGCTGAAATCTACATTTTAATATCTTTTTTCACTTTTATATTAAAGTACAATAAAGCTACCAATGTTTGGTGTAACGTTGACTCATTTTTTCCTTGCATGCCACTTACAGTCATATAATAGTGTTTAAATAGAGTGATAACAATAGAGGACAGAAGGGATTTGTATGTATTTAATAGTTTTTTTTTGTTTTTAGGGGGATATTGAAGGGTAAAATCTAATTTAATATATTAAAAGAATAAAAGTCCTCAACTATGCTGTTAAATTGAAGATTACTTTATAAGTGCAATGAAACTACAAATATTTGATGTAATAATGACTCATTTCCTTACTGTGTGCCTCATTGTCATGTGATAGTTTTTAAGTACTTGGTCCCCTATGCTCTATGTAATGAGGGAGCCGATTATCCTTCCATCAGAGTGCGACCAAGTAAAGATAACATATTGATTTTAAAACTACTCAAAAATAACAAAACATACAAAGAAAATGTATTTATTTACACGTCTAAACATTAGTATTTAATGTCCTCTTCTGATTAATTATTAGGAAACCATTAACAAAGAAACAGTGCGGCAGTGTTTATTGTTTGTTTCTTTTTCTGCCCTGCCATTAATTCTGTTTTTTGAACTGTTTGTCATCACTGCTGCTGTGAATGACTGTAGATTAAAGGTTAAACTGAGAAGTTAACTGTCCTTAATTTCATCAAGGATCCAACTGATGTTATCCTGCTCACTGTGAAATCCAAACTGATCAATTACTGAGACTGTTGCATCACAGGCGGTCTTCATAAGCATGTTGTGAAACTGTTCCCAGTGCTTATGGCACACCTCTAAACGGTAACATCACCTTACCAGACAGTAGGATGTGTCTAGGGCTGATCAAAACTGAAAAAGTTCTGCATTGTGATGTATTTTTCTCTGTCATACATATACATATGGTACACTGGGTGTTTCCCACACACAGACAATATGTGGGACACCCAGGTTTATCAATAGCCACTGAGTATTTTCACGACCATTTTTGATATTCAGATATATTCATGTCTTGCGCAAGACATTGATGCCCATTAATACCCAGCCAACATAAATTTGCACAACAATTTTGCCAATTGTAGTGCAATGTTTCAAAAACAAAATTAAGCTTTGTATGCCTTTTAAACATTTATCAGGAGCTACGTTTTCCCAGTGCTACACTTACACTAAATGATTAAGTAGTAAGCAGATTATGGTTTTTGAGCATCTTTATAATGTGCTGCTGATGACCTCTGTCATAAATGCAAATAGTCCCAAA
This sequence comes from Scarus forsteni, assembly GCA_036419115.1. Classification (NCBI taxonomy): domain Eukaryota; kingdom Metazoa; phylum Chordata; class Actinopteri; order Labriformes; family Labridae; genus Scarus; species Scarus forsteni. The sequence continues at coordinate 11,406,291 of JAZDUH010000111.1, read as the reverse complement.
ATCCCACCCTCACTACTACCACCTAAATGCAGCATATCTCTGTAAGAAATGGTGATGTGTGGTATTGATTAACAGTGTTGTCAAAGACCTGCAGTGAGTTAACAGGGTTACATGAAGAACATTGATGCTAAATGTTTAATACCAATTTAATACTGGTCAGTTTTTATCTTGGACCTGCTCAGTGTGAAGAAAATGTTAGGAAGAAAAACATATTGTCCAGTTTTATGGTAAAAATATGAATAACAATGAATGTATCAGTAATAAAGAATAAAAGCTTTAGCTTCAGCTGGCAACATGTTCCTCCTGATCTAAAATTGGCCAATATTGCCTCAACTTTCACTATGAAATTGGCACCATCAATGGAAAAGAGTTAGTATCATTGTTTAGGCCTGTTTTGCACAGCAGTTTATTTCCATAATATAATATAACTACAGAGGACTTCCATGAACATATTCTGCTCTCTTGTGGCTGTTTTCAGAATATCAGTTTGACTGTTGCACTTTTCACATTTTAATTCACCTTTTTTTTTTTTTTTAATAAATGCTCTGAGCTGTTCACAATTGCATCAGTCCCATTTTAACCCAAATTCTAAACCAATGACATTGGGTTTTTTTGTTTCAAATGAGCTAAAGCACATGTCCTTCTTGGTCACTTCTATCTAGGCCAAGTCTTTTCAAATCCAGTGTAGCTGTGAAAGAAGTTACTCGGCCTTCCTGAAAGAATGTCAAAAATTAAGAACATTTTTATTCTTCTTGAGTTGTTTGGGGGGAAAAACACCTGAGTGTTTCCTTTTCTGTCAGAGATTTAATTATCACCTTATTTTGTTATACTGAGAAGATATTAGAGAGAATATGGATCTGTGGGAGCCTGCATTCTGTAAGATTTGCCTTTAGAAGTGCAGATATCAGTGAAATTGCTTCATATTTTTCCTTTCTAATACAGTAATTGGCTTGCTGGTAAATGAATGGTTGAAAGGAGGAATAACTTAAATTATTCAGACGAGAAATTATATGTTGTAAGGCAAAGTAAATATATTTAATATTCACTTACTAAAGCAAATGCTTTAGAAATTAAAGACAGAACATTTCCATAATTAACATTAAAAGACAGCAAAAAGACACTGCAAATGTAGTATTTAAAAAGGGGGAAATGAAAATTTAAAATGAAAAGCAAAAGAAAAAAGAAAAAATATTTATCAAGTTTTTATTAAAAGTTAAACACAGACTGTCCTTCCCTGAAATTAATACAGTAGGGTGATTCATCCCTGCATGTTTCTCCATGGATTTAGGGTTACAGCCTGTTCCATTTCAGTCACATCTCACAAAAGGGTCTCAGGTTTTAGATACTCTCTGACAGGCCGCACAACACAGCCCAATCATCATCATTTGCAATTAGTACCAATTTGTACTTATGATGCCTAAGACAATAGTGACCGTGGCTCAGGTTTTGTTATGTTTAGTATTTTCAATGGAATAAACTCAAATTTATGAGTACCAAATCATCAGAGATGCAACAACAGTGTAACTTATTTCCTAAGAATCACAGCTAATGCAGTGTTTAAGGAGACATGTCGTACACTTCACTTCAGCCTCTCTGTTTATGTGTTCACTCTGTAGCACATTTCAATGAACCTTTTTCAGACAAAGGCAAAAGTAATCTGTTGTACAAAAGATACTTTGTGTCACACAAGTCTGGAATCATAATTCAACAAAGACACATCGCTGTGTTTCAAATCAGGACAGATCTAAAAATCTGAAATACTGACATAAAGACTTTATTCACAGTATTTCCAGGAGGGCAGTAAGAGTCAGTTTTCTGAAACTTACATGTATCTGTCACTTGGTGGAGCCATTTCTCCATCACTTATTCGATCAGACACAGTCTGGTGTCGGACTCTGCAGACCTCCAGAGACACTGATACTGAAAGTTTGAAGCTTCACATAAATACAAGACAATGATATACAAATAAACTGTGTCCAATCAGGTTCTCATTAATTATATTACAGCGGGTTTACAGTGATACAACTTATCTACTAATGTTTTCATTAGTACAGCAGTTGTGTTTATAACAGTCCACCTACATCAATTTGATGTAATCTAACCTTAAGTCCAAATGCCCCAGTTACACAATATGTGGAATAACAACAAAATAAAACTATGCCCTTTCTTTAGTCGCAGATTAATTCTCTGTTTTATGTTTTTGCATAATAGATGTGAAGAATGAGATCCTCTAGTATAAAGTAAATAGTAGTCTATCAAATATTTCTTGAGTTAAATATGGGTACATAGAAGAATTTTACAATATGTGGACATAGTTGTGTGCGATATGACGATATTAAATCGTTCAGGATTATAACGTGGGGATGATCTCATAAAGCAGAAAGATCGTCAGATCGTCTGTGTGGGCGCAGAGACTTTGGCGCACACCAGACTAACCAATTGTAGCACATTACGCGCAGTGCATGGTGGGATCTCCTGTTTGGTAGCGTGAAGCCATGGTGGAAAGAGAAAAGGAGATAAAAGCTTGAAGATGTCAGAACAAAAATCTGTTCTAAAGCAGCTGTATTATTCACTCAGATTATAGACATTGCAGTTAGATAACATTTGTTTTAAATTGTTGCACTTTAAGAGATAACCAGTTACTTAAGTTTGCATTTATATTTGACCCTTTTCAATAAGCTATTTGGTGTGTTAAGTTTTTATGTTACCAAAGTGCACTTTATTGTTGTTCCTTACTTTTTATGTTTACATTTGTTGCACAATTTTATAAAAAACTTCACTATTTAAATTAAAATCTGTTCAGAAAGTTTCTTTGGCTTAAATTGTCCCTTTTTCTTTTAGGGTTTTACATGTTTTATTATGTTAAACATAGGGAAAAAAATGTTCAGACATGCAAATTAGTCTAGAAAAATCAACGTAAAAAAGAATCGTGATCGTGATTTTATTTTTTTTAAATCGTGATATGATATTTTGCCATATCGCCCACCCCTATGTGGACATTTGGCTACAAAGGCCATTTTAAAGCAACTTCTGCGCTGAATTAATTATTTCTTTCATTGTTTTGTTAATGGCCTTGGTATCAATAAAGGTTTGAATGGCCATCAGTATTTGTTAATCAGTTTATCTTTTAACACTAAAACCAGGTGTAGCCTGGTGAAGTATTTCGTTTTGGCAGCTTAGATTTCCAACATGGACTTTTGTAGCCTTACATTTCCTGTTAAAGCTTTGTTCATGTTTTTCATTTTGATTGGGAAACTTGGTCAGACAACACTATTTTTTTATCAAGTGTTTTTTATTTTTGTTAAATGCTATAGATTACAGTCCTAGATATACTTAAGTAAAGTGTTAAGTGAACTGAAACAAAATCAAGATAGACACCTGGCCTTATGCACAACAGGAACACGACAGTCAGAACCACGTATGTGAAATGCTGATTAACCACCAGATAATCTGTGAAGCGAGTCGAAATAGAATACGATCATGTTACCTACTTACTCTATTTTGGAGGTACACTGACTATTTGTTGGATGTCACTGTAGGTCCAAATACCCAGCACTGGATCATTTCTAGTCTTTGATTGTCAAAAGGTCCATGAGAGACTTGTTGGTGCCATCTAAACTGCACAAATAAATTGGAAATAATTGAAAAGAAGCTGGACTTGGAAGGAGAGAAAGAAAAAGATATTGTCAATAAATTTTGTGTCATAGACTTTTCTTTCTCTTCTTTGGTTAGAAATATAACTGAAGGGGAGCCATAAGCCATGTGAGTTATGACCACAGTGCACTTTGTGTCTTTATTATTTTGAATTTAAAACAAGAAACTGTCCAGTGACCTGTGTTTGGAACTTTTCTGTGTGTGATATTCAGTGGGTACCAATGTTTGATTTTTTCAAGAGTTATATCAAAGTTCATAATTCTGGTATTTTAGCAACTAGTATCGTCTTTACAGGGAACAATATGAAGATGAAAGTTTTTTTTTTTACTCATCTCGAGGATAGTGCTTTAGGATTTGTGGCCCATGTCACCTAATCCTCTAGCATGGCTGCTTTCATTTTGACTGCGTCTTGAAATCAAGTCGCAGTTTTTCTGTTTTGGGAGATTTTCAAAAGACTCTGTGACTATGAAAGACTGACCTTCAATTCTATTTGATAAAAAAAATTCTTGTTTATGTCTTATACTCTGATCTTGTACTTCATTCACACTTTAAACATGCCATCATATCAGCTCATGAACATGGGTTACAGAGATAACCAGCAGTGTGTAGTCAGACGGATGCAGAGTAACACAACCTGTGACATCTTTGATTCTAATTCACTGGAATCATTGAAATGAGATCAGCCGTGTCAGTGGTGCTGCAGTTTTTGAATATGACTTTCACACACCTCCTAACATTGTCAAATTGACCTACCAAGTCAATTTTTTGGTGTGGTGACTGGGCTTAACCACTGAATTATCCACAGATGCATGATGGGTTAGCGTTGTCACCAGGAGTAAAACTATGATTGGAAAAACAAAAGAAGCATTTTGCTCATGATGATGAGCCACCAGGACTGTGGTGCATTTTTATTTTTACCCTTAAATTTCTTAAATGTTGACGTTTGAAATATTTCTTGCCTTCATTTTCCCCAGCTGACTGGATAAGTGCCGCCTTTTAGCTGCCAACACACAGCAAGCTCCGACCGCAGACGTTTTTGTGGCCTTCGTCCCTGTTTGGCAGCTCGGCCTCCTCGTGCTGTCATGTGTGCACTCCCTCTGTGAAGAAGCAACAGGACGTCCTGACGCGGAGCAGGTGAGGCTGTTACAGTCTGAGAGGGTGTTACTGACCTGAAAACACACAGCTGTGCACGCTCAGACCGACGAGCAAAAAGACTGAACAAATTTTAATGATAACTCCATGACCACTGACATGGCAAGGGCAGAAAAACTGGTCAAATAAATACGGTCAGTTAGGTTAAAATAAGACCTTGTAGTGTTTTGTGTCTGAAAGCAACCAATATTTTAATAGTACTGAAGGATGTACGCAGCCTTGTGCTTTTTCTCTCCAGGTATTTGAGAGTATCTCCTGTTGTTGTGAAATATGTTAACAGTTTGGATTGAACAAACCAAGTCAAAATGTGCTCAAAAAACAGCTCTGATAGGTTTCCAACATTAATGGCCCTTACTGAGCACCATTTCCCTGTCGTTCCTTTGGAGAAGTAGTCCACTGCCCCGATGCAACCCCCCGCCACTCTTAATGAAAGGCACATTCTGTATAAAGCCTATAGAAATGAATAAAATGCCATTATTTTTATCAACATGTGGTCTCTCTCTGATTCATTTTGGGGACCCAAAAAGATAAACAATGTCAGTCCATCCTACATTACAGCAACCGCTCATCAATTTTTTTTTTTTTTTAATTGCCTTGTTTTATAATTGAGCCCATCTCTTGTTTTGTGGTGTAGCCCTTTAGACCATCATGTAATATTAGCATTGTTGGTGGTTTTCCTCTCTGGTCAGTAATATTTTCTGTAGCTGTGCTGTGACGTGCAACAAACTTTTCTGGTAACTGCCAAAACTGATTGGAGCCCAGGATGTAAATAATGCTCATGCCACTGGTTTGACATGCATGTGTTGTCATCATGAAGTTTCATATAAGTAGAATATTTGTTAATCATCAGGGTCTCGTCTCCGGCGTCTTTCAATGCCCCAGTTATTTCTGTGGATGGCCTACCTCTTACCAGAGGAAGCAACTGTTTTGTTTAAGTCACTTTTCTATTTCTTTCATTCTCCCTCTTAATTACATACAATACTAAAACAGCTTCACCCCCAGCTTTTATTTTTTAAATTATTACACCATGATAACTGGCTTCTCTTGTCTATATGTATGCCCGTGTATTGACTTCATCTTTCTGATAAAACTAAATAATTAGGGAGAGTTTTCTCTCCTTGTGAAGCCCCCGCTCATGTGTGATAAGGTCACTGCCCTGAACAGTCAGATCGGGGGAAACCATGATCAGTGCTTTCAAATCGGTCCAGAAACACCGAGAGGAGGAGATGATGCCTCACCAAACAAAAAGGAATTAATTATTTATTTCAGTTGGTGTAGTTCTCCAGCTATGTTCACCGCTGTATATTGTGAAAAATACAACTTAAATGACTAAAATTAAAACTAAAACTATTGTATGGGGTCGTTAGTCCTATTGTTGTCTTGGGGATCACAGGCTGAAAAGCTTGGAAACCACTGAGTTAGATAATAATCATCAAACTTAAGGTGTTGTTGTACTTTATTTCTTTTTACATGGCAGCTTTTTTTAAGATTCAGCAAAAACTTCCATAAATGCCTCTCTGGTTTATTTATGCATTTAAGGTACTTCAGGATTTTTTTATAGTGACCTGGAAACAATAATTTACTCTACTGTGTATTTGCATTTTGCGTGTGTTACGTCAATATGAATTTTTTTATAGCATTTTGAAGTTTGGCTTAAGTTTGGATAGCATTTCTGCTCCTCAGCTCCAGATTGGAGGAGGATCATGCTCTGAACTTCTTCTGGTGCTCGTTTTGCTTCAGCGACTGTGCAGGTTCGGCTTGGGCTATGGTATGGGCCTCACAGTGAAATCTTTTCAATGGGCCAAGTGTTTTTTATTTTCTTCCTGTCTTTGGATTGGGAGTGACTCTCAGTAAGTTAGACCTGCATGATGTGTGATTAAAAAAGCCTGTTTGGATGGTCTTGTACTGATCATTCACTGTCATTATCACACGTCTCACACCCAGAGAACTGCATCAAGAGACCAGATCTGCTTACCTCGAAGCTCAGAATGTTGTCTCACAGCTTTGCACAACAATTTAACAGTGCAGTGCAAACACAGATCTTAGTGCGGTCAGTAGATGGCGCCAACAAGCTGCTTAAATGGCAGGGAACAGAACTTTAGAAGAAACTTCATTTTTCAATCATGGTCTGACCAAGAAAAAATAATATAAAGAACTTAAAACTACTTTTTAGCTGTATTATTTAAGAATCTGTACCCATCCTGACAATTATTGTTACAGCTCGAATGTTAATATTAAATGTTTAATCAACAGGGCTCAGGCTATTTATGGACTTGAGCCTCTAAATGCAGGAAATACAGAAATGTAAAACTGCTTTGAAATTTGTCAAACTGAAAAGAAACGCTTTTTTTTTTTTAGCTGAAATGGATAAAAACGTCTATTTCAAATCAACTTGTTTCGATTAAGAAAAAAACTGTTAGCTGTATAAATCCAATCGTTACTAAAGAGGACATGATATAATAAACAGGTGAAAAAATATTTGAGATACAAATTACCCAGCATTTTGCTCCTGATATGTTCCTGGTAATTTTCTTGTGATTAACATTAAAGGGAAAATATGAGTGCTTAGGTCCAACGTTATAAGTAAAACCAGAACTAAATAATAACATGCCCATGATATTGACTAATAATATATTATAAGCTAATTATTTTTGCTGTAATTACAAAACCCATGGTTATTTCTTTTAATTACTAACCCAGATTATGTCCAAACTCAGTGTGCGTAATGTTAGGTGAAACCCGCTGAGCGACTGTTGGACCAAATAAAGACACTGATGTGTATTATTTATACTTTCTCGACAAAAACCAGCAAGAAAAGAAGATTTAAATGTACCAATTTACAGCAGATTTCACATTATGAAGCATTTCAATCCATGGCTGAATTCGTGTAATTTATAGAAAATTAGTTCGCGTGACCTGCGATGACTTCAACCTCAAGATTTTTCAGTTTAAGTACAACAGAAAAACAGACGTACAAGACAACAAAAATGGTTCAAATCTAAAAACTACTGACAAAGACTTATAAAGACTAATAAATGAAATAAAAGCCTGTGTGGAGGAGGGCCTTGTTTTGGCCTTTTCCCCTCCCTGGCCTTACAGACGCGAAAGGACTTCAGCCGTGAACGCAACGCGGCACCTGCCATTTCACAACATAACAAACACAATATAAAGGAAACAATGAAATAAATTATTGGTCTTGAGATTTTTCCAGAGTTAAAATCGTAGTCGATCGACTCAACAATGAGACAAAGTGAGTCGATGCTCTGATCTGAATTCATACTGACTTTATTGAGTGGCTCACAGAAAAAGCCATTCTCGGAGGAGGAAGAACAAAAAAATATCATCGTCAAATTAAAATCACTTTACAACATGCTTGCTTAAATAAAGGAGTGGGTAAACAGTAAATGATTTATCCAAAAACCTTTTACAAATAAATTCAAAGTGCGCCTAATGAAAGACCCCTAAATACAAGAAAACAAAACAAAAAAACAAACCGTTGGTTAAATAGAACTTCCCACAATACATTTCATTATTTTGTCAAAGAAAATCCAAGTACATTTTATGGTATATTTCAAATATTTACTAGAGTCCATATACAACTAGAAATACCTATACAAAATCAGCGTCTCCTGGACAAATACATTACTCACCTTTACATGGGGCTGTAATTCTTCTAACCTACATTTCTCAGTATTTACAACACAATTCTGTCGCAAAGTAACCTCAGCTGCTTTACTTAGAGACTGCGCACGAATGTAGGCTGTGGAGAGTGGATTTATATGTGATAAAAACCTACAGCTGATGATGAAAACAAACCAACCCCAGCCCACAAACTCTACAGGTATGTGTTTGTACCTAGCAGCCCGTCTACATGAACATCTCCTGCTGGATAATAAAGTGCCACAGTTTGGTTTTTGAACTAAATGAATGACAGCAGGAGCACAGCGCACAATGCAGGCCTGTAGTTTTTTTTTCACAGCAGAGTGTTTTTACGTATTTGAAATTAAACATCAAGGAGGATTCAAAATCATACTGCAAAATAAAACGTTGTGCCCAGCCCCGGTTAATTAAAGGATGATTACACTGTTTTTATGAGAGGATTGTGATGTGCTGCAATGAAATCTGTTCGGTATTTTCAGTCTGAAATACATGAAAAAGTCAAAGAATTCAGCCTTTTTTTCATGAACACTTGCATACATAATAGCACTGGTTCTCAACTGGGAGCTCAGGATCATAAAGTGGTTCTTGGAGCAGAAAAAATGCCAAAAGTTTGTGTGTGTGTGAAAGCTGCATCCATGGATTTCATTTAAATAAATGTTGCTTTCTTAAAAGAGCAAATATATTTTTCTCATCAGAATCTTGACACATTTATAACTTTGTATTGGTAAAATAAAGCACATTACAGTTTTTAACCATACTGTGCATGTTGAAAAACGGAGTAGCACAAATGTCTGCATGCACAGACATGGCTTCTTTAGTGACGCACTTTTTAATATGCCTGTTTTGCATTGACTCATGTTTAATTTCATCCGATGTCCAAACTGCATTTTCTGTCAAATAATTTGACTAGTTTTGACTAGTTCAGAATGTGAGGAACGTGATGTCCCATTAAGGCGATGTGTCCCGAGTAAACCAGTTGAGAACCAGATTTATTCGTGAAAAGATTGTGATGTTGCCGCTTTAAAATCTGTAAGTATTAGTCTGAAACTCTTGGGGAATTTCTAAGAATCGGATCTTTTCTCGCTAAAAAAGAATTCTTTTCATACACTCAAGTATGTCCACTTCCAGGTCCACTCGGACATCACAACACTTCGTAGTCACACAGTTTTGACTTCACTCAGAGGATCTTTACAGGCCGTTCATGCCCACTCCCTGGGTCGACTCTGGTGGGTGCAACAGGTCGGGGGAATGGCACGGGGGGCTCCCCGGTGCGCTGTGCTCGCTGTCGGTGTCACTTCCTCTCTTCCCTCCGCTGCCCCCGGAGCCAGAGCCCGCGGAGCCTCCGGCGCTGTGAGTCTTTACGTGTTTGCTCAGGTGGTCGCTCCGCATAAATCTCTTGTTGCACACCGGGCAGGCGAACCGTTTCTCCCCTGTGTGCGTGCGTAAATGTCGTTGCAGCTCGTCGGAGCGCGTGAACCTCTTCCCGCAGAAGAGCCAGTTGCACACAAACGGCCTCTCCCCGGTGTGCCACCTCAGGTGCGCCTTGAGGTGCGACGTTTTCCCGTAAACTTTCCCACAGCCGGGGATGTGACAGCTGTGGAGACCTTTCCTCCGCAGGCTCGCGCCCGCCGGTCCCAGTCTCTCCGCCTCCTGACAGTTCGGACAGTCGCACGTGGCTCTGCCCGAGTACCGGCGCGCGGATGACCTCGGGGAGCCCGCTAAAGAAGCAGGTGGAGCCCCAGAGAGCATGGTGCCCCCTGCCCCGGCTAACGGAGAGGGGCTGGTGTCCGGATAAGAGGACAGCACCGGCTTAAAGCCGTCCATGAGGTGCTGGCCGGGTGTCAACAGGTGAGGAGAGGGGCTCGTGCTGAACGCAGAGTGACTTAACGTGGAGTAATCAGAGTTATATCCACCCAGAGGAGAGTGTAAGGAGCCCTGCAGCCCACCAGAGTGTAAGGACGTCTGGAGTGCCGCTCCGTTTGGGTTCTGAACGTCAATCCATCCTGCTCCCACGTCCCACCACGCGGACGCTCCCGTGGTGCCGACCTCTCCCGTGGGGATCCCAGGATGCGACGACTTAAACCAGGACTCATAGGGATGCGCCACGCTCATCCTGGGATAGATGCCCTGCAGACTGTCCACTGAAGTGTGCACCTTAGAGATGAAGACAGGCTGGTGGCTGGACTCCTGAGAGCTGCTCGACACCGACGCTTGGAAAACAGAGTAGTCGTTTCCAAAATGTGGACTAGAGGAGGTGCCGGACGTGAGGGAGAAGGCGCTGGACCCGCTGCTGCTGTTGGTGCCGAAAGAGTCCGAGATGCCGGATCCGTTGCGGGACACCCCGAATCCGGACAGGCCGGAACCGAGGCTGCAGCTGCTGGCTGCGGCTGCTCTTTTCCACGGGTGGAAGCCTTTTCCAAAAGACGAAGAATTATCCGAAATGGTGGAGGGTGAAGGGCTCGGACTCCCTATTTTGTTGCATGTAGCAGCTAACATGGCTAAAGGAGTCGATCCTAACCTCGGCTCCTCCTGGAGGGGATGAGAAAGAGTGAATGAGTGAGTGAATGGTCAGTCTGGCAAGTTAAACAGGTTCACCAACAGGTACTTCTTTAAAGATTTAGCTCGTTTCTTGGGATTTTCAAAGCAGAAATCAATTAGCTTCAAGTTAAAAAGTTGTAAAGATGTTACAGTAAACTCTGATCACCTCCTACCTTCACAGAAAAACTGAAACACGCCACAGCAGCGTTTACAAATGCATGCCAAACAGGACAGCAAGCAAAACCTGCGTTTGTTTCGAGCACCAGCGCAAACTTTTGTCCCACAGCCCGAGCTTTCTCACACCACACCGCTGTCCCGAAAATATGACCGACGCACTGCCTCCGCTGCCTGCTGTAAGTTTAATCCCCCTCCGCCGGACAATGACAAGAACTAATTAAACCAGCAAGAAAAAAGTCCTTTCAACTCACCCCTAGAAGTGAAGTTGCCATCACACAAAAACAGTGCCCTCCTCAGAGGATCTTTTTATATTTATGAATCAGAGCACTGTTTTTTTAGAGGTGTGCAATACAATGATGTGTTCCGCCCATTCTTCCACAGTTGTAGGCTCCTCTCCGGGCTTTGAAGTGCCGCTGTGACACGGGCGACCAATCAGCGGCCTCGTCCCGCCGCAGCGCCACACAAACCACCGTGAGGTCATCAATGGAGGACCCTCAGACAGCTCCTCCACCCTCCTCCACCCCACCACCGCCCCCTCCATAAGAAAAGACAGCGGAAGGAAGGTAAAGTTAAATGAGAGTGAATTAGGAAGGAGGAATTAGAGGGCCACTTATTGAAATTTTACTGAACATCACCTTCCATAAATTTGATGAGAGCGGGGTGATGAGCTGAGCCTGTGTTGTGTGGGTATATGATGGTGGGCTGTAGTGAGACGACTGTAAACTTCTGACCAACACCTGAGGATGCACAGCACCACAAGGTTTACTTTAGACAGCAAATTTAACCAATTAAAAAACTTTTAAATCGCCTCAGCTCGCCTTACTTTGATTTTCAGCGTTCAAAGTACGACGCCATCTTGTTTGTAATAAAAGTGATTTAAAAGTCAACTGCTTCAGCCTGCACGTGGACTTTTATTTGTTTTAATGCTATGTTTTCAAGTTTTTTTTTAACTTTTAAAGCCTCCAACTTTGCTCGTTGTATTTGATAGATTTGGGTGTATTTTGCATCTAAGGCTAACACGGTTTTTTTCTATAGGTAAGGTTTTATTTAATTTTATTGTGCGAGTTTTCATCCTCTAGAAGCCTACTTTGTGTTTATTTTATTTTAATTTCATTTTTTTTAAATCTCATTTTAATGTCTTGAAACTTTCCCCCGCACACTTTCTGCATTTTTCTAGCCCCTGAGGAGTTAATATACACAAACTATTACACAAGGCACAATGGTTGCCTTGTTCTGCTTTAGTGCACCTATATTACGCCGCTTAAAAACTTTCACTTTACTGTAATTGAGCTCAATTATCTTCAACTGTTTTGATTAAAAATGGTGGATGGAGCATTCCGCTCTAAGTTGATCCATTTTATGATGTCCCTTATAACGACAGATGAATAAGAAGATGACGAGGGGCGATTTGTAGAGATTTTTTAGATGTGAAAGGAGGAATATATGTGTTGATGCGTTATAGGCGCTGCTGCTGCGTCAGGTCATCATAGATAATTTATTAAGGTAAGATCTCACACTCTGCGTCAGCCTGAAAATTTAATAGGCTGCAAGCATTGAATAGGTTCATCACTTTGCACACTGACATTTAGTTAAATGTGTAGGTAAAAGCTGCTGTTACATAATAAGAAGTTGTAGGCTAAACGCGCGTTGAACCCTGGGACTCTCTGTGGGCGCTATTAGCATGCAGTGCGCACCGGGGGCATAAATTTCATTTGAATTTCAAATTTAATAACGCAGGAGGTTTTTAATCATCCGCACTTTTATTTGTTTGATATTAACATGCTTATTGACCGGCTCTGTTGACCAGCTTGGTCATTACAGGACAGGGAAAAGTTAATTAAAACGACCAGGGATTATTCATCACATCATCTGCCTAACCCATGTCGCTTCCTTTATTACACAGTGTGATAGATGGAGCCTCTGATTAATTCTTGTGTTTCTAGGATTGGACAACAGCTTTTAGGATTAATTTGCAGCGTTTTACCTTCAGGCGTAAAAAATGAAGGGGCAGGAATAAGTAAAACAGGCCAAAATATTCCCTGTGAGGAAAAAAAAAACAAAATACACAAAGCAACAATCATGCAGTGATTTTAGTTTTATGGTACAAATATGTGATTTAATTATCTTATATCAATCAAGAAAATTTCAACAATTTCCTGGTATTTCCTTAATCTAATCGCTGTCATTTTCAACTGGAAGTAATTTCAATTTAGGCATGAAACTCACGCGCAAAGTGTCGAATAAATTAATTAAAGGGAACATGATGGATAAAGATAAGACATAAATTTATACAAAGGAAAGGGCAGATTTTAGATAATCAGAAAACAACACACACACACGCTTGCCTTATCGACGGTGGAAATAAGAAAGGTACTCGCATCGATCTGTTTGCTGCTCACTCATTATTTTTTATTCCTGTCAAACTAACCAATCAAACAAACTGTCGAAAAGAAAAAAAATCATAGCGAGCCGCGAAACCGCGTTAAAGGAGCGTTTAGAGGCGAATAAAAATGTGCCAAAGTAATGAGGAGAATAAAAAGATACGTACCGTCCCGCTCCGCTCCGCACTGCCTTCACTGATTGACCCTCGACGTTTGCTCTCTGCAGAGGGAAACACACCATCTCCTGCTGCCAGTGTGACTGTGCACCGTGCAGGACAGATCTAACTCTGGATATTCAATTAGGAATTGCTTGGAGGGAAATCGGCTCACTGTTATTTCCTCTGCATGCACATGAGCTGCTAAAAGGTACATAAGCGTGAATGTATTGCTGGATTTTTTATCATTCAGATTTGTACTCCTGCATTTTCCTATTTCAGTCATGAGTTAAGCTGGTCTCCCTTTACTTTTTCCATCTAAAGGTGGTGGCAGTTCAAAGTATAGTGCGTAACAGCGATTTTACGCATTTGGAGAGCAAGGTTTGAGCTGCAGCTACAGGGGACATGTTGGCCTCTGGTGACAAATTACCAAGTGATCATCCCAGCAAGACTGATGTCAGAGGTCAGTGTGATAACTCCTCGACAGGAAACGTCTTCCTGCTAGAGCTGTAAGAGACGTTTAATCCATGTGCACGCTAAAAATCTGATAATCTAATTCATCTCATTGCACCACCTTTGAAAATGTTTTTTTTTCTTTAGCCTGTTGCCTTCAGGATGTGAGAAGGTCGTTGTCAGTTCATATGGTGCGCACAGGTTGTTCTTTTACGCGCGGCTGTAACTGTAAGCCCGCATTGAACAGATGTCCCCATTGAAGCCTTTCTTTTTTTCCTACGCACAGGGGCTATATTACCATCATGAAATCAAACTCAAAACCTGTCCCTTTCCACACCATAATGACCGAGTTATTCTGGGCCGCTGAGCACGAACAAAGTGTGTTCAATATTGCGTGCTGCAGAATCACTGCGCTTAGAGAACCGGGAGAAAGGAGTCAAAACCAGAGATGCAGAAATCTACTTTAATGTGGAGGTTTACAAAGCAAGGCGACAATATGAGGGGGCTTCTTATCTGAGAATTTTCTGGAGGAAAAGGAGAGCAGTCACTTGTGGCTCTAATCTGATATTAAGTGCTGATTCCTAACAAGGAGCAATCTGAGCCTAGATTTATTCACATTCAACTGTTGGTTTTTAAAAATAAGTAAACTGAGTTTATTGTAAGTCATCTGATATAATACCATGGAATTTAGACAGACAGACAGACAGACAGATAGGTAGATTCAGAATGGTTGTGGACTGTTTTATAGATTGAAGCTTACACTCAGCATTCCTGAAATGATATCACTAGGAGCATTTATTCTACCAAATAATTGAAATCAATTTTTTATTTAAAAATCCTCTATTTATATCGAAACTGTCATTTTAAATCAAATGTAGCAGACCCAATAATCACTACCAAGTTGTTTTTTGATGTTTCTCTACTCTCAAACTTTACATTCTACCATAAAAACATCACCTTAGTTTTGTGGAGTGACCTATAACTCATTTAACTTGTAGCATTTTTAAGGTTGTAAAAAAAACTCATATTTGCTGTTGGTGAATATTTCTGTTTGTCTGAAATGAACATTTGAGCAGAGGAAAATTTTAGATAATGGTGTTTAGTAATCTCTTTAGACTCTGAGCACCCCTAAAGGTCTGATCCTAAAATTGTCCCTGGGTAGAATCCCTCTTAGATATACATACATAGATATACACTTTGACTGATACTTCTTTTGATGTACAATGTTATCAGCATGACATCACCATTTACAGATATTAACATTTCTGTGAACATTCTCAGCTAATGTTTTGGCCATACTGACCAATTATCCTTCACATTTGCTGTAATTTTGGAAAAAACAAATCCTGTAGAGTAGATCATAATGCTCCAGCTAATGAGATTGCTGTTAACACACTGATTATGTCATCATCATTTTTTTTTGTTATTTATCACTGGTTATCCATAATTAAAACCCTCTCCATTAAGTTTAGAATTAAATGTTTTTAATTGTCCCAACAAGAGAACAAGTAAGTTTTTGTATTAGCTGAATTTGGTGTGATGTACATAATGGCATCAGTATTGGCTACATTGAGTTTTGCAACATCCTCATGTCAGTTATTGGCAAATATCCATTATTGTGCATCTTTAGTAAACCTGGACAAACCTTGAGAAAGCAGGCATGCCGAGGCTTCATGTAGCTGTGATGTAGCTTCAGAGACCCAGATGGTGCAGTGTTAGGTATATTTTAACTCCACAAGTAAAAGCTCTCTGAACTGTACTAAGAAATCTTTGGTATACATTTATTTGCTGACTTCTCAACCAAAAAATAAGTTTTGGCCCTGTCTTATGTCTGATATTTGACTTTATAATTCCAGTAGACATAATGGAGACAATGTACAGATGTTAAGTCTGAAGTTATCTGTACATGTTTTATGATGTACTGTTCGTAAGTAACGAGCTTTAACTGTGCTTTTGTGTATTTTTCTATATTGTACTGTTTGCTTTTATCTGGACCTTTAGTCTGTAACAAAGTTTCAAAAAGATAGAAAATAGATTTTTCTTTACTTCTGTTTTCTGTCTGCTGAATCAAATAATGTCATTGCTGTCTCTGTGAACATGTCAGACAGTGAGGGATCAGGCTCTGTTGCTTGTTGTTTTTCTCTCTTCACCAGGAGGTTGCAAACAGCAGATGTCCGTCTGCGCCCTGAGCTGCCAAGTGGGTCCGGAGCGGAGCGAGGGCAGCCCACAGACACAAGGGCCCAAATGGTGTGACAAAAGACGTGCAGGAAGCCCCTCTCCGCCTGGATGAGCCGCAGAGAGGGTCTCTCTCTCCCCTCTCCTCTCTGCCAGCCTGCAGGGATACTCACAACACGAGCCAGAGCGGTGGCAGCAGAGCCATGTGTTAGCCGGCCGGGCTGGATGCATGGTACAGCCACACTCATATTCACACAAACATAAACACACATGCATACACAGGAATGTGCAAATACAGACAGAATCTCCCACCATTCATCTTTCACACCAGCACGTGGCACTCAGCCTAAAACATACACACATTTGTGTTTCTTCTACAACCTTTAAGGATGAAATACATTTAGGAGGTGATAACAGTGACAAAAATGTGTTGATATGAATATTAATGATGTAGATGTTGCAGGAAAACAAACATATACAATCATTTAAATCCCTCTCTTTGTAAAATATTTTATTGGAAATCACATATCATTTTTTTTGGTTGCCCATGAAGTCCTAAAAAGTGGTCAGGGAGGCTCTGAAAGTGTTCCAAGCACAGGTGTGCAGCATGGCCCACTCCAAAAGGGGTGCACTGAACCATAAACAATGATATAAATGTCTGGCAGATAAAATGGCTAGTTAACAATCTTTTGACTGCTCTAACCTCTGAGCCTTTGTCGGGTATCGATCAGCCAGCTGTTCCTGCAGCTTTGTGTGGCAGGACGAGAGCCTCTGGTGCCTCCTGGGATGAATGGAGAGTGGCCGCTTAAAAACAGTTTTTGCTTTGAAAGTTCCTTTCTGTTTGGAAGGAGCAAAAATCAAAACATGAAGCCTCCTGTTCATGTTTTAAAACAATTGATGTGAAAATGATTCAGAGAAATATTGTGTCTAAGTGTTTAAGAACAAGAGTCACCAAATTTCTCCAACGAAAGATCATCCAAGATGTGAACTGGAAAAGCTTGTTCCCACCAGCATTAGAAAATGTGAAAGAAGTGTTTTTTTTGATAATTTAGTTTAGTTTTAACCACACTTAATTTAGTTAATGCAGTCATTAATCTATAAAAGTCGTAAAACAGAGATAATTCAACGTAATAGGGCTGCAAAATTTTGCCCAAACTGATAATCACAATTCATTTGGTTAATACGGAGATCATATTATTATCACATTATTTTATTTGTTATTAGTTTTATTTGTTCAGGAGAGCTGGGTTTGAATGCATTGGTTATTTTGCATCTCACCCATTGCCAGGACACAGATTGAGCAAAAACTGTGCTTAAACATCTTTCAGGTTTTATCAGTAACTTAATTAGGACAAAATGTTTTTCTATTTGTGTTACTTTTTCATTCAAGTTATCAACAAAGCAGTGCAGTGGAAAAGCAGTGCAGACTATGATGGTGTGCAAACTTGTGTGTGGAAAGCAAGCTGGGTAGGTTGAGGTCATTTCTGAATAAACTATGTATATGAGTAAAAGGTCACAGAGATTTCTACAAGTGTAGCATGCAATGTTATTTTTATATTCAGTCTTATTGCTTTGATTATTGGAAGACCAAAATTGAGGTTAAAATTCCATTAGTGGTACAGCCCAAAAAATAAAAGAAAGATCAATTTGAATGCTTTTCTTATTAGATATGTTATCTTTGCATGTTCATATAAATTTAACTGTCTCTCCGTATAATGAATGCATTTGTACTTTTTTTGAAAATGCTGAAGTCACATCTGCAGACAACATTTACGTAGCACAGTATGAACGTTTTTTGAAGGAAACAACAATAAGTAATTTAAACAATGACTGCAAGTATAAAAGACATTTCCTGCAGCTTGACTGTTCGTCCTGTTCAGTCGGAAGTTACACCTGATGTGCATCTGGTGGTTAAGATCTAGTTGACATGTCTCACAGACCTGTCAGTTGAGCACTATCTACAGATGTGTGTATGTTTCTAAGCTTTTATTTAAAGTTGCTTTTTATTTTGAACAGTCTGACATCTTTGTTCTCTCTTTCCATAGTGCTGGTTTACATGGAGACATGTAAATGGTAATGTTGATGGGCATAATTTGTCTCCCTGTATTACGGTAATTGTATGTTAAATAACGAACATCTCCAGGACTGCAGTGGGTGTCATGTGACAGGGCTTGTCACACAAATATGACAAGACAGGGTGCTAATGATCCATCTCAGCACCTGCCTGTCAAAGCTCAGCTGACAGCTGAAACGGGGACACATTCTGACCGAGACTTCAGTTTCTTTTCTTCTCAAAAGTCTTTCTGCTTATTGAAAGGTCTCTACTTCCTTTTTTGCCACATCTCTTTTTTAAATTAAGACGTGTCTTTACATTCTTGTTTCTGGTGCTGAGGTGAGAGATCACAGCATTCCAAACACACTGTTTATGATAAACACTCATATCAGTGTATTTTGCCACCATTTAGCTCGCCTGCTCCATCTGTGGGCCATGAGGTCTTCTTATTGACTTTCACTGAGCCCAACATTGCACTTTGTCAGTGTGAGCGGCAGTCTAAGAGACAGGCGGGCGAGCCAGTCATACAAAGTGAAGTACTTAGGATTAGCCCCGGCTCTTCAAGTTTCAGTAATTATCCTTCTGGAGGCATTCTTGCTGTGTTGGATAATAATGGAAGTCCGGGTGCATGCCTGTCACCTCTCAAGTGTGGGTGGAGGAAGCCGAAGAGAGGCGCAGGACAGAGAAATGTTTGCTTTTTCTGTTGTGTCATCCTAACACTGAGGTAAACTTGCACTGTTCTCTGCCTCCAAAAGCAAACGGACTCTTTTGAGCTCAGTCTGTGACAAACAACTTGGATTCTTTGAATGTGATAATGAAACATGTTCTCCAAAGGTGATAATGTGTTCTGAGATCAGGGGTAATTACCAAGTGTCAGGCATGTGTTTTTCATAAACAAATCTGTTAAAAAGCACACAGTTGCATCATTTATTGAGAGCGAGGATCATCTGATTGGGGCTGATTACAATTGCAAGAGGAAACAAATGCGAGATTGTTTTTCCCCCCTCCTCCTTTACCTATCTTGTCAGATACAACATAAGTTTATATCTCCCCCTCATCCTGAGTGTATCCTTTACGTCATCTTAAAAGTTTTATTCAACAGCATGTTGTCCCGTCCATCCAGCTCAGAAAACACAATGCTTTAATTAAGAGTCTGTCCGATTTCCCAGAGGGGAGATTGTCGTCTTCCATTAACTTAGTTTATCATATAATAAAGAGGTTGCCTTGTCCTTCCCTACCCAGACAATTGGTTTTAATCAGCCAGCGGGTCTTTCACGGCTGGTAATTTATGCTAAATTGACAAGGGTGGAGGATATCACAGAAAATCATTATGACAGGCCTCAGGTCACTGCCTGTCAGCCAGCTTGTTTTATCCCGTCAAGACAGGAGCTCAGGGACAACAAGCAAACTCACAAAAGACAACTGACTGTGATGGGAATGTTGCCTTCATGGCTAAGGCATATCTGTTTGGAGTTATTTTACTTTTCAAGTCAATTTTGACAATTTGTAAAAATATTGTTTACTTTACAAAACAAGACAAGAAAGCGATAAGGCTATTTTAATGTAGCTCTAAAATAAAATAATACACTAAATGGATCAACAGGTTTTTCTTCTGGTAAATTCCAAGGATCAGGGAACCGGTGGCCTTGTGCTAATGTCCATTCTATCTGTAAAGTTCTGTGTATCTACTGATGTACTGCCTTAGAAACAGGCATAAAAAACAGGCATAAAAATCCCCAATATAAAATGAGGAAATGCCAGGGATTCATAAAAGGAGATTTTTGCTGCTACTTTACTTTTTGATTTTTACAACTGCTTTTAGCCGCTAACGCTGCATGCATCCTTTTTATATTGTAAAGAACATCTGCTCCCCTTATACTAGAATTGTATTTGTGTTTGTATTTGCTTTTAACAGGCATAAAATATTTAAAACAACTTTTGATTATACCAGAAAGAATAAATGTAAAATATGATAATAGACAAATAAAAACAAAGTAATTTCTTTGAATTTTATGTACAGTGTGTAAAATATATCTTTGAAAGTAAAACCTTGCTCATTATCAATTTAAAGAGCAAGAAAGTGCACTGTAACAAATGCTGAATCTGAAATAAAGGAACCTCTTGTGTCCACTCAAACTTTACAAAATAAAAATGACTCTAAGCACATTTGGCACAAATGTGATTAGCCAAGAAGCTTCATAAAATGATTGTATATTAATATTAACTTACACTTTCACTGTATGATACATCTTCCCTAACTCCAGTCCTGTTCATGAATAAGAGAAATATTTTTATTTTCAGGAACTTCACCCCTCATGTACCTGTATTAATTGATAAATTGCTGCCATTTCATTAAACTCACTAAAAGTTTATTTCCCAAATAAAAAGAAATGCTAATAGACTTTATTTTTTGCATTGGTGTTGGTTTTGTCACAGTCTGGGACATGTCTCTGATTGACAACAAAATTGATTTTGTTTTGATTTTTTTGTGTAGTTTAGTCTTCATGAAAAGTATTGATTCCAAACTGGCTACAAGAAGAACTGTGTGTTTTAGCTTTGGAGTACTAAAATGAGAATGTGGGGCTTTCTGTTGAAAAGTATTAAAACCCACTAATTTAAGAGCTGCTTATTGAACGCATATTATGAGGTGATGCCTAATTTTATTTCATAGGAAGAAGAAGAAAATTAAAAAATGACAGAATGCGTTTCAGTTTGGCAGTTGTTGACCTCAGGGAGCTAAGTGTGATTATTATGATTACACAAAGCACTATTGTCTGATGAAAGAAAATCGAGTTTAGATTAAAAATATATTTTAAAATAACAAGGTGCCAAATTCATTTTTCTGTAAAACTTCAATGTAGAAATAAACTACCCCCCCCCCCCCCCATGACTAAATAGATAAATAAATAAATATATAAATAAATAAATAAGGACCATTTGTATCTAAGGGTTAACATAAAACATTTTTTCTCTACTCAAACAGCAGTTTTTTTAGTATGGTTCCCCGAGGCAATCTTCAAAAATGTTTTAAATGACTCTAATAAAATATATCTTAAGTCCAAATATCAACTTGCTCTGTTTCAGACCAAAAACCAAAGTTATCAGAGTCAACGTTATATTTTATTTGGTAAGGTAGGATTAAAAAATATTAACAACAGTAGGTCAGATGGTTCTGTCAAAAGCTTCACATACTCAACATACTCATACTTCACATTATAGTATATCCAGAATATACCAGCCGTCAATATCAGTGCAAATGTTCTTTTTTTAGCAATCCCAATAATTTCCTTATAAAACTATAATCTTCCATTATGTGTGTCATGATGATAATGTTGTGCTTCCATAAAAAATGCATCAATATAAGTTTTCTACTGCAAGGACAAATCAATATCCATGTCAGAAGAAAACAAGAACACAGAACATCGCATCATGTGGTTGCACAGCAGAGTGTAAATGTGTGTATTTTGACTTTCCTCCTAAAATGTGGACTGTGGAAAAGAGAAAGTACAAATTGTGATTTGAAGCAGAGGGGTGGGTGGGGGGACAAGGAGGGCAGGAGGGATGAGGCAGAGGAGAGAGAGACGCGGCATGAGCATGAGGAGGAAGCCGGGACACACTTCTCGCCTTGCAATTTAATCACTGTATACCCAGGGAAGTATTGACAGTTGTCCTGTGGAAGCTATTAAAGTTGCTGTCCAAGGTTAAATGAAATTGCAGTTTATCAAGGCAGCATTGAGAAAATAAGGGAATCTGTTCATGGCTGTTGATTAATGTGGAGCGTGATCAACACAAGGGGTTCATTAAGCTATACATCACCGGGGTAATTTAACATGTCATCGCGCCTGCTGTCGCTCCCCTTCACACCTTTGGTGTGTTGTGTATGTTGGCTTTATATGTGTCAGTGTTTGTGTGTTACAATCAGGAGCTCTGACCTCACATTTTGAGACGTGATGGTGGCTGTATGACATTGTATTTACACCATCAAACTTTAAACCCTCTCCTGTTGTCATTGTTAACCCTACATCAGATCTCAACAGAATGTTAGGCTGAGTAAAATGGATCGAAAAATCTTATCCAATTTCTTAGTTAACTGATGACAGACTTTATGTATGTTGATGCTTTCTTTTCTAAATAATCAGCAAATGAATCCACAATATCTGAATTATAAACTTTGATTTGATCCTTTTCAAAATAATATAATTAGCCAACAAAATAATAGAGGTCCGACACCAAACATTGGGCAATCTTTCGTTTTCATTTGTCAAAAGTTGCAGATTAATAATTACACTGTAAATCTGGATGCAAAGCAAGTTTATTTATGGAGCTCTGTGGACACAGAAAACAATTCAAAGTGGTCCATGAAGTTAAAAACAAGGACATTTATTATACTGCATGCATTACAAGGCAGCAAAGAAAATCAAATGAAGATATAAGGAAATATTTAATCAATTTAAAAGAGAAGAGAAATACATACAGCAGAAAAAAAGCACTTTAAATGATGTTTTACTTGTATATACATTGAGTTTCCTCGACTTCTTTTTCCTTATACTGTTACAAAAACATTGTTAACATTTTGATATGAAATGTCCTTCATTTTTGTGATATGTGATATTAAATAGAGGAACACATTCATCATTACATATAAATTTTACTGGACAAATTAAACTGTCAGCAAAAACACATGTTAAACTGGCAAAGAGCATAGAAATTATATGATCCTATATCTCAATTAAACATACACTGCTAAGTGCTCGGAGAACAAATGCCTTCATCATGGCGCTTCCAACATTGTTGGGGGAGTTATTGTCAAAAATGTGGAAAACTGCCCAATCTCACACTTTCAAGGAATCCTTTAAAAATTTCTTGATTCACATCAGTGTTAGGATCCCCACCAAATCAATATTTCAAAAAAAATGTCATCAAATTGCATTTGTATTCTGTTTTTGAGTTATTTTGTTGACAAACTAGTAAACCAGCAAACAAATTCTGGCAAAAACATTAACTTCTTGGAAGAAGTAATGATAAAACGAAATCAGATTTTGCTATTCCCAGCCCTGACACAGAGCATGATAGACTTAAATGAATTTTGAAGCATTCAGTACCACTGTTTCCTCTGCTTTCGGTGGTAAGTATAGTTTCATCCAAAAACTGAAATCTTCCTCATCTTCATCGTGATTTTTTTATTCTTCTGGATATATTCTTTTCCATACCTTGATCATCACCTCCTCCTGCTTTTAATTCTCAAAATGACAAACCGGCACCTCTATGAATCAATGTCTCTATTTGTTTGGCACAGACAGAGTTCAAGAAACTGGAAAAAAAACCTAAAGTGTGTTAGAGTTAACCAACATGCTCATTTGCATTAACGGTCCCTAGACAGGCAACAGAGACAGAAAAAATGACAATCTACAAATGTGATCACTTGTAGTATCCCAGCAGCTGAGGAGCATGCTTAGAGCTATGCTAATCAGGCATGGGACCTGGAGCTGTGTGTAGTTTCTTTTTTTTTTTTGCCTGGTGGATTTGTTTACTGGTGGATAATTGATGGTGCTTGAGGGACAGGCGTGAGTTGGACATGAATCATGGGCGACAGGGCTGATGATAAGGAGCTGAAAGTCGCCTGTAATTAAGCCGGGCACTAGAGACCAATTGTTTGGAGAATGATTTGGTCGGGGCTAATTGACACTAATTGTTTAATCAGATTTTCTTCCCCTCCGTACTGCGAACAAGTATGCTCCACCAAGGCAGCAGCTCATCGTCCGACAAAGCAGAGAGACGAGACAACTCTTCATGTGAGAGTGGGGGAGAAAGGAGGGGGAGGCAGGGAGGGCTGAAATCAAGATGTCTTGTTATGATGTCTTATTGAATGTTGCATTGAGGCCTAAAAGTCATGTGACCACAAAAAGTACAAATCAGAATGACCCAGATGAGGATTTGTCATTTCAAACTCCTGTATCTCTCATTCTTTCATTTAGAAGAAAAGCTGTCACAAAGATAACTGTTGACTGTTTTAGCATCGAAGAAGAAAAACATCGATGACAGCTTTGTGATTACTATTTGTTATGAATGCGGACATCTTCAGAAGTGGTTCTGCATTAATAAGTGTGTGTCAATCTAAAATTAGTTTAGATTAGATTTGCTTTATTGTCTGTCCCACATGATTCTTCTTTGACTCGACTCACAAGGAACAATCACTCAATCCCATCAAGACATATTCAGCAATAAAATTCAAGTTATATTTACAGAAACTTAAACCACACGTGGCTGGTAAGGTATATCATATTATTTAAGGAAGGCTTGGTAGCATGGCTTACAGAATAAACTTCATCTCCATCGGGGGTGTCCAAACTTTTTTTCTCTGGGGGCCACATTCAGAAAAGCAAGGATGGCCACTTTGATACTTCTACCTTTAGTGTATTAGCGTTCCTATAAACTGATCCATGGCAGGGTGAGTTACGCTCAGTTATTGCTGAAGGAAATAAACAGCCTAAATCACAGCTTTCCATCAATGGCTCCACAAGGCAAGAAGTCATTTGCTTCAAAGGATGTTTGTTTGGCCAGTTAGACTTGATGGGTTTTTGGTTGGCCCAGGCTGCCACTGACAGGGCCCCTAGTCAAGAAAAGAATGATCTGACCCTCTGAGCAGCAGTGAGGAGATGCTGATGGCTCTCCTCCACTTTTACAAAAACTAAAGTAATCTTCACAAAGCTGAACTCCAAAGGACCATTGATGCTTGAAGATGACCATCCTTTTATTCCTTGGAAACTAGACATTTAGATGGAGAAAACTGCAAAGCAGAGGGTAAACCACACTGTAACCAGTGTGTCTTTATTCATCAGTCAAGCACAAGCGTCATATTCTTGTGTGGGCCAAATGTCTATTTTTTTGACCAATAAAAGTGAACCACCGGTCACAGTTGTCCCTCTGGCCTTAGTTTGGTCGACCCAATTTTCATCAATGGTTTTCTATAAGTCAAGCCCCAAAATTCACCACCTCCTCCTTCATAATAAATCATGACCCAATATTTAAGATCTTTTTAACCATTTAGACTCATTTAACATGAATGTGCTTTTGGACCTAGAATGAGTTAAACAAAGCTTCTAGGTGGTGCAGCAGGTAGTGGTGTTGCCCAACTGCAAGAAAATTGTTGGTATCCCTGGTTGGTTGGAGTTTGCATGTTCTCCTTGTGTATGCGTTTACTCCAGGAACTTTGGTTTCCTCTTACAGACCAAAAACATGATTGTTAGGTTTAGGGTGATTTCATTTTGCTTGTAGATGTAAGTGTGTGTCTAAATACATCAGCTTGAAGATTGGCTGGCAGTCAGTTTAATGTGTTCCCCACCTTTGCCCAATGTCAGCTGGGAAAGCTTAAGCCCCCCCTGCTGTACCCAAATGAATATATGGTAAATGGAACAAAACACATCATTAAACAAAGAAAATAATACATAAAGCAAACATGTTTAAAAAGCAATGTGTCTTAAGACAGCACTTAAGTTTTGTTTGAGATCTCAGAAAAGTACACATGATCATGAGACAACCAGTCCGATTTTCTCTGATTTAAAGAATCAAACAGTAACACTATCAGAGCAAAATGTACCTTTTATCAGAACAAGTCAAAAGATGAATGTGTGACAGTCTTCCATATCATTGGCTTTTGGCTTTTTCTTTTTTTCAGGCACAGATTTATGACCAAACATTTGGTCCTTGCTCCTGGCACAACAGATGATGCAAATTGATGCAGCCTTAGAAAAACAAGATATCATTTTTCAATCGGTGATGCCATTATTTTTAAAATGTAAATATTCAGTAATCACACAGTGAAGCATTGTGCTACACTCACACATTAAGTGGGTATAACAATCAAAATGTGTGATATATACGCCTAATATGTATAAACAAAATGTAAATATTGGCAGACATTTTGAAATGTACCAGTTTGAAAGAGTGGGGCAGAAAACTTCAGACCTTTCCAATTCAACAGAGGCAAATTGTCATGATGAGTCAGTTATTACGTTTATTGTTAATGCAAATCACAACTTTCACGGGGGCCCTGCAAGTTCAATTTTGCTTTTAATATTGTTAGAAGAGGCTCTTGAATCAAATGAATATAATACAATTTATTCACCTGTCAGTGCACGGAAAAATGCACTTTGCCTCTTAACACAAAATACACCTTATAATGCATTTTTTTTCTTTCTGGCTTTATTATGTGTTTTTTTTCTGCTCAAGACACCGTACCTGATTTGAAAGCCCACTCTGTGGCCTGTAACCTCTTCATCAGACATTTTTGGGCAGCCTATCAGCATAGAGCTCATTATCATAGCCTCCTTAACCCCTCAGGTCTGAGTGTTTCCGAAGGGGAGTGGGAAAGAGCTGCATTTGATCTTCTACAGGTACTGTTTTCTTTTTTATTACTCAACTTTAATCAAATGCTTTCTCAACAGACACCACATCATGATGTAAATGTTAAACACCAGGACATGGGACCTCTAAGCTATATACTGAATTTTGTGAAAATATTGCTTGGAGTAACAAATTTATCAACTGAGAATTCTTATAAAAAATAGAGCAGTTTTCATGCTTGTAAACTACAAGTTCTGGAAATTAACTTGAGCTGCTTCCCTTTTTTTTCTTAGTGGAAAGTTATAGGGGTGACATGATTTTCAGCAGAGATCTATGCGACCACGACATTCTGTTTTTGTGTCAGTGTAATTTCAAATTGTACATGTCACAGTTCCAAAGACAGAATGTACAGGACATACAGAGAAACAGAAAGAAACCAAGCCTTCTACAGGTACACAGGGGTGGAAAAAGCTTTTCTTGATGAATTTACTTTAGTTTGTTTGTGTTCACACATGGCTCTGGCTGGAGTAAGAAGGGAAAATTTAAGTCAAACTTGGCTAAACATTGCTTTTGCATTAAATAAGGTTAGGCCTTATATTTTGGGAGAGAAAAGCATCTTTTAGAAAGTTTTTGAAATCCATGCCAGACTTGGTGATGGCGATGATCAATGTGACAAAACAGATTATATCGAATTCAGCCAAACTGTTTCATTACCATAGCTTGTGATATCCTCAGTTTACTTTTTAATGATCATGAAGTTGTTTGTTGTGAAACTAGTGATAATTGGAGTATGGTGCCATATTCTGCTATATGTAGGTGCTGTTACATAAAAACTTTTAAACTGAGGATGTGTGATTTAAGGTGTAACTGAAGATCTTGTTAAAATGATTTAAAGATGTTTCCTATCACATAAACATCATTATCAAAACTATTACTACATATATTACATGTATGAAATATAACAGAAAAGCAGCTGTGGATAAATGAAAGGAAGTAAACTTTAAGCCAGTGTTATTTTTGAAACAATCCTTGTATCGACACATCATGAGCTGAAGCTGTGAGGAGCTGTATGAAAAAGATAAAACGATGAAATGTAGCAGATAATTAGAGACAAGTCTTCTTCCTGATCTGATTAAATTTAGTGAGCCTGAGTAACGAGCTGCTGATGGGCGGAGTCGGACACGCAAGCATGAGATCTAACATCATTACATTTAACAGCAATTTAACATGTAGCTTTTTTAATTAACGCAAACTATGATGAGAAATTAATGGTTATTACTGTGGGGCCAGCAGAGGGGAACATTGGACATAATTTAATCAAATGTAAACCACACTGAGCATGTGTAGAAAATAATGACCCACGCTGAGCAAAGAGGTTTACAAACAGATGGTCGTGTCCACATTAAAGGGTCATTTTGCAAAAAAAAAAAAAAAAAAATGAAAGCACAAAGTTTTTATCACTTGTGTTATTGGCTCAATATTTTAGGTAGGAAAGGGTTGATAAAGGTTAAGGCCATATTAAATGTAAAAAAGAAAAAAAAAAACATTTTTTCAGTCACTTTCATTATAATCTTCTCACATGGACAGTTTACATATGAGAAGATTATAATGAATTTGTCCAAATTCTAAGTTATTACATGAGATGTATGCATGCCATTTAAAGTAATGGCAATAAATGAATTTGTATTATATACTTTAAAACCTTTTTCTCTTTTTGTAAGCAACACTCCCTCTTACCCCCAAGAGCCAACAGTATCAGTTTGAAAAGGGGAGTGGGATATTTCATGGGCCCTGTAAAGTTGTCTACAGCATGCCTTTGTGAATAACTCTGGGAAATAGAACATAATGTCTTAAAAACAACATACAGGAAGAATGTTTGATGTCCATTAAAATGTCTTGTCCTAAAACCTGAACAGTACGATGCTGAATGGGTTAAACTACCCGAGTTTCCTTTAAATCCTCAGCAGGTACAGGTGTGGATTTTGGACTGATATTTATAAAAAGCAATATATTTTTTTTCAAGTTCACTTAAGGTTGGTATGAACTACTCTAAATACAGGACCTCTAGTCACTGACATCTGTTTCACTTAATTTATGAACATGGATGATTTTAGCACTGGGCTAAGGTAAGCAATGGTCTAAAAAACAAAGGTGCTGACTGAGTTTGCATCAAAAATTACGTAGTTGATGAAGATATTTTCATACCTGCAGTTTAGAGGTTGATCAAATATCTTTTACTTGAGCTGAGATAAGAAATTATTTGTGGTTTCAGCCCAGAGGCATCCCATTATCATCAGTATAATGGCTTTGAAGGGACATTGTTAAAAACTTTTGCAATGAAGACAGAAACAACACTCTCACTTTGTCTAGGTGACGTTGAAATTTTTGTATTTGTAAAGTCAAAATCTAAATTACAAATTCAAATTGAGGTTTATTTTCTAATAAGCTTGTGCCATTTTAAGCAACTTTTTTTGTTTTTCTCTAAGAGTAGCCTTAATAGGCCGTTATGCTTTTTATTTGTCCTGAAGGGATTAACATGGTCAACCAAGCTTTTATTTGTATTTTTTAAATCACCTTTTTAAAAGAAGGAAAAGTGATAGCTAACTCAAAAGTATGCACCTTCTTTTGATACTAATTACTAAGTTATCTCAATACTTGTTGAAGTAATGAGTAAGAGATAACTTATTACAGTTTTTACAACACTTTTGTTTACCTGTATTAAATTAAAGCAGATGTCATCGCTTTTATCTGATGTATCTGAAATGTGCATTTAACCAATTAATTGTACACATGGAGACACTTATGTTAATGCGTTCAGTACAGAGAGGGATCACTGTGTATTTGTTAGTATTTCACGTAATTCACCGTCCAATTAGCATTTATCTTGTTTGTGTCGCTTTTCAATAAAGTTTTCTGATTTATTGTTGACGGCTGCCTTTACTTTGTGCTAATAATGGGATGCTATTGAAAGGATGAGTTTCATTGATTTTGTGGATGACTGGGAGCATTACTGGCCCAGACTGTAGATTGTCAGCAAGGTCTGTGTTGGCCCGGGTCGATGCCTCTGAATCTTCCCCCCTGCTTTTTATTTACTTCTGTCTCCATTGATTGAAACATGCAATAGTTCAGCAGCCATTATCACACTGACGCTAAGTTTCTCTGTCTGGGCCGTTGAAATAGCTCCCTCTGTTCCCCGGCAATATCTCACTCCAGCAAGTGCTCCCATCTTTTCCTTTCTAACTAATGAGTTAAGAGTATTGCTATGACCTGTATACATCAATCATGGAGGGAGAGGGAGACAGTGACGAACTGCACGGGCAGGAGAGGGACGAAATGAAATGAAAGTGTACAATAAAAGAAACATCTAGCTGGGTGTTTGGTGGAGAAAGTGAAATAAATAACAGCAGAAATGAGTTATGATGATCAGTAGATGATTACTAGGTTTGGGATATAATATAAAAACTAAAAAGCTGAAATGTCCTAATTAATGAAGGGAGACTAATGACACCCTGGGACTTTTGTTGTGTTAAATGTGAGACAATGAAGCAGAAACTTTTTGTTGTCTTATTGTGAATTCAGTGCAGCACTCTTAATCCAATTTAGTGCTCTCTGAGTCTGAAAAGCAATGAATCTCTATTCAACTGTTAAAATTAAACTCCTTTCAAACAGATAACCTGAAAAATCTACCCTGTAGTGGCTGCCTGCCTAGATTGTTCCTACAATACAACATAGAGATGGCCCCGTTGTAAACATCCCCCGCTGCGTTTACATATCTTATTCTCTTACAAGACAGCAGAAAGGTCAGCGTCCTATCCAACAGGGACTGTCATGATTGAATGTAATCAGTGTGTACTTGTTATTCTGAGTGCCTGGGCCTTTTCTTTTATTTGCTGGCCCAGAAGTTAATTTCCCTGGTGACCTTTTGTGTAATAAAACAGTATTATCTGTTTCTGGAGCCACAACAAGGAAGCAAATTAGCTTCCTCAGCAGCGTTTTGTCACAGCAGGGATCAGTTATAAGTTTATTTACTTTAATTAGATTAAGGGTGCAGTAAAGGCATGTGTCTGCGCCCACATCATCCCTTGTCTCCTTGCATTATCTGATTGTCCCGGCCAGTGAATCGGACAATGGTTATGCATTTTAATGATTGTTGGCTTCACTCAGTCAATGGAGACACTTGCGTCTATTAGATAAGTGATTTTTTCCCCTTCTTTATTTCCTGCATAAAAGACCAATCCTGGCACTTGTTGACTATAAGCGTTAACCTGAGCAGATTGCTTCAGACAAATTGTGAGCACACACGCTTAAAAGACACAATCAATCTGTTGATTTCTCACACCTCTGCACGAACATTTGCCACCTGATACTGAGGAATTCCTCTAATCCTTCCCCTACTTTTAGTGGGAGTGACACTTTTCCACTTAAACTGGATCCTTTTTTCCCTCTGTAGTGCCCTAAAACAAGCTCAAATTAACGCCTCACATTTCCTCATGCACTCTTTGTACTGGGAAACCTTCAAGGCTCCTGCTAACCACTAAAAAATAGATTATTAAAACCTCAAAATTACATCAGATGTTAGAGTCTATGTATTCTGTGGAGGAAAGAATATTAAGCCCCCTTCAATCGGGAAATCACTTGTGCAAAAGTCACTCTTAACATGTAAGCAAAACTTTTAGAGGTGAGATGATAAATTCTTCATAATACAGTGCCAGAGACTCACTCCTCACTATGCTGATTTGTAGCATACCAGCTGCTTCCTAGACATTAGGGTACAAGCATCAAAAAATAATTTTGCAGTTAAATCAAATTGAATTTATAAAGACGATCCTGTTTAAATACATTGATGCTGCAGTGCATCTGTCATTGGACTAAGCGGATTCAAATATTACAATACATCAGCTTTTTTCCTTTTTTCCCTTCTTCTTTCACCTTTTTAGCTTTAAAAAGCTACTCTCAACTCTTCTGCTTCTGTTGCAGAGTTAACAAAAACTACACGAGTGCAGAGAAACACTGTTTAAACCTGTAATTAAAAATTTCAGAGTAATCCGGCTGACATTTAGGGTCAGATGTAGCAACAGGGCGTCCTCTCTCCCTGAATGGAAGCCTGAAGCTCACAGCTGCTCTGCACATACATGCTACTAGCAGCATTCATGGGGTTAAACAGCAAAGAGGGGACATGAGTTTTTCATTTATTGACCACCTTGCATGAGACCTTTGCAATGGATAATGATAAAAATGTGATGTATCGTTAAGGCCTGTACGAATTACTACCACAGCATGAAAAGTAGAAGTACGTCGGCAACCAATATTGGGCCAAGTTTTGTTCTGAAGTTTGTGCAGTTCCGTGCAAACTCAGTTAAACTCTTAAAGTGGACTTTATATCTTGATCCCATTTTAAATTGATAGTTCAATATTTTTTTGTTTTTGTGTCTTTCCTCATTCTTGAGTCCATGACAAGCAGATAGACACTATTCTTTCTACTCTGTGCAGTATCAAGGAGGAGACGGACACAAGTCCTCCATCACTGACTAGCTTAACTCAAGTAGCTGGAAGTCAATGGGTTGTATTAGCCTGCCTCTGCCTACAGTCATCAGATAAACTCTAAATGCTCCTGTGTGCCTGTTGTGACTTGTTTTTTCACTGTTATGTTACGTTAGCTTCTACTATCACTATATAATCTTCTTCTACTCCTAAACAGAGGCTTTGCCTTGTTGACCTACATCTGCTGTGGTTTAGTGAAGTTTGTGAATGAGTCGAGTCTTTTGAGCGTCTCTTTTAAGTGAACGATGAGAACTGATCAGCAGTTGTGAGTGAGCTGTTCATTTGTGAACCATTATTAAATGCAAATTGCCTTCAAATTTAAAGCCAACATCTGGTGATACTAGTATTATATAGATAATAATGTGCGTCTCAACTTTTCATTTTCCTTGTTTGTGTCAAATCACATTATCTCGCCTCTTAGTGCAGTGCAGGCAAAAGCAAATCCTGAAATAACACATTTTTTAGCACAAACAGGGCTTGTACTTGGAATCGGTTTGAGTTTTTCCCCAGTTCCTTTCTTTTTACAGCTTGTAAATTTTAAGGTTAGGGAGATGTTGTACATTAATGATGATGCTAACTGGCTTTTCTTTGTATGGCTATTATAAGGTAGAAGTATTATATGGTCATTGTTTTCCCTTTAATCGCTCTTAAAACACCTGTTTTTATGTAACAACTCACAAACTGCATGTATGTGAAATATCTGTACTACTCAGAATTATGCGTAACAATAACTGTGGTACAAGAAAAACATAATAGTCAGCGCTCAGATATATCCTTTTATGAAACCTGTTTTCATGGGGCAAAGGCAACTCACAGCTTGACAAACACGTTTTAGCATTCGGCACTCATCAGCATCTAAAACTCAAATTACATTCTCTTATCCAACATGAGGTCTTCTTGTTTTTAAAATAAGTAATTATTCATGAGGATTTAGGCCTTTGGAGATGCCTTGAATTTGTAACATAGATGCTGGAAACATTCCTTCAGGTTTAGGCCAATATTGCCATGATAACTTCATCCAAATTCAGATTTGTTGGCTGCATAGATGATGCAAGTGACCTTTACCACATCTTAAATGTGCTCTGTTTGATTGAGAAATGGTGACTCTGGAGATCGATGCAGGACAGTGTCATGTTCAAGAAACCAGTTTGAGATGATTTGAGCTTTGTGACATGCTGCTTTACCCTCCTGGAAACTTCCTGGTGAAGTGATTGTTTATAGATTGTGTAAAAACTGATTATTTTTCACAAGAACAACGTAAGCTGTTGTTACTTAAGAGACAACAACAAGAACAATGAATATTAATTCTGGCCTTTTTCTATTATACTCTGAAAGCAGCTTTAGGAAGACTGATGTGACATTTTAATAATGCATATTGTGCACTGGGACAATTTTTGCATCCACAGCTTTGTGCTAACTGGTAGGTAGAAGAAAAGATATAATATTGGCCTTTGTGAATTTTTTTTCATGAAACACAGAAAAACAATTGAATAACAATTACTAATTAGGTTAAAATAACCACAACTTTTTTCTTTGCTTCTTAAGAAAAGAAAAACAGAGAAAGCATTGATATATTTTTTCTACCGCAAACTTTTATTCTTACAAAATGTTTTAAATACTTTTGTGGCACTCAAATATTTCATATTTTTGGACTAGGATGAAATTTTTAATAGCTTAACACTTAAATAAAACTGGTCTTTTTTAAGCAAAACCACTTTTTGTCAATGCCAAAGGCAAATAAAGTAAATAAATATTTATATTGCATCTATTTCTCCCATTTGCACTTTGAAAAAATAAATAAATGAAGCAAGGCTTTTGTGGTCCTGGCCTGCTGCATGTTTTGTAATAAAAACAACACAAAATAGAATTGTACCAATATTGACTTACTTTGTCTAAAATGAACAGTTGCTGCTGTGACTTATGAATACAGAATTTATATGGTCTTTGTTTTAACCAGAGGAACTATTGAAATTGCTTTGAAATGTTTAACTTTTTAATAGTTTGCACCAGGAGAAGTTTTGCTGGCACTACCTTTCAACATAACAACATGAATGACAGCAAATCTTTGATTTTGTCAGTCTTTTCACTTTCTTTTGAATTGCTTTCAATGACTTAAGTTGTTTTAAACCTGATAATTTTGCACAAAACAGCAATTACAACTGATGATAAAATGAGAAAAGAGAAACAACATCGATACTCTGGCTCTTTTCCCTCCTTGGAGGATTTTTGTGTTGTATTATTTTGAACTTTTCATTCTAGGACAACTTTTTATGTTATGTTATTTTCTCTGTTTCTTTCTTTTTGTACTTTGAGGTCAGAACTATGTGGCTCTCAAATGTTAATTTTTTTTTACCCAGACAACTTTTCCAACATTGCCCGTGGTGTTGCAACAAATTACAGAAGCAGCATAAATACAAGATTTATTTTTCTTCATTTTTGAACAGCTGTTGACTACAAAACAAATCTGAACTTTTCTACATGCACATCTTACATTGAAGAAACAACACACAAAAAAGCCCATTAGCTATCAGTCCCCCTTTGTTATTTCTGTGTTGATTAAAAGGGTTAAAGGTGTGAAAATGTCATTTCACCTAATGACTCTAGCTATTTAAAATTATTAAATAATTATTAAAATTATTATTATTACAAACTAAAAATATATTTCTACTGATTCTGTTCTCCGTTCCATCTCCTGAGTAAGAAAAACAAAGACAAAAAAAGAATAAGCATAAAAGTAAAGTTCACACAGGTTTATTTCTCTTTCTTTGAGTATAACAACTTAAAAAACAATTTGACCTAAATTTGCACTACTTATAAAACAAAAGAAACAAAAAGTAATATTTCCAATAACCTAACAAACCATTTTGTAAATTGATTACAGCATATTTAAGTGCTGTTATTTGTACCACAGTACAGTTACTTTTCATGAAACAGTGAAAATCAACACAAGAAATCCCCAACCAACTGCTATGTTTTTTTCCTTCTTGAAATATTTTATTGTTCAGGGGGTTGTAATTGTGTTAAACATATTTGCATTATTATAAAAGCTTCTGTCAAACTTGCTTCCCCATGGCAAGATCCCTTACCTTATTCAGAAACACTGCTTAATAATGGCCTTAAAATTATTCAAATGCTGGATATTTTTGCTTAGATGTTTTTCTTGTCGTACATTCTCATCACAGTTATTTCTGCTGTTTTGACATCTTTCATACTTGTCTCAGTTTGGACTAAGTCATTTTCCCTTCTTTAAGACACAGTTACGAGATTTCCACAAAAACAAACCATCACATATTTTTCACCCTTTCAAACTTTTGTTCAGTTACTTCAAAAGTATTAAAACTTTACCTATTTCACTCTAGTACTCTTCAGAAAACAACATGGAAAAAGGGGGTTTCCTGTCTAAAGGATGGGTGAATGATCCAGCTCTCTTTAAACTTTAAATACCTATCCTTTAAAACTGATTGTAATGTTAAAGTGTAGGTACTTTTATATCAGGGTATCCTCTATTTTTGTCAAAGACTCCTATTTTTTAAAGTTACCTCTGCATTTACATTTGCATTTTTCACTTGGCTTTACCTTTTTGTAAAACATGTTAAATCGACATTAAGAATAATAATGTTATTGTTTTTGCTTGTTGTAATTTTTCAGTTACAAAGCTGCGTTTATTCACGGAAATATATCTCATACTTGTTTAAGATTTGACTAAAATGTGACTGTAAATGCAGAGGCTCTGAGCTGTGTAGGCCAAAGTAAACAGATATGTAATTCTTTCAGTTATACATTTGACAGAAACAAATGTTATCAAA
This sequence comes from Scarus forsteni, assembly GCA_036419115.1. Lineage (NCBI taxonomy): Eukaryota > Metazoa > Chordata > Actinopteri > Labriformes > Labridae > Scarus > Scarus forsteni. Next base: position 11,370,203 of record JAZDUH010000111.1, on the reverse strand, counting down.
CAAAAACAGCGATTTTACATGATGACCTGCTTTAGATCACTTTCTTTTAAAAATAAAACAATTATAAAGAAGACCTTAAAACAAGTTGTTCAGCAACAAGTTAAAATCCTCTGGGGATTTTGTTGACTTTACTCCACTTACTCTTAAATTGTTGTTCAGTACATGAAGTTTTCGAATGCTTTTTATAGTCATCTTTTACTTTCTTGTACTTTTTATGAAAGAACAAGAAACAAATGCTGGACATTTGGTTGTGGGGTTTTCAAGTGTTGGTAATTCTGAATAAGGGAAGTTACTTTTTCTAATATTTATAAAACTACCATAACTTGCCATAACATTAAAATTTGCACATTTTTTCTTGCCCACATGCTATGTAACAGTTTGCCTCAAATTGCCTCAGAGGTAGTTTAAGTTGGTCCTAGCAGTTATTTTTCTATCTATATAACACTTAACCTTTGCTGTTTAGAATATTTCCTATACTTACTTCAGTTTTGACTAACATAGGACTGTGAGAGCAGAGGCCGTGGGCTGTGGAGGACAAAGTAAACAGTGCATCAACCTTTCGTACTGTTATAAAAACTGTTTGAAAAACATAGATATCCCGTGAGAAATTTTTAAAGTAAATGCAAATGCAACAGTAATAAAGCAAGAATGAAAATGAAATTAATTTGGTCTCTTTGCCTCTTTTCTTACCCTGGAAGCTCAACAAATTTTGACTTACTTGACTCATTCCAGAGCTACTACTTTAAATGAAAAAAAAAAACTCAAGATAATTGAACTTATCAATGAGTGGATACTTCTGCATCTCATATATCATCTATTTATAAAACTAAAAGTTTTCTTTCCTAAAACAGTTTGCCTCAAATTGCCTTAAAGGTAGAGTAACATTGGATATAGTGGTTATTCTTCTGTCTAAATAACACTTACCCTTCACAGTTATGTTTGCTATTTAAAATATCGCCTATACTTGTTTCAGTTTGGACTAAAATGAGACTATGGGCACGGAGGCTGTGAGCTGTGGAGGCCAAAGTGAATGCAATGCTTTACTGACCCGAGGAATCTCTTTTATTACGGCTTCTTTGTGCCTCTCCCTCCGCTGCTCTGTCAGCCCATTCAGAGCCAGTGGCAGCCACCTACATTATATCCTGGATAGGCAGGACATTCATGCCTTTTTAACCCATTGTCCTTCCCCCTGGGGTGAGGGCCCAGAGCGGGATGTGAGAACCCCAGGCCGGGCATTGTGTCCCTCTGCGCTCTTCACACACCCGGCGGGGAACTTCCTTTCTGGTGTCACCGAAACCTGTGTGGTGTAATCCGCTAGCTCCCCGCTGAGCAGGATGGGAAGGTTATTAAAAAAGTGCCTCTAATGTCTCGTTAATAAATCGCTTCCATTTTCCGCTTCATTTCGAAGTAATCGCATTGGGAGTGTGGATGGGAAGGAATGTGTTTCCCCTGTTTTCTGTGTTTTCAGTATCAAAGCGGCATAAAAAAATGAGCATGTCTTTCTTTTAATTGTCAGCTACACGTATCGCACACAGACGCGTAAGTGCAGATCCATTAGAGATTTGACCCTCGCATTAAAGATCAAGTATGTGGAGCGGGGTCAACCTGCAAGGTGTTGATGCCACTGTGATTGCAGGAGGAGAGATTTTTAAAGCAGTCCGGTCTGGAGGTTTCAGCTTAATGGTGTCTTATACTGTGACCCACTGGATGCTGCGTTTTGGTCTCCTCTGGGGGGGTCGGTCTATAAAGCAGTAGAGGTCAGCGCAGTTAGAGTGCTGCTGTGTTAAGAGGTTAGAGAGCAGAGGTCCCCACAGCGTGCCATCACAAGCACTCTCCATGATGCGTTTAAGGATGCCGAGGCCCCTGATTGCCACAGAGGGACCAGGAGCTGAGCTTTAGGGATGGCTAAGGACTGCTGGGGTAATCCCATTAACTGTGACTCCTGTAGCCCTGTGTGTTTGTGTGTGTGTGAGTGTGTGTGTGTGTTTCAGAGCAGGAGACAGTGTCTGTCTGAGAGTGTGCAGGGGGTGACCCAAAAGACATTAGCGTGCCCTGCAGGGTCAGAGGACAGACAAAATTAAAATACATGTGAATCATTTATCAAATATGAGCGTCTCTGCTGTTCTCACTGAGCGTGAGTAATTGAGTGCTGCAGTAATGAGTCCTGAAATGCATGAGTGGATTAGCACTAAGGAACTTTTGCTTCCATCGTTCTCAAAGTCCTAAGAATCATTTGAATTTTCCAAATATATCGAAGTTTTTCTAATTACTTGGAGCTCTAGTTCCCGATAGCAGAAATGTGCGGCTTAATTTCCCTGCCTGTTTTGTATGTTTTGGAAAATCACAGGGGCAGAGCTGATCAGAGCCACTGTGGCTAATCCACTGACTGTTGACTAGAACCTCAAACAACCCCTCCACGTAAATCATGCACTGTCCCACTTAGCTCTTCATTTGGCAACACACTAATCCATTTTCAGGTCTTATAAGATTTTAGAAAAGAGACCTTAGACATAAGCTTCAAACCATTTTAAACATTATCATAGTTTGAATGCAAACACCAGATAACTTCACTTGACCGAACAATAGAGGGTGAGATTCAACAACAAGAGGACTTTAAAAGAAACTCAATTAAACCAAGGTGACTTTAGACATAACATTTTGTGGGCCAGTTGATTTTGTCCACTGGCTGTCCTGAATTGGTTCAGTTCTTCAATGACAAAAAAAACTTAAGCATTATGTGATAGTTTTTAACTCTCAGCTAAAAAGTACATGACATCTGCATGTTGTTGGCCATCCAGCTGGGACACATCTGGCTGGCTCTCACTCTTACAAACTATTGTGGGTATTCTGTCACAGGCAGGCCGGCCAGGAATCGTAGAGATCAAATATGTTTGATATTTTCTATAGGAGATCTGGAATGGAAGGCTCTGACTTGATTGGGCTAAATAGTGTTATTATTTTGACCACACAGACTTGAGACCTATTTAGGCTAATGGTCAGCTGCCACAAGCCTTTCTGTGCGAGGGGAAAGTCAGATCCTACATCTGGCTAAAAACCCTTAGGTGCAGGGTTGGAAAACTGGTGACCTGTGGACCACTTGTGGCCCTCCTACTCCCTCAGTGCAGTCAGCCAGTCAGTTTGAAACATGACAGATCCCCCATGACAATATACTAACATAGCAGAATTTGGAGCTATAATTGGTTGCACTTGCTTCTATAAAAGTCCCATTGGCACATTATCAAATGTATGTGTTTAAATAGAAATCTATCTACAATTAATATATGCTTAAAAACAGCAAATACTCTAAAAATCACATGAAAAACCAAGATATGGCCCCCTTGGTTATCAAAGTGACAGTTTCTAACTTGCAAACTACTTCTCATGACAATTTCAACTGGTCGGGAGAGGGCAAAAATATGTTTAGCATTGAGTGATGCTTTCAGTGCTTTTTTTATTTTCCTTGATTTATTGAAGAAATGCTATCAAGTTCTGATAAAACTGTGACCAAAGAAGGCAGCATATTTTTAAGCTCAGTATGGGCAGCCAGCAGGCTGAAGGTGGTCTCTCGCTGTTGGGCTCGTAACTGCAAACCAAGCTCAATTGTTCTGGACTGGAACTTTTGCAAGAGGGATCCTCCTGTGGATCCGTCTACACTGCAAGTCACAACTGTGTTACTAACGCATCACAGCCACAATAGAACAGGACATTACTCGCCCACTCAGGTACAGGACACTTAAGTGGAAAAGCGTTCGCCTTGGGAAATTCCTGATCCCTACAGCCAGAGCTGCGTTAAATAACAGGTCGCGCTGAGTGTGAATGTTGTTTACCTGTGGTTTGTGGTGTACTTTGTTGTTGTCTGTGCTGATGTCTGAATATGTACAGTGCTGTGAAAATGAATTTCGCCTTTGGGGCAATAAATCGAAATCAAATCAAAATCCAAAAACAAAACAATGTTTTTTTTTTTCAAAAATACCTTTTTTTGTTAAACAGTACCTGCTTTCCTAGTGTCCTCTTAAACCAACCAGGGGATGAGCTTTCACTCCCTTTGCTCTTCACTTAAATTAAACTGAGCTGGAAGGAGCAGGAGGATGCACTCCTTTACATGACAAAACCTATGAACAAATCAAATAGCACTGTAGTAGTTGAATCTTAATCATTTTGTTTTTTTCAGTTGTGAGAAAGCAAACTAGTATTTGAAATTGAACCTTGTATATCTGTCTCATGCTAGTTGGACTGCAGAGTTTGCAGGTGACATTAAATGTCATTGCCCAAAGTACTCTGACTGAGGCTGGAGATATCCTTGCTGCTTCTCCCTTCATTCATGCCTGCTGATGTCATGAGAGCTTTTGTGCTTATACTTGCCTGCCAGTTATCAAGTTATTGGAGGATACTGCGAGAGGGCACACAAAAACCTCTGGCTGTATACAATGAGTAAAAGAAACAACAAAGATGGTGACAATCATGCTAACACTGAGAGTAAAACTAATGAAACAAAGAGGAATAATTTATTATCATCATCAGATATGTGTAGGTAACTGATGAGCCGTCAAACCACACCATCTGCACCATTTGCTCTCAGTTTGCACGGCATTTCATCTATGCATCTGTAAATGTGTTGGTTAAATATTTGTGTCTTTTTGAGTGCCTCATTCTTAAGTTTTTTTTAATGAATCATCATATCAACAAACACTTATATGTAAGAAAACACGGACAGTGAAATAGCTATGAAACACATAAAGCTGGAGACAAAATCAACTGAAAGCCAGCAGCTTACACAGTTATAGTTGAATTGATCCACCAACTTAAAAATGTTCAGATTCAGCAGCTAGATTAACAGATATGTTTGTGTCTGTGTCGTCTTGATAACATCGTTTAGATGTTGAGGATTTGGACTTGATAGATTAGTGTCTCTACAAAACTTTAGGCTGTAGCCTCTTCACAGATCCTACTCGTCATGTATTTACTGCAGCTCTTGTCTGTAACCTGTTAGATCCAGATAATGTGCACAACCAACGTGCTAAACCAATGCACGGGGAGTGTAGCAGATGTTATTTATTATATGGTCATCATAATACTAATAATAATAATACCACATTGTATTTTCCTGCAGGTATATCTCTGGCCTCAGTAATGTTGAGATTGAAGTCATTTTAGTTTCTTAATAGCCAAACATTAGCTCTTCACTTTCCACATCGTGTTAACTTAAAAATAATGGAAGCAGTGTTTATTTGTGAAAACTGTCTTGATGAAGGAAGTATGCAAGAGCCAAACTTTGCCACAAAGCAAATTTTTAGCAATACGCCAAAAACCTTGGCTTGATGATGTCACTCATGTAGCCGCGACTCCATGAATGGGCTACTAAAGTATTTCAACCTTGCACCACTCGACTTGTCACAACCAAACTAGCTTCAAAGTTTGTCAAAGATGACCAAAATAACTCTTCTTTACTCTTAAATGACTTTCCACATTACTTTTAATCTCCTTTTCTGATTGGTCTTTGAACTTTTATTTAATCACAAAGAACTCCTAATTGTTTTTGACAACCTGCAAGAGTCCTTTGTCGTTCAGTTTGTCTCCCTAATGAAGTGTGAATCGTTTTACTTTAAAACCAACTTCTTCATGACAGGTACAAGTAAGAGTGACTCTGCCAGAACCAGTGCAAGTTTCCATCAAGAGAATCAGTATAATCAGTTTGATCATCTTCATTGTTTTATTAAGCTCAACGGACCTGCTGAGAATAAATAACAGCATGTCCAACATGGTCTGTAAGGACAGCGTGTAGTGTTGACTAATTGGTATCAATTATCCCCTGTCTCTCATTTTGGCGCACAACAATTAGCTGAAGTTCTGCCTCCACTTGTAAAATATACGTTGATGTCACCATTGAGCTGACGTTAACCACTTTGTTCTGAGCTATAGGATAAAAGCTATTATGTGCCATTTACTGCTTGGCCTGGATCAATGTAGGATTCAGCATGTGGAGAAATATCAGCCAGGCAGTTATGGCAAACAAAAAGCTATCAGTGGTTCTGAATAGGAGAAGAATAGAGAGGGGGTCAAACATCAGTGGCAGGGAACAGGAGAGTGTTTGGTGATGTCAATAATGGATTCAGTGTTCATGGTGGGATATTCACAGTGAATAGCTTCATGTGGGCGGGATGTGGTGGACCACAGACATTTATGAAATAACACTACATCTTGAAGATATGGAGGAAACAGACACACGTGGTAAGAGATGGAGGTATAGTGTTTTTTTTCTTTTTGAAGTTTAGGGATGATTAAAGAAAAATAATTTAAAGCCTCTTTTGTAATGCTGTTCAAATTTCTCATACTTCATGATTTTTGTGTACTCTGTTTCAAGAAAGTGGTTCTCAAATGGTGTGACAGGGCACGCCAGTGTACCTCCAACCTGGGTCTGCAGTCATAAGGCATTTTTACAACATCACAGCCACTAATGAGTTTTTAAGTTACTCTATCAGTATTTTTTATGTATAAATTCCCATAAAACATTTGCTAACTCTTTCACTTTAAACAGTCTTCCCTAACACATAAAGGAAATACTAGTTTGCAGTTAAGAGAATATTCAGGTGAAGAGCATTATTAATGGTGTGTCTCTTCCATTTGTTTGTTCACCATATTATACCCAGAGATGCACAATATTTGTTTTGTTTTGCCAGTGTCCAATATGCTATTATTTCCAAACTTGATACAGCCAATATTGATTCTTACTCAAGAAAATAACTGAAAGATTTTTTTCTTAAGTAAACCAGTATTTTACATGGAGATTAGGTCTTTTATCATAACAGTAAAACCAAACTTCCTGTCTCTTAAGCACTTCAAACAGTGATTTTACAATATACTAACTTTTTCAGGATATCTTTGGGTGACTTTTTCTTTGTTTATTGTAGAGAAAGGACAGTAAATGGAGTTTGACAGTGGGTAGGGAAGGAGACTTGGGAATGTTGAAGCAGTTAACCTTTATTGTTGAAGATTAAAGATTGAAGATTAAGCCAATGCCTAGCTGTAAAAGACCGCAGTTCCTTAAGTGTCCACAAGAGGCTGTCTGCAGAAGCAGCAGGAGTCCCATTTACACTCATGGTCAAAAAGGCAGTTTTTTTCCCAACAATACCTAAGGAAACATGACCTTCTACATTCAAGAGAACATTTTCATTGACTGGCCTATAGCTAGGGATGGGTACCGAATTCGGTACTTTAAGAGGTACCGACCGAATTCTGTAGGTATTCTTGTGACTGTGAGGGAATGGAAGAAGCAGGCATGCTATTGGGTAGAGTGTAGCTGAATTTCCATACCGGACTTGAACGCAGCACAGCAATAGCGTAATGACGTTTTGATATATATCTGTCAAATTTTAAATATTGAGAAACAAATTTACATTGAAAAAATTTGAGATCTTAATATTAAACAAATTAATAATTATTACCCCATAAACACACGCAAAAGTACCAAAAATTGGTACCATTGAGTACCGATACCGATTCCCAGGTACCGGGCATTGGTATGGTATCGGTTCAAATGTGAAAGGTACCCATCCCTACCTATAGCTGAGGACTCTTCCTGCTTGGGAATCAAGATTCCCTCTGCCTTACACCGAGCTTCTAGTAAAACTCTGATACCACACAAGTAACCACCAAAATAATCAATGTAGGTCAGAAACAGTTTCATGAACAATGCTAAACTATTTCTTATAATGGTGGCTTGTCACAGGCCTATAACCCTAGTCTTTCATGGAACTGAAATTGGACACAAGTTGTCTGTCTTCTTTATTATGGTCTGGTTTGTTTTTAGATCATAGAAATTCATAATTTAAGTGCGTTTCACCAGTAACCCAAATGGCCTCGTCAGCTGGGAAAAGAAAAAAAAGTAAAGATTTTCACTCACAGGGTCGATGTTACATTTTTCTTTAATACTTGCACACAGTGCAAAAGAAATATTTTGTCTGCATTTTGACCCATTTTTAAAATATCATCAAGATAAATACCTGAACATACATGTAACTTGTAGGATGTGTACATTTGATGGATAGGATTTTGTTGAAAAGGGTACATTTAATTATTTTCCTGTGACCAATGCAGTTAAGATGGATATTCCTAGTTATTGGTATTTGGAACAATACTGTGAGTGTGTGTATTGATCAAGCTGGAGTCTTGTCGTGTCTGTCAATACAAGTAGATGAATCTAATTATGGTTCCTCTCTGTCTACTCAGTTAACTGTCAGCATGGGAGCCCTTAGTCTGTATGACATCCAGGATGTGCTCAGACATACACACACAGAGCTATTGCAACATTAGGACAGTTGGCTTAGAGTCCCACCTCCTTCCTTAACATCCCACCATAAAGCCTTAACACTGGTGCTTAAGTTTAGGAGCAAAGATGGCTTATCTTAGACAAGAACATCTGCTGCAGGCTGCCTTTCACTGAGCTTTTATTTCTCAGTTCAAATCCAGATTTTACCTTTGTTGTTTAAAAGAAGCTTGTGATCAGTAGCTTCTATTTCATTTACCAAAATTAACATATTTTTTGTATGGTGTGAAAAAAAAATGTTCCAAAGATTAATTTAGTGTGAAACTCTGGCTCAGGCTGTGTTAGGATAAACACAAAACAACACAGGATGTTTGAGACCTATAGATTTAACACTTCCACAAACACAAGCCAAGAGGTGGGGTTTGCATCCCCCATATGGAAAACTTGCAAATTAAGGAACAAAAGCACCTCTTTATTTTGAAGCACCATTCAGTGGGTTGAAGATAAAAACACATTTTTAAAGCTGTAGGATACAAAAGTGGATTTTATTTATTTTATCAAGTTTTTGCGGAGTGGCAATACATTATAGAAATCTTTTTTTAAATAACAAATGGATTTGACAACCAAATTAATTAGAAGCGATCCAAGAGCACAAACCTCAATCAAGTTATTGTTACCATTGTCAGGCAAATTTATATTCAAAATGTAAAAAACTGCTCTTTTCCTCTGTTAAGAAATCCTTAAAAAAAATCCTGGCTCTGCATCCGCATTCAGATCACCATCAAAATAGTTACTTCTTCCTTGTGCCATGACTGCCATTCCTCAAAGATTTTAGCAAATTTGTTCATAACCTGTTTAATTATTCTGTTAAAAAAAACTACCCAACAAATGTACAAGCAGATAAACAGCAGCAAAAACTCATTGGTGGAGGTAAAAATTAACTTTACTCCAAAATTTGCCTTCATAAAATATATTTTCATCAATAAAAACACAAAATACATATGCTCACAGCCACTTATTATAGAAAATATGGTCTTGCTCATTAATAAGATTTTATTCTACTCAAACAGTAGGCTTTTCTTATTAACAACTGTGTCACTTGTTTCCTTGAACCAAAGTTAAGTGAGAAATACAAAACAGACCTATAGCTCTAAATAAATGTTGCTTTATCAAAACAGTAACTGAAACAATCATTTGACAATTATTTCCAAAAAGAATTGACCAAAAAATGAAGTAATTCGAAAAAAATCATAAATAAATACCTTGATATGTTCAGGTGATTCAGTATAAATGTTTCAAGACTGTTGAGCGTCATATGTTGTTTTTATGTATTTATTTGGGTTTCTGTGAAGACACTGCAGGCCTGGTTGAGGTGGTCCACTGGCAGCTCAAGCCCACATGCTGCATTTTGCCTGTTTGTCCTACATGTAGTTCAGGTATTTAAAAAAACATTGAAAACCTTTGTAAATACTGAGGTTGTCAAAGTTGTTCATATCTTAAACATTATATTTCAAAATGATAAAAGCCTTCTTCATTTTGATACACTGTGCTATCAAAATTGCATGTACTTAAGTCAGTGATTTTTATTTATATATTTGAGGGGGGGGAGAGAACACACTCTTATTGACATAAATAAATTGGCAGCAGCCATTGTTCAAATGGATGGAGTTAGGGAGTGAGAGCCCTTTCACTTATATAAATGATCCTGAAATCAATAAAATGGTAATTCTTATTAGACTACTCATTTCATACAGATGAGATCTTAGCACTGTTAATTGATCTTACTGTCAACAATGTTTTACCCAGGCATTATGCCATGTGCTTACTTAGTTTTTGCAAATGCCTGAAAACTGAATCAGTATAAACACTTTTTGTTACTATATGTGAAAGGTCATTGATAATATTTTAATGTTTGCTTATCTCTGATTTTTGTATTTTTTTATCTGTAAAATACCTTTAGCATTTTCTTTATTTACCATTATTGGCTTCAGATCTTCCCTGCATCATATCAGTAACTTATTTAACCGAGAAGTTTGAGTGCTTGATAACAAGAGCAAACGTGATTTCTGTGAACTCATCAATATGCAAAAAAGAAATGGATCCTCAATTAAAAGTAGGAAATAAACTGTTTACTCTTTTTGATGGAGATAAAGTTGCTGAAAAGCTTGGCCACCTGCATCATGTCATGTAAAATCAGCACCCTGTTGTAAGTACTATTTATGCTCCAAAGACTCACATGCATAAAAACAAGCTTTAGTCATCCCCATCAGACTCACAGACACACTTTGTTTGTTCAGTCTGTCACTGCACTGAGCCGCGTGTGGCCGTTCAGGGACTCCCCGATCTCCACAGCGTTTTTTCTCTATAAGGGAAAGTCATTCGAGTTCAAAATCTTCTTTGGCAAGTGCAACACTTCATCAAGGGTGAAGACTCCCTGGCTATCAAAGATGTATCAGTTGGTCTGATAAAGCCGCTGCCCCACTCCCCGCACAGCAACATCCCATCATAAATAAAAGCAGCAGAAAAGAGGCCTTTGTCACTGTTTATCTGCACTGCTTTTCTTCCTCGCCCTTGATTTCCTCTTCAGAAAATTGATGCACCCTTAGATTGAAGCGGAGGGCTTGACAGGTAATGGTTAGTGTGATAACTGCTCAGATTTCATCAGCCTGGGCCTTTTTTTCCCTTTGTGTGCAATTGTGTGAACTTTCAGCTAGATTACCTGTCATCCAGTGCATCAGATAAAAATGCAGAGTTGAGGAGATACAGCCAATCCTGCAGCAGATAGGAAGAAGAGAGAGATCTGGATGTGAGAGGAGCAGTGAGGACACAAATGAGCATTTATCTGATAGCGTGGCAAATACAACATATCATTACCAGTACAATCACAGGCCTCATCCTCTTGGCGCAGAGATTTGGAATCTATGTTATGTGCTTTAATGTTGTACATGCTACATAAGTTTAGAATTTAAAAATCTGCAGGAACAATATTGTTATTGCATCAATATTCACTTTGATTTCCATTGAGGGATTAAAATGTAAGCATCTAAAATTTAAACATAACTTTGTAACTAAATAAAAAGAGACATTACATTTACTTTTCTATCCCTCCATATCTGTATTTAAAATGAGAATTCACCTCAGTTCATCAAGACTTGATTGGCATGGATGCTGCAGAGTAGTATTGCCAAATCCTTTAATTAAAAAAAAAACTATACAAAGGACAACATTAAATGATGTTATATGAATAAAGGTATTGATTATTAAATGTTATTATCAAAGTTTTAATAAACATGAATGAACGAATGACTATAAAGATATGAACTATTTCAGAAAAATCCAATAGCTTATTTCAAATGAGTGCACTGCAGTTTTAATTCCAGCAAGTATTTTGAATTAAGTTGTGTATCAGTTTTGGTTCAGAAGCACAGTTTTACCTATTGCTGATATTCAGTATACTGAGATTTTAAACTGCTCTAAGCCCATACCAATAAACTTTTTTTTTTTTTCAGTAGAACAAGGTTTAATCCCTTTTTGGGAACAACAGACTTTCTGTGAAACTTTGAGTTCTGTGTAGGATAAAACAAAGTGTGCTTTTTTTTGGTAAGAAGCATATACTTTCAAATTAACTCAGTTCCCTTAACCAGGTTAAATTACCCTAAATTCAGACCAAAAACTTTAGTCTTTGAAACCCTCTCTGAAGTAAAAACAATATGGATAGACTTTTATAAACTCCAGCAGAGTTAAGTCTGTTGATTCTGCTTTAACTGCTCTTTTTACAGCTGACATATGGGCTTTATATGCCAGCAGAATATTTAATATCTGCTGAAGCTGATGATAAACCGTCTGAGCGATTATCTGCTGTAACTGATTATCATTAGTCACATTTTCCAGTTTAGTCAATGAAAATCATTTGAGTGTGAAGTGAGTGTTTTCCATCTTTCAAGTTACCCAAACCTTAAACATAAATATAACTGCATGTTTCACACATATTTATGACCTGGTAATACTCAGATTTAACATCAGCTGATGAGAGTACTGACATTTTGAATGAGAGACCTTTACCTGTAGTGGGGTATTTTCTTCATGATCTTAAGTGATAATAATAGCCAAATTCATTTGCAATGGAGGTATGACCGTATGTTGTAACAGAGCTTGTATGCCTGCTAGAAAACAACTGAATTTCTTCTTGAAAACACTGAGATTTTGGCTTTTTCTTGTCTCTGTTGTCATTGAGAGGGGATAATAGATTGACATTTTCATCACATTTTTGTCAATAAAATGAGCTCTGTTTTTTAGCCTTATTTAAATAAAACCAATTGTTGAAACTTTAAGTCATTGTTACATTTCAGTAACTAAAGCTTATTTTTATCATCATGAAAATGGGAAAATTACTCCAGTAAGGTGTGACAGTATAGATGATAATGTCAAGTGTGATAAACAGTAATATTCTGGAATGGATGTATTAGCTTCAGCTGCCATTTTTAACATGTTTCTTGTTGATCTAAATAAATCCAACACTTTTTTTCTCACTTAATTTGCAACTAGCTTGAGTTACATCTGACTGCATCAAAATGGTGTTGAATGCTTAAATATGGCGCGAGAATGAAGAGTCTGTTTAAAACATTCTTGTTGATGATTTTTCTAAAGTCAGATCTTCGTGATGTGTTTCCTACATTAGCTTGCATCACAACAACAAATTGGGCTTATACTGTGCAGCCCTAAATACATTTTCAAAATTAAATTGAATGAAATATGGCCATCAACTCCTCAAGTTTTAAACCTATTTCTGAAAATTAAATTCTTTTCTCATTGCCCAGCCTGTTGATGAATACATATTGATTTATGTGTCAGGGAGAGACAACCTCTTTAAGTCTTGAAAAAGTCAAATCTGTGTTTAGTCTTTTGCTCCACTGATGCTGTAGCAGCCAACAGAGCAGAAATCTTTGGCAGATGTGTGGCAGCAATTTTTCCTCAGCTATTATAGCATTATAAACACTCGGCTAGAGTTACATAAAACATGAATATTTTTGACTGGGAAATGTTCTGACGAGAGAAACAGCTGTGCTGGCCTTACAATGCATTAAGTATTTCATCCCTTTTAGATGGTTAAATTGTGCATGAAATGTTGCTGGCGCAGGGTTCTCCCGAGCTGGACTGATTAGGCAACATCTGTTACATTGGGAGAAATCCGTGTCGTTTCTAATTAGCTGTCAGGCTGCAGCTACGTTTTGCCTGATGGTGCCGAGGATCTGCCACAGGTTCCTCTCCTCGTACTGTCACCTGCTTGCCCCCCTCCCCATCCTCTACTCTCCCCTCTTTCTCCCCCCCACACACACACTCATCAGCTGTAATTAGAGAGCAGGGTCCATACAAAGGAGTGAGCTGGGAGCCAGGCTCGCGCCCATCTGTGCAGCCCCATCATCAGCGAGGCTCACAGCTCCTTCCGACGCTGGGGGCCGCTCCCGAGCCAGGGCCCCCAAATGCAGATAAGCCCAGACAGCCCTAAACTTTCTTCCTCCTCTGCCTCACGACTCCTTCCTGCCTTTATCTTTCTCTTCCACTTTGCTCTCTTTCACTCGACGCTGAAGGAAAATCTATGGACACTGGGCTAATTCATCTTGCTTTAATAAGGCTGAGACGCTGGTAAATATTAAATACACGGCAGTGAGGGACAGACAACACTGAGAGCAGCTATTGACAAAATGCAGCATGAGAAGGATGGAATGAGCTGAAATCTATACGGACAAATTAACAAACACAGGAGCCTCAAAGAGACACTTCATTCACACACACTGTATTTGTTGTTTTAATATCACATATCCTGAAGATTAAAGATTCTATTTGACTTCCATAAACCAACCACATATTGTGTACTTTTAATACAATTATGAGAGGTTAAACAATTAGTAATAACATCATTTTGACCTTATTAACTGTTTCATTTTTGTGTCATTCATTACTAACCATGTTCACAATATGCCACTGCTATAGGTCAATACCAGTGCTAGTCATCACAGCACCTGTCAGGCCATTCATTTCTGCAGCTAATCAATAATCCTAGTTGTAGGGGAAACATTCTCAAAATAATCCAGCCCTATAGAATACAAATGTATTAATCAATTACATTTGAAATGTCAGGAAATTAACCAAAGTGCTGTACACTAAAAACAGATAAACACAGACAAGACACAAGGCCTATATAACAGAGCCATTCCTGGATGTTAGTGAATTTCAACATGCTAACTTGACACGAGAAACATAAGTAGATTGAGTTTTTACAATGAAATGACCGAAAAGAAATATCAGTCAGTGACTTGAGCTGCTAAAGCTGAAGCATTCAAACAACTATTAGATTAAATTTTGTCACAAGATGTTTTTTTTTCATATGTTCCACTAATATTACATCCAGTTAATCCACCTGTAACATGTCACAAATCAAGCGAGGAATCAAACATTTGAACCAAACATACAGCAACGATTAGGTTGTTGACTTTTCTCAGTGTTTGTAAATAAACACTGATCAATGAATTGTACACATTACTAACAAAAAGTGTTTTTTTTCACTCTGGTTAAGCTAATTGTCATATACTGTTGCCTTACACTTTGATACTCTTGCCACTCAAAGCCTAGTCCAAGAAATTGTCCGATTGTCTTTCAATTTTAACTCTTTCTGTACACTCTCTGCTATTTCATTCATTCAATTTATTTCACACAGTAAATCTTTCTTTTACCATTACAGCCTCGCCTGGTTCTCACTCAGTCATGATAAAGTCAGACAACATACACATCTGTCCCCCCTGGCAAACTCTTGCATGTTCAACCTGAGAGACTGTGAGACAAGAGGAGGGGCTGCAGAAGTTCTGCTTAAGCAGTGACTTAAGGCGGCAGATGTAATGTTGAGTGGTTTGTAACCACATCAGAGAGACGATTAGGTCACAACACCTTAAAAATTTGCTGTTTACTTTGGAAGCCAACGGTTATGTCTTGTCTTGTAAGGAGCATTAGTGACTCATGTTCTCCCTGGTGTCAGATGGGCTCTTAAATTCCCATCAGATCTGAGAGTATAGTGGAGGACAAGTTTGGTTTTTTTTGGCGCTTTACAAAGGTGATAAAAAAAGGACACAGATAGGCTTAGTCAAACAACTCTTAAAAAACAAATATATAAGAATAGATAACATTGAATTTTCTGATTATAGTTTAACACACTATAAAATAAAAAATAGTTTAAAATACTATTGTCTTGTTTCAGGCGTTTTTGTTCTGTGCTTTTTTGTAGCCATTTAAAAAATGTTGATAGGTCAGATTGTATGTGACAGGAAATCAGATAAGCGTCAATAAAATGACAGTAAATATTTAACTCTATAAGGCAATGTCTCTTGAAATTTAAGTCCACAGTAGACCACAGAGTCCAGAACTAAGAACCTGGGCCCCATCATCTCCAATATAGTCCAGGAAGGGGTCCAAGGTTTTGCAAGGCAGAACAGAGAGAGAATGAACTTGTCCTCCTGATACTTGCCTCCAGACCAGTCAATGGGTTACAGTGAACAAGCCTATACCAGCTTCATCTTCATGCTTATGATCTTGTTGCTTTCTGTAAAAAGTATTTTGTGTTTAACCCACAGTATGTAGCCTCTGCTAGGCTATAAAACAAAACAAGAGGTGATGAGCAGAAACTGACCTGCTGTTACCTCCGCCTGCCTTTACTGTTTAGTTATTTTACATTAAGGTCTGTGTAAACAGCATACCCATGTTGCCATTTTGTGGATGAATTTCACTTTATGAAGGAGAAAATCTCTTTTATGTGGTTTGCCCCATGAGCTATCTGCAAGTCATTCTGAGATCACTTGCAGCACTGACTAGGAAGTCCACTTTTAAGAGCTTTTCTCCTTTGTTGAATCAAATTTTACTTGCAGCTGAATTCTTTTTTTTTTTTTTTAGGTAAGTTTACACTTTGGAGTACTGTTTCTTTTTTTATTAGAATCGTTAATTTAAAAAAGTGGGGACTGTATTTCATTGGGGAATGTCTGATCAGGGCATTCTGTTCCAGGAATTAAGGGATGGAGTAACACATTGAAGAGGGAGCTTTGGGAACAGAATGAACAACGACAAAGGATAACCATGGTCCATTATTATTATATATTATATCATTATTAAGCATGACAAAACATAAACGGGAGACAGAGACAGAATAGCAGAATTTTAGTACTGGCCCTGCTTCCTTATGTCTTTGATGTTGCATTTAGGGTTTATATATATGTAGAGAGAGATAGCGAGAGAGAGAGAGAGAGAGAGAGAGAGATTGATAGAAAAAAAATTCCCACACTGACTGACTGACAGCCAGATGGAAAGAACAACAAGAGAAGGAGCTTTGTCTTTTTACTTGCAAGGAGTACATGCAGTTTACAACAGGACAACTTACTCTCGCACTCAAGATCTACTGCATCTCTTCAAACATACATGCAGTGCTACACGAGTGGACGTTTTTTCAGAAATGACCATCAACCAATAATATTGCAGTCCAAAGTTACACAAATAGTGGTCATCTTTCTCACTCAGAAACTGGGAGTTGTTGTTTTGATATGGTGGCATAATCTTCTCTTATCAGAGAAAAGCTGTTCTG
Organism: Scarus forsteni; assembly: GCA_036419115.1. Classification (NCBI taxonomy): domain Eukaryota; kingdom Metazoa; phylum Chordata; class Actinopteri; order Labriformes; family Labridae; genus Scarus; species Scarus forsteni. Next base: position 11,353,320 of record JAZDUH010000111.1, on the reverse strand, counting down.
TTTTGATTTCTTGTTTCCAGTTTCCAGTTTGAGTATGAAGGCTTTTCACACAGGCATATAAGAGGATCACAATGCACGTATAATCATAATGATCATAGAAATATACATTTTCTTTGCAGAATGTTTGTGTGTGTGGATGAGAATAAAAACAAACGTTTTATACTCAGTTTTACACATCCTTAGTTTCAGTTTCAACCTTTTTCTAAACTTTCTCAATGCACCAAACATGAACTAACATGACATGTTCATGTCTTTGTGCACTTCAATAAAAGGACATTTGGATTTTGTTACAGGGTTATTCATATGGCAGTGAAATGTATTTCATATTTAGTAAAAACTGTCTGGCAATTTTAGACCTGCTATCATTCTTCTTTCATTTCTGTTTTTTCATCAGTTTATGTGCAAGGAATCTATATAAAGTAGATTTAAATGGACAAACAATGCATAATCTGACATTGTACTCAGGAGTTTGTCAAGGAAATATGAAGGAAAGTTCTGAGGAAAAAATATTGTTTGGAGTAGACACCGTGCTGTCGCAATTCAGCAGCGAGCAAATCAAGGCAGAGAGGAAAAACAGTCTGTGACCGAGAATGACAGGCCTGAGAGAATGTCACAGCAATTGTGGGGCCATCACTGGCAAGAGATGATGGCTGATTGCTTTGCGTTCCATGGCAAGTCCATCCTGGAGGACATCGCGCACCCTTGCTCATCTGTGGCCCAACCTTTGGCGCTGACATTTAAAGTGTTGATTTTGGAGCACTTATGCTAATTGTTGTAATTTTCCTGATGAAGCGCCATTCTGATACCTTGATGTGGCCAAGATAGTTTTACATTTTCTATGTGCTCCTCTTTGCCTTTTGCTCTGTGTAGTGTCAGCTCAGAGTGCTACTGAAAGCAGACAAAATTGCAAGCAAATTGCATCAGATTGCCAACATTGTGAAAAGGTAAATTGCTTGCAAATCTATTTAAACCGCTGGCCTATTTTCATCAGCTATGGTACTTGGTATTCATGATTGCTTAATTGACGACCTTTTCTATTGTGTAGTGCTTTATGGTGCAATGGAAAACAATCTTTACCAAACCAATTACCCTTTTTTCCCCCTCCTCACTACTGCATTAGAGCTGTGATTGCTACAGCTAGTCCTTTGTAAATGAACTTTCCGTTTTCAGAGAATAAAGTGTCATTTGTTTGATATGATGTTGTTGAGCAGAGGGGTTTTATATTATAGAAGCTCTGCTTTAAAAGATAGGCTGCTTTAGTTATACCCTGCTCATGTGTGCCAGAAATAAGCCTTTAACAAGCTGCCCATTTAAGAGACTTGTTAAACATAAAAATATTTTGTCACATCATCAACCATGAGCATTTACCTACTGTTAAAGCTTGAATGTGGCCAATTAGATTTGTACATTTGTGACAGCAGTGGTGAGGTTAATGAAGATGACTGACATTGAATTAAATTTTGCTCTAGATGCTGAGATTTCATGTTTTAGACATAAACATTATTTTACTATTTTTATTTTCTTTTGTGTTTGATTATTTCTGGGGTCTGTGTGTTGTCATTGTCCTCACATCAGTGGGATGCAAATGTATCATGACTATCACAGACAGTACATAGAAAAAGGCTTTAATTAAACAAAATGGATTTTTTTAAATAAAGAGCACAAAGGAAGGGGTGCTGGTTTGGCGGAGTGGTTAGCAACCAGGCACCCCATGTACTTGCTTCTGCCAGTCCAGGTTCGAATCCCGCCTGTGACCAGTTTGCAGAGTGTCTTCCCCTACTCTCTCACCCCCTTTCACAAGCCTATCCACTGTCTCTCTCCTATCAATAAAGGCACAAAATGCCAAAAAAAAATACATTAAAAAAAAAAAAAGAGCACAAAGGAAAAGCCAGGGCACAGTAGGGTTTGCATCCAATGAAACATAATTTTCACATGTTTGGAGGCTTTGTACATTTTTTCATAAGGAGAATTAAAAGGCTTCCAGTCAGCATTAAATTTCTTTACATTTTCCAGTGATCCCTGGAAGTGTGGATCTTGTCTTTTCTTTTTCAAGAACATGCATGGCCTCAAAAAGCTTCATGCCTAATAATGGATGAATGGTTACTTTTTTCAATTCAAAGTCCTTAGTTGTGTTTTTTCCATTTTAGGAAATAACGTACATTAACCCTCGATAAGACAAAAAAAAAGAAGGAAACAAGAATTTGATTAAACATACAAGGCAAAACAAGCAGTCAGACATTATATCAGACTCAAATCTCATGGACTATTCATTAAATTTAATTTAACTGATAACTCATTTCATTTAACTGATATTCATGGGTGTGTCGCTCTAGATCAGCTGTATACATAGTATTGTTAGACTTATATTTACAAAAATGCTGCCATAGTGATAATCACATTCTTCATGTGATATTTGTGAACAACAATGCAGGGCGTGCTAACAACAGCTAACTATAGCCTGGTAGATCGACATGTTTTTTTCCGACTTCAACTGGAACGCCAATAAGTCGGAGATGATGTCACTCCCAGTTCTGAGGTTACTGGAACGCAGCATTACAACAGTCGCCGCGGATGCTCATGGGTAGCAGAGTCTTTGTCGCCAGTAACAGATTCTCCTCACAGTCCCTTTAAAAGTATCACAGCATATTTTCTCATGTAGCGATGCATCACAGAAGTCTTCTGTGTTGTCTTGACTAAATGCTATTTGGGAGCGTTTGCCAATCTTTTAAAATAAGCAAGAAAAGGAGGAAATGTACCTCTATTTGGCTTTTATAAACACCTTGAATCCATGGAGTGGTTAGTTCAGAAAACTGTTTTTGTGCAGTACCATCCAAAAGGCTCTATTAAGAGAGGGTACCTCACTCTCCACACAGACTTTGTATTCCTGCTCTGACTGTGCTGAAATGCTGTCATTCTGCTCACATTTCCTCTGCCAAACAGGCCAACAGAATTAACCCTGGATTAACCCTCCAGGCCTGAGTGCAAGGTAATGGCCCTGGCTAATGGCTGTGTGTGTCCAGTGCCAGGTACTATTGACTCTATCTGGCGCAGTTTGCTTCATCTAAGGGGCAGAGTGACAGCATGGCCATTTCTGTACAGCTGGCGTCCGTGAGCTACTGCCAGACTGGGATAATTCAAAGCCATGCCATCCCACTCGGATCATAAGGAGCGCTGCTCTCTGGCCTCGTGTCCAATTTGACAGGCATGGGAACGAATCCTTCAGGAGAACATGAGTTTTCGCTGTGTTAGATGATGGCCATATTCCTCCAACGTCTTTAATAATCTGGTAAACATCTTAATGATTCTTTTTTTCTTGTTCATAGAGGTGGTCTGTCATGCAAAGCAGATGTAAAACCACACTTAAGGGAGTATAAACTGAAAATGCATGATCTGACCTCTGTACGTTTCCATGAAAGCACTAAACATGCAGCGTCTGTCGTGTTGGCTTGGCAGTAGTCACAACAAGACCTGTTCTGTGTAACTTATGGATTTTCACTTGCTATTAGAACTTGTGAAAATATTCAAGGTGATCAAAGTAGTCAATGAAAATTATACATTTCAAAAAAAGTTATTGCTTAGTTGATTTAGAGGGTTCCAATTGTGTTAAAATTCCATGTTATACATTAACCGTGGTTGTCATCTTGATTTTTTTAATCAAGAAAATATTCATTTCACGTACTCAAATTACAGTCTCTGGCTCCCTTATCAGTCCTTAAGCTGTCTGGACTTTTTCCACTTTGTCAAATTCTTCTTACACTTCACAACAATAGTAAACAGTTAATATTTCGTCATTAGGTCTCAGATGTGTTCAGCACTTGTTATAGAAAATCATCCAAAACAGAGAAAAAGGCTCTTTGGAGGTTGTGACAGGTCTTATTTTAGTGGAGTCATATTCTGCTCTGGCAGCTCTCTGCGTGATGCCGCTCTTGTATATAAACAGCTCTCATCCTCAGTTCTTTTGTGCTGCTGTCTCTGCCTGAGGTGAGGGAGTGTGAGTGTTATGCAGTCAGTGGGGACGGGGTAGGAAAAAGAGGACTCAAATCAGTCTGAACAAGGCAGCGATTTCCTCTGTTGTAGATTAGCTGATTTTAACTGTGCTCGGGGTGGGTTTAGTGAGTGTATATGTGGGTGTGAGGAGCGAGAGGGGGGGCGAGGGGGATAACCTCTCCTATCATTTGAGCAGACCCCAGCTCCCTGAATGAGGAGGTTGCAGGGTGGGGGGGGGTGGGAGTTGGGGGCTGTGAATTTTCTCTGAGTCAGGGCAAAGCTGATTGATCTCTGAGTGTAAAATCGATAAGAAGACACTGTCATTTTTGTAAAGGATGAGCTGGAAAGGGAAAATAAATGAAGACTCCCCAGACCGGCCTGGATGTGCAACACAGTAAAGCTTGGCTCTCATTAATTCAGCCGGGATGTTTTGGTAATGTTGTGTCCACAGCTTCAATCTCACAGGTGCCTCTCCATGGCAGCAGCCAAGCCTTCATTTCACGATGTATATTTCATGCAGCGAAATCATGCGCTTGCCCTTGCGCCTGCTCCGCATCTCAATTCCTGATTAATCTATTTTGTTATTTTCAGAGGTAAATCAAGCAAGGGGTTGATTAAATCAGGAATTGAAAGCCATTGTCTTTCCTGCATGTCCCTTATCAGAACTAATGCACCCACTGTGGTCATTTGTCTTGAGTTGTTATAAGAAATAAAGACTGGTGCACTTTTCCCTTCGGCGAGATATTGCAGGAAGATTAATTTACTACTTCTCATCTCTTAGCTCCTCCGTTTACTGTCTGCAACGTCTCCCGTGATATTTTTCACGCTTAGATATGCTTTTTTCCCCCTGATTCATTCCTGTTTCACCTTGATCTTCTCATCTATTATATTACACTTCTTGGGAGCACTGAGAGAATATAGTCCTCATGGCCTTATTAGATTGATGGTTGTGGAAAACATTGCATAATATCAACTTTCAGCAGGCCATTTTTCACTGCGTGCCCCCCCATGTTTCATTTGATCAGCGCTCGTGATTTGCTTCATGCTCACATCTCGAGCTTGTGTCTTTGTTGATACCCTTGTGCTTTGTGTCATGTTGGACATCATTGTCTGAGGCGGTCTATGCATGAGCGGGTGTGTATGTGTGTGTGTGTCTTTTATCAGCTGGTCTCTAATGTGTCAGTTGTTGCGGAGGATCCACTCATCACACTGCTGTCTGTGCTGTTCAGCAGTGCTATTAAGGACACATCAAGCTATCAGGAGGCTGCTCTTCAGGACTGGCAGGCATAAAATACACCCTTTGGCCTCACTCTGAATAATTTTCAGGTCAGAGGGGCTTGGCGTATAGCTGGGGGGGCTATAGAACAAGTGCTGTGGGGTAGAAACCTGACAGATTGAAGACTTAAACAGTCACATATCATATGTGTGGGCCACCTTTTTTAGTTTACAGACCTTTGGGATTCTTAGCAGCCAGACCTCATGGACATACAACATGTTGAAGTCTCTCTAAGTCTGATAAATATTTCTTAAATTCACTTAAGGTGCAAGTGAAGCCAGATGAAATTCATCCCTTTTTGTTATTTTACTTTTTTTTGTATTGCTAGTATTCAGATGTTTGTTTCTCAGATTATAGTTTTATCCCCATTCATGCTGTCATTTCAAGCTGAAATATTTACATCCCTGTGAATTCTTACTTCCGCTGTGATTCTGTGATCATTGTAGAGCCAGAATGGGGAGGGACAAGATCCCCCCCCCCCCCCCCGATTTCTATAAATATGGCACTGTTTTAAGAAATTTCTGTTCTCATGGAAGCACTGTATTATATAAGGTAGGCCTATGAGTGGTACTGTAAGGCTGCGGTAGACATACACTAAAACCAGAAAAAAAGACATCATAAAATGTAAACATACACTGGCATATTATGTTCTTCACGTCCATGTGCTGCTCATGATTGTAGTCGAGAGCAGAACTTTTCGCTGTGAAAGCTACAATAAGGTCATTGACTTCTGCAGCAAAAATGTGAAGTTGTATTCTGCCAAATTTTTCTGTTGTCTTCTAAGTTAGTGCATGCTGTTTAAGGGAGAGGTAGGGCAAGGAGATCATTCTGAAAATGTGCACATTTGGGATCCCAAACACTGGATCCCTGTGAATGAAATATACAAGGGATAAAACAAACTTTTGCAGACATGTCTTAACTCTTTTCTGTGTGGACAGTCCCATAGAGTCTTGATATAAGTGTGAGGGTAGCACACAGGCTCAGCAGGGGACAGTAGTGCTGTATGTGTGGGGCTTGACTGCAGTGCTAATGCGTAAATACAGTTTGAAAAAGGCTCCAGATTCTGTTGAACTCAGTGAAGGCAATCAACTGCACGTAGTCCTCTGTTTCACAAGGATAATTGTGCCAACCTTGTCTTTTTCAACCACATGGCAGATACAAGGTTTTGATACTGTGCCCAACTGAAACTGGTTTAGGATGTCCCCACGCAAGCCCATCCATCTGGATACTCCACACACACTGCTCCGGCTTTGCCATGTCCATCCTGTCATCCCAAGGTATCACGTCCAATAGGATTGCAGATTTGACAAAGAAGGCAAACTTCTTTGCCTGCAGTTCTTGTGGCCAAAGCGAAACAGGCCAAGGTCATGATGGTCATCCTGATGATCTCCTTTGACAGCAGAAGCAATGCCAGAGGTGGAGTCAGTCACACCTGGTTCGTTGGTGGCTTACTGTGATAGTACCTTTAACAGAAGGTTGCAGGTTGAGCCCAGCTCCCTCTGCTGTGTCAGTGGTCTTTAAATGGGTGTGATCGAGTGTGGATATATATGACTTGATTCTGACGGATAACTTACAGAGAAACTCTGACCCATCAGTGCATCACTTTTAATTTAGTTTTAGTTTTCGTCTTCAGCCGAACATATCTTTAAGTTTTGGTCATGTTTTAATTTTAGTCTCGTTTTAGTTGATGAAATTTCACAATATTTTAAATGTTAAAATATTAAGTGTAAAGTGTAAGGCATTCTGTATGTTTCCTTGAACTTCTGAAGACATGTTTTACATTGGATCCTGCCACCTACCTACTTTCTACATGATGAAATCAGGTGTGGTTGAATTTAGTCTGTGTCAAACATTGTAGTCTAGTTTTTATTTGTTGACAAAAATGTCAGTTAATTTAGTTTCAGTTTTTGTTCATGTGCACTTATTTTGTTTAAGTTAAAGTCTAGTTTTCATCAGAGGAAAAAGGCTGACAAAAACTTTGATGAAAATAATTAGTCAAAATTAACATTGCACTGAGTGAATGGGTAGATGTGAACTGTGGTGTAAAGGTGCTTTGAGTAATCAGAAAAACAGAATAAGTGTAATGTAAACCCTAGTCTATTTAGCATTTACCTGTAGGACCATACTGACCCAGAAAGCGGAGATCAAGTTTAAGGGGACGAATCCTTGATACAGCTCTGTTCTGACAGGAAGTCACTGAGCACTTTTAATTTTGTACAGTGTCCTTAAGTGTCATGAAGGTATTTTTGTATAAAATGTATAATTATTTTAGTATTATTATTTCAAGTGTCAGAGTAAGATCTTGTGTCACTTAAAGCCACTAAGGAGGAGAAAGAAGTAAAGAAGATGGCTCAGCCCACAAACATAATAAACCACAAATGGAACACAGGTGTTCAGCTTTTAATTTAACAATCCTACAAACCTAATACTTCTTGTGTAATTGTAATATCATTTTTTTACTGCAAATGTAATGCAACATTTTCCCTACCAAATATTCAAAGTGGTGGACTTGGTTTGGGTTGAAAACATTTTTGGCAGGTCTTGGCCAGTAACATAAGCCTCCCAAATGCACTGCGGGGCTGAATTCTTGAAAAACTGACGCCAATAAGTTATTAAGTAAAACCCATTAACAAATTCATGGCTGTCCCATGTTTCAGCATTGTTTTTTTTTCTATGGTTTCATGGCTGCACAGGTGATTTTAGCCTCTAACAAGCATACTTCTTGTTTCATGGCAAACCTAAAAATTTTTGTGCTGAAGAAACCTTTTCACAGATCTTATCAAGCCACAAAATACTAACATATTTTAGACAAGTAAGGGAATCACTTCTTTGAAAATTTTATTGTGTGTTACCCTAAAAAAATATTCAGTTTTTGCCACTTCAGTTATACAGAGTTTGAGTTTTTTCAAGCCTGGTGAAATTGTGAGTTTTGGTTTGAAAAAATAATTCCTTCATCAGCATCTGCAGAAGACATTTAAACTTTGAAAAGGCCACATTTTCATATCCTCAGAAGTGCAACAAATCCCTGCAAATGTATCTTATTTGTTAACATTTGTATAATGTTTACAGTAGGCTACTGCCATTACATTTGTAGAATAATTCATTAAAAGCTGTAGATCTTTACTTCATTTGTGGCCTGCTTTTGTGTTGGCGGCTCTAACATGGATGTATAAAACAATGCAAATCAGAAATACCCAGGAGGTTCAGGGACATCTGTGTTTAGCAAAGCAAAGGAGTAATTCTCTAAACCAAAGAGGTGAATGGAGATAATTTGTATGTGAAATACTCATTTAATTCACATTCACTAAGCAGGTTATCAAATTAAATCAGGGCTCTGTTAGGCCTGCCACTTGGGCTTTTGGGCCAGGCTTCATGTGTAAAATTGGCCAACAAGAGATTTTGGGGAGCGCTTTGCACGCCCCTGTCACGTCATCTCTTGGCTCCCCTCAGGAGGCCGATCCCGGGGTCAGCGCTTGTGGAGAGATGCCTCTATGGACTGCCACAGGGCGACAGGGCCACAACACCACCTCCAGCTGGGCGACTTATTACTGCCCCGCTCTTTCTCGCCCCCCTCCTCACCTGCCCCTGCCCATTCACAACATCATCAAGCCATCACATATTCATGAAGCTCTGGGGCTGGTGCTGGAGTGTGTTTGTGAGGGATGGGTGGTGGTGGCGGTTGTGGCAATGGTGCAGCGGTTAGGAGAGTGCAGTCAGAGAGACTGTAGTGGGGTGAGTCTGCAGGTGGCTGTCACATCCGTAATTGCCTCATACTTCCCTCTGCAGCGTAAAATTGTTTTCATTATGTGTCATGCACACAGTGCCAGGCAAGGGCCCCTTGAGAGCGTTCCCAAGAGCCAGAGGGAGGAGGCACTCCACTTAAACAGCCGCTTAGCTTCAAATAAGAAAGGAGAAAAGGAGCGGAGAGAGGAGGTGGAGGAGGAGGAGGACAGGAGAGAGGGAAGGGGTGTGGAAAAAACAGAGGAAGCTCATCATTAACTGTGTTCGAACAACAGCAGACAAGTGTGAGCTCATGCACAAAAACCCAGGCAGAGCTTATCCCAAACATCTCAGTTACGGGGGGGAGTTGCAGCGACTTCAGCCTCACTGTGAGCTCCTGGAGGGGGCTTCCGTGGGCAGAGGGGGGAGAAAAAACAAGGAGCAGGGGGGGAAAGAAAAGGAGAAGAAGTTTCCACCTGACTGGAGTTCCCATGGTTTGCCATGCAGGAGGGTAAGCAGGTTTGAGCAATAAACTCAGGCATTGTCAGGCAATAATGCTCAGTCAGGTCCCTCCATTGGGATTCAAGGGTGTCTTTTTCTCTGCTCCCTGCGCTGCACTAATCACAGGCCTACTTTGTTTAATTGCAGCAAAAGGGAGAAAATGTGTTCAAGAAGTCATCCTAATCCCTCCCCTTTACCCCCTGCTCCCTCCCTGCTCTGCTCCTCTGTACTCCTCAGCCCCACTCCCCCTCTTTCCTTTTTTAATGAGTTGTGGAACTTTACAGAGACAACAAACAGCAAAGCCACGATAAATAAAGGACACGGCAGTGGGAGGGAGTGAGCTAGGTAAGAGCCTGAGGTGTTGGCTGGTTATCTCTTGAAATTAGAAAAAAGCATTTCCGCTGGATTGAAACACCCTCAACAAGTGCCATTACAGTAGGTCTTGGCTGCTGCTGGTGCACGGGAGGATCAGATGGAAAATAAATCCTGCTGGTTGCCTGCTGGGCATGCGGCCTCAGAATAACCATCGCTGTCAAAGCGTCCTCAATAGACACAAATTCACTTCTTCTATTTTTCAGTCACAGATTTAGAAACTTATGGTGTGGTGCATTGTATTTGATGACTCTTGGGTCACAGGTGCCGGGGGGGCAAGTGAGGGGATTTATCAATCAGGACTTCGTCTTTCTAAAGCTGAATAAAAAGCGACCCATGAAGAGACAAACCAGTCCCCTTTTAACCAAAGGCCTTTCTTATTCATTAGATCCGGATTCTGGCTTCTCCCTTTACCTCCTTTTCCAGAGAGCGAGCCATCTCAAGCATAGAGAGGGACTCTGTGGAGGGAGACAAAATTCAAAAAGACCCCTGAGCTAAGATTCAAGATAATGTTAGGCAGGCCCCCTTTATTACAAAGTCAAATAATTATAATTACCAGATTTATGTGATCAGTTCACTTTATAGAATAAGATATTGAAGCCACAGAGTATGAGCATTTCATTAAACCATCTCTATTTTACATATCAACAGATGATTAAAACCCGTAGTAGCGCATGGCCTGTCTTTATGGGCTTTTCATCATTGTTTTGCTGTCAGTCATTTTGATTGACATAGGAATATTTTAATCTCAACAATTTGATCTGTAACTGTTGAGACAAGTGTGAAATAACTTTGAATAGTAACCTCTAAATGTGAGACTATTTCTGCAAATGTTCAGTGTTGTATGTTTTTACTACAATCACAATAAATCCCCTGCAGTCTGTTTTAGAGACATTTCTTTGAAATGCTCTGTGTAAGATGTTAAAATAACAAAAATTTCAGAGACATTTGGGCAGTTGTTAAGATTTTATATTAACCATAACCACCCCTTGACCTTTATCAGGGGGTTATGCTTTCACTGCATGTCTGTCTGTCCATTTGTGAGCAAGGTAGCTCAAAAAGTTATCAGTGGGTTTGATGAAATTTATAGGGAATGTGTGTCATGGAAAATGGGAGAAGTGATTAGATTTTGGTGGTGATATGAATAAGGATCTAGGAATTCTTAAAGAATTTCTCAACACTGGGTTATGGAACAGATTTCCACATTTGCGTTTATAACAGCTTGGCGAGCAGTGTGATCTCATAAGGGAGTATTACCTTTCGAGTGAGGTGCACAACATTGTCACATCAGCCTTATTGGTGCATTCCATTTATCCTGAAACTTGGACATGGGAACTGGGAATAAGGTCACATTAGGAGCTGGTTAACCCTATAAAGCCAATTGTATCATATTTGATATTTTTATAATACCTCTATCTACTCAATATGACCAACAAATTACAAAAAAAAACATCTGGATACAATCAGATAAAAGATAAAAATGTCCTCAAATGGATTATCAGTTGCCAAAAACAACCAATGTTTCAAATGAGATACGAAAAATCTACATGTTCAATTTTCTGGACATTTTTCATATTTATGGATTTTAGCAGAAAGTGAAACAAACATTTCAGCTCCAAAAATTAGAATTTTCTGGCTATGATCTATGTTCTTGGGCCTTACAGGGTTAAGTTGTTGTACTTGAAGGTCGGCCGACTTTCTGAGTTTTGAGTTTTGAGTTCAAAGTGGGTGTTCCAAGTGAAAGCAAACAGAACACACCATAAGACTGAATTTTTTTTAAATTGTCAGATCTTTTATAAAAAAAAGATTGGTTAAATTGCTTACTTTCTTATTCTCTTGACTATCTAATTTATCTATTCACATTACATCTATCTTTGAAAGGGGTCTTTATGAACATTTCTTGTGTGTATTTAGGAATAAAATTCTGTATGTTTTTGATGATCGCACAGTCTCCTAGGGCCAGAGCCCTGTGGGTTTACACTAACAGTTGTACTTACAGAATAAGGGTAACCGGAAACAAAATTAACTGTATGAGTGTATCTATAGAGTTTTTAAACATATGCAATGTATATCATAAATCTAGGGATGAATAACAATATTTGGAATAATATTGGTATTTTGACCGTCTCATAAACTATCTGTAACATTGGCAACAATTCTGAATGTCTACTTTCATAAATCAAAACTGTTAATTAAAGATGCTATGAGGAGTTTCTAAGTAATTAAAAAAAAGTCTCACTTTTAGATATATGCCTGATTGAAATACACACTTTAAGATGAGTTTTATAGCATCAGAATAGGTTATTTACAAATGCTATTCCTTAGCCGTCCGGTCGGGTCGGACAGGGCTGGACTGGCCTGGATACTCAACTTCGGGAACAAGACAATTAAAACTGGAGCAAATTTATATTATTCGGACACGTCTTAGAGCACTGGGCTGTAAGTAGCGATATATAGTCGGCTACAAAATTACAATAATAAGTTTTCCAAAAATTTCTTGTTGTCACACATCAAAAACTACCGCTACGTAACTAAAAAGAGATACATTACCTCGTCACTTCGCATCCTGTAAATTGTTGAAAAAAGAAGTTGTAAAGCAATGCAGAGTTCTGAAGAAGGTCCTAGCTGCATTTATTAGCATCACAACAAACACACGCTTTGGCTTGGGTCACGTCTTTACGACAGCCGCCGCACGTGCTCGTGGGTAGCAGAGTCTTCTTTATGTCGCCGGAAATAGATTGTCCTCATAGCACCTTTAAGAACAAAAAAGTTGCTTTGCTTGCTTCATACCTGTTTTTTACCCAGACTGTCACCATGCAAGGAAAAGTTCAATTTTTGGAAAGTTAAGACTTTGCGCTCTTGACAGTATCTGTTTCAGTATGAACTTACAAATAGCAGCATAATAAATATTGGCAAAAATCCTGCATCCTGCGTCCCTATTAAATGGTTATTAATACTATACAGATAAGTTGGATAGGGTTTACTGAAACCATGAACACAAGAGACACCAACATCTTTATCATGCAACTTCACGCTCAAGTCTCTGAAAGCTCAGTCTGCAGAGACACAACCGGTCAGCTTCTTTTGAGGAGAAAGTTGATTGCTGAGCAGGACAGCAGCAAGAAGTGACTGCAACACCTGCAAACAGTAACTGCTGGTATTCAGATTGGCGGGGATGGTGCCTGCTGTGGTGGCAGTTTTATTAAAATTGAATTCCGATTCCTCTTCAGACGAAGAACAATGGGAAAGCCTGAAATATTTCTTTATGCAGAAAGTTCCTCTCAACAGGTTTTGGCAAAAATTTTAAAGCCCCTTGGAGAACAACCACCAAAAAGTTACCTCAGATATTTGTTATCATGAATACTATCAACTTTAGGACTGATCTTTGCACAGCTGGAAGACAGAAGTAGTTACTTTTTTGAGTGAGCTCAGAATTTGGATGTGAAATGAGTAGATTTTAGACAATCATTTATGATGTAATAAATAACTCGGCCTATAAAAAAGTCCTGCCAACTCAAAAGCAGGCAAACTCCCTTATGTCTCTCATTTTATTGGTCACCATGACACAACCTGTTGCAACAAAAAATTAAGAATTTCTTCATCTTTGAAAATATCTGGGAAAAAAGTATCTCGGTGCTTATCTAATGAATACACATAATACTGAATAAGTCAATTTGCTTGAAAATTTCAACTTTTTAAAACTTATTTATGAACATATTTAAAAGCACATTATATCCTAATATATAATATGATGATACATCTTTATTGCTTTGATTAGTAAGGGTCTCAAAAAGTTTTAATGTTTATAAAAGAATCCTTTGTTACTGAACTGTTTTGTAAAAATAGTTTTTCCTGTCAACTCCTTGGTTTATTCAAGCTCTGAATTTTTACTTCAAAACATGGAAACAAAGACAAAAATATTTAATGATCTCTTGACCATTGGAAAATGTTTTAGTTTGAACAGAAGTTAAAATTCAAGTGCGTGATCTTAGTAAAAGAAATAAAGACAAACACTCTCTTGACCTGAGTGCATGAGGGTTTAGATGAGAAAATCCACCCTAAGTAAACGACTTCCCATGTGACCTGGGGCAAGTCACTTAACCCCTGTCTTCATGCCCACCACCCAAGTTTTAACAAGAGGATTGCTCAATTCTATCCCCATACGCTCCACAGGGACCCTCAGACCAAATCATTTAGCTCTGGGTGAAAAGCCCTTGATGCTAAGCAAACAAATATACCTCTTTTTTTTGTTTGTTTGTTTTTACCAGCAACCAATGATAACACAGAAATCATGTCTGAAAGCAAACAAGTATAGGGACATGCAACACTTTCTTTTTTATGTGTATGAAAACATCTGGTTTCATCTTTAACCCAAAGTTCTGAATTATTTTCTGCCATAAATAGAATCTCGTGTTTGTCTAATATATGGAAGAAAGCTTTTAATTCTGATTCGTCCCCTGATTTGTCCCTTCACCTTTGTGAATCCACCAGAGACTGTTGCAAGCCAATGAGCGCCCTCGGTCCCCTCTGAATGTAGCATTATGGCCCAATCTCTTTCTCCCTCCCTGAAAGACTGTTTAAATGGTTTGGTTTATTATTGGCGGAGGGAGGCTAAAGGCTTCTGTCAGCATTCGGGGAGAGGGAATCACTGCCTCTTAACTGGACAGCTGTTCCGGCCTTACCCCACTTTTCATATGGATATGTATGTTAATGACAGGCAATGGACTGGAGATGAAGAGGCCTGAGCGCTAGGCCCTCTCTTCAGCGCACTTCTAAAGCTGCCACAAAAGGAGCAGTAAAAGAGGCTGCAATGGTGAAGCTCCCACTTTTGTGCCCTGAATTAGTTCTGCAAGCAATGAAAGTGATCTTTTCTGGACGACAGGGGAAGTCTGCCGATGGCTGGACTGGCTCATTAGCACAAAAGTCTGTTGGGACGTATAATTGACTGATGCAGATCCCCCGCATGTCACAACAGAGTAGGCTGTGGGAGAGAGCACATACAGAAAAAAAAAACCTATCCTCTAAAAAACTCACCTAACAGTTAACATTAGAGCGGGCCTTCCTCTGCCTTCAGGTGCTGTGTTTACTTCCTCCTTGCTGATGCTGTGTCCCTCTGATGGCTTAGGAGCAGTGTTTCCTGTTCTGTCAACACTGAATATCACATTAAACATATTTTAGCCTATGCTTGGTTCAGAGAGGTGCTCATTGTATGGTCAAAATCAGGTTGAAAACGTTACAAGTTAAATGTGCTTCAAAATTCAGCACTT
This sequence comes from Scarus forsteni, assembly GCA_036419115.1. NCBI lineage: Eukaryota > Metazoa > Chordata > Actinopteri > Labriformes > Labridae > Scarus > Scarus forsteni. The sequence continues at coordinate 11,338,197 of JAZDUH010000111.1, read as the reverse complement.
TGTCATTTTATTCATGACAGATTTCTCTCTTAAAAAATAACATTTGTCAGATACCACCTAATTTTGGGAGAAATTTTTGTGAACATATCCCGTGTTTTTAAGGATCACATCTGAGCAAATTTCTCAGAAAACTAAATAAAAAGCATGTGAAACCTATTGAGAATCAGTCCCAATTGCCTGGTAAGCACCATGAATCTCTCTCTTTTTGTACGTTTATAAACTGAGTAACAACATGCTCAGCACACCAGAAGCCCCTAATGGCTGCATCATGGTTAAATTGACTGGAAAATGCTGTTTTAATTTCCATGTTAATTGAAATGGACTAATTGTTAATATATTCTGAGAGCAAAGCACCAAAATGGAATAATTTCCCAGAAATTTAATCCATTTACAAATGGCTTTGGAAGCGATGGTAGTTTCACCGTGTTTGTGTGGCCATGCATTAAAAATGACTCGAAGATAACAAAATAATGCAAGTTTTATAAAGTTATTTTCCTTGGTAGTGCATTAAAAGTATTATTTTTTGGTTTAATTCACAGACTTAGACAGTGTAAAGGAGTCCACTTGAAAACAATTGCCATTGTTTTTCCATTTTTAAGCAAAAGAATTTTGTCAAGCAGCTAAACAGGGTATTCTTCATGGTCTCCCTTCTTCACAGGCAACTATAGAAATTAGCCCTACGTTTCTCGGCTCTCACACATGGATACACACGCTTGCATGGACACAAGAAAAATTTCTTTTCTTCTGTCAGCATTCCTGGCCAACAATGGCTAGATTAGTGGACGTGAGGGCCCCCTCGGGGGCACGCATTGTGGCACAGAATACCCTCGGCAGGAACAGCTGGTAGGGGTTAATGGCTACTGAACCTCTCAGCCGGAGCCCTTTCTCTATTGTGTGTTCCGCTCATGGGAAGGAAGGGGGCCGCTGACAGCTTCTGGGGTGTGAGGAACCCTCAAAACAGCACCCGGGTCAGCCCAAATGGGGAGCAGGGGCAGAGGGTGGAGGGGAAGGAGTAAGGGGGAGGGGGACCTTGATGCTATGGGTGGTAGGAGGGTGGCAACAGGGAAGTCTCTGTGGACCAGGAACCAAAAAGCTGCACATCAACACAGCCAACTGCAGAATTAGCATCAGTGTATAATCAGCAGGTTACAATAAGGGCTGGACAAAGGGAGGGGCAAACTGTACACAAGAGGAGGGGGTAAAGATGACACGGGAGGGAGGAGAGGGGTCTCTGAAGAGACTGACTGACACCAACTAATGTTTGTGTTGTGTAAGGAAAAATAAGGCACAACCAGCTTTCTTTCTTTTTTTTTTTTTAAATGAAACCTCTTATCCGCTCGTTTTCCTGATCCAGCTCCAAAAATCTATCCTTTTGAGAAATATTGATAAAATACTTACACAATTAGATTATATTGTCAGTCTTGATGGATAGCATTTTAGTAAAGGTAGCCATCTATAATCAGTCTAGGATAATGAGCCTTATAATTTATATGTAAATATAACTCGGAAAACGGAAAAACACGCACAAAGAGCTTTGTCAAAGCTCCCTCTCACACAAATGATGTCTCCTCTTGTTGCATCTTAATGATCCTGTTGCCTCATTTGGGTGATAGCCTGATGTGGTCTGGGGTTGGGGTCACTTTTCCTGCTCCTCTCTCCTCTGTAATGGCTCCCCACATTAGTATTCAAAGCTGTAGATTCACAGGAGCAAGCGCTTGTCAGATGCTGCCTCTTCGCTCTCTCCTCCAGTCCTCCTGATGTGTGTATACACGTGTGTGTGTGTGGCCCGTGTCACCCTGTCTCGTCAGCATCACACAGCTCATGCCTTGCCACCCAGAGGAGCCCCCTCTGGCCCTGACAGAGGGACCGCACCTCAGATTTAATCCCCCCTGCTGGGCACCGTGGAGAAGCCCCTTCTCCCTGATCCATCGGAGCCTCTCACACCAGCGGCCACACTCATTAGCCGGCTGATTATGATAGTGTGCCGGTGTAATGTTTAATCGAGTCTGACACCTGATTCGCCATGTTACAAATCCTGTCATGCAAATTGAGCCATTTGTGTTGTTTGATATGGAGAGATGGGCTATGAAATGAAAGATTAGCCCCTGAAATGAGACATGGGGGACGCGTGGCCCCCTGCTCCTGCCGCTGTGATTACAAAGATCAGAACAAGCATCTTTTTTTTTTTCATCTGTGCTGGAGCAGGACACATTAAATTAACATGGTGGTTTTCTTTTTTCTGCAGGAGACAGAGGGAAAACGTCTCATCTCAGTGCTGGATAATGGGCTTCTGGGGGGCAGAAATCAATGTGACACATGATGGAAATAATTCAAACAGCCTCTCAGGTTTGGAGTCTCTGCATGATGGAGGCATTATAGCATGTTATATAGCTCCAGTCAAATCAGTTTATGCATGAAAATGTTATTTTACTGTGAACGAACACCCTGCCCCAACGTGAAACACGTCAATCTCATTGTGAAGACAACAGATTTTAGCAGAGAACAGAATAGCCTTCATTGTCATTGCAACATTAGTACTGCAAAATTTATGGAGCTCCTCCTACAAACCAGTGTACATTAAAAAACACAGTATATACTGTATGTGCTAAATAAATATACCTAAAGGGTGACAAACAATCCTTATCAAGTCAAAGACTGTTAAGCATTCAGATGCAGCTGCTAGAGGCTTCTAACAAATATAGAGTAAAACTAATTTTAAACCCTAAAGTGGCGTTACTATTCAAGGGGGTACAGGCAGACATTTGATAGACTGTGACAGAGTGGGCATTAAGCTGGAACAGTTATTGAAATAGGATACACACTAAACAAATTGGGTCAAAATGCAGGTCATGTGGTGCTAACACTGATAAAATGATAATTAAAAAAAATCACTGACCACAAACAAGTTGTCAAAGTTTTGATTGAATGTTGTAGAAGTTCTGGTTGAGAAATGATACATGTGTTTGTTTATTTTTTTAACACTTTTATAATCTGGCTTTAAGTGTTTGTTCCCTGTATAAGTAGACCAGATAGTGGTAAAACAGAAACACATACAATCAATTCTAAATATGTTATTTGGCAGCATTTTACAAAAATACTAAAAATATAGAGTTGGAAAATATCAACTGCTGTTTATTTTTCCTCTAAGTGTGTTTTATTGATGGATTCACTAATAAAGAAAAGCTTGATAAACAGATCTCCATCACTTTCCAGGTGTATAAAGGGAAGCTTTGCATAGTCACAGGTTTAAATGTTTGCAAAATGCATGATAAGGGTTGTACACTAAAAAGAAGAGGTTTATTAGTTATCTGTTGTGAAAAGTTTTATGTTCACCAACTGTATCCATTGCAAGCATCATTTTAATATACTGTTAATAAATGTTCAGTTCTTTTACATTAAAAAAATATTAAAAACAAGAATGACAGAAGTCATGAATTTATTTATTTAAAGGTGCTAAGAGGAGAATCTGTTATCGGCATCATTAAGACTCTGCTCCCCATGAGCACGCGCAGCGACTGTTGTAATGCTGCATTCCAGTAACCTCGGAACTGGGAGTGACATCATCTCTGACTTATCGGCGTTCCAGTTGAAGTCGGAAAAAAACATCCCGATCTACCAGGCTATTGTTAGCTGTTGTTAGCATGCCTGCGTTGTTGTTCACAAATATCACATGAAGAATGTGATTATCACTATGGCAGCATTTTTGTAAATATAAGTCTAACAATACTATGTATACAGCTGATCTAGAGCGACACACCCCAGTCAGAAGTGCAAATAAATTGATTATTACAGGAGCTAAATAACTGTTCACACTGGGGGCATCCATCTTTGATTGTCAACTTGGGGGTGGCGAGGTTTCACCGAGTTCCCAGTAGGAAATTGCGACTTCGGGGGACATCTCAGTTGCAGTTTCCTACTCGGAACCCAGAAATTCCTACTTCTGACTACAAATGGAACGCACCAAAGACGTGACTGAAGCCAAAGCGTGCGTTTGTTGTGATAAATGCCGCTCGGACCTTCCTCAGAACTCTGCATTGCTTTACAACTTCTTTTTTAAACAACTTACAGGTTGCAAAGCGACGAGGTAATGTATCTCTTTCTAGTTACTTAGCGGTAGTTTTTGATGTGTGACAACAAGCAATTTTTGCAAAACTTATTATTGTAGTTGTAGCCGGCTATATATCGCTATTTACAGCCCTAAAGACTGATATATACTTGTGTGTCAAAACTGCACCATGACATACAAGCTAGATCTCTGTAGCCCAGATCCAAAACAGCTATGATCATAGCCCATAATGCACATCCCCCCAAATGAAAATGCATGATGAAACACTGCACCAGGTAACTGTCAGTCTCTGTACATCTTAGGGTACTTACTTTGAGTACAAAGATATAAAAAAGGCTGCACAGGTCAAACCAACACATTAGACAATTGCAGATAGATCAGAAATGTACTTCTTCATTTCTGTTTGATTCATTGGCCAAGAAAGCACAAATAATTCCCATCCTGTGCCTCAACTGAATCAGCAGTCATACATTTGGGTTCCTCAGGTGTCTCGTCTCTCTTCTTTTTTTTAAGTAAGTGCATTGTAAGCTGATGCTCATCATTTCTTTGCTTGTTTCACAGACATAATATTCTTTGTTTCTGTCACCATGCTGTCTTACACATCCAGGTGGAGAGCAAGTTGCAACAAGAAAGCCCAGAGTGGTGCAGGAATGAGTCCGAAGTTGCAGAAGTGAGTTAGCATATTAGTAGCTCTGGTCAAAAATGGAAATGATATATTACATGGGCCTTTGGGATAAATACCTAACATAGGGTCAATGATGAACCCATGCAAGCAGGTTTGGAATATTTCATTTGGCAACATAAAATGCATCTAATGTTGGCCCCGCTTCTGAAGTTTGTTAAAAATATTATTGTGTTTTTAACGGATGGTTGCAAGGGAACTACTAACAAGGAATGCAAAATAACAGAAATCGCCTCAGCCATGAGCACCAAGTTGATCAGGTCATTTGATTAAAAGGAAATTTTCAAACAACGGGTTATAACATGATGCACACTGGAAGAGTGGTAGTTGTTTCTGAGTCAAACTGCCATGTTGTAGTTCCAAAAAAGCTTGGCAATGGCTTTTTAGTCTTGCAGATTTTGCTCAAAAAAAGTTGAAAGTTGGGGTTGTTCATGGAGATTATCATGATCAAGACAATGTGTAAGTTTCATAACTTTTGTGTTCACCACAGGCCTAATTGCTGGAATGACCAAAAACACTGAAAAATCCCTTAGACTTGCCCTTGCTGGAATATTACAGAGCAATTTGAACACACTGCTGCACGGGTAAATGCTGAAGATCGCGTGTGGCGCTTCAGCACAGCTTAAGCATGACTTCAACACTGAAATATGAACCAGCTTAAACAAAACTACCTAATTTTTAAATATCAACATAAATCTGAGAGAATGAAAGAATATGACTTGAAAATGAATTACTGCATCCATAATCACTGCTACTGCCATTAAAGCTCATTTACATTTATTTTTATAATCATCTTCCAAATAAATCATAAGTCAAAGGAATCATTTGTGTGAGAGCAAACAAATGTGGGACCAAGTCTAGTTTTGTTAAAAGAAGCAGAAAATTAACCTTGTATTCTGAAAACTTCAGTTGGTATGTTGGAAACTAAATGTCCTGTTTCGAAAAAAAAAAACAATTCAGAAAATTGGGTAATTATAGGTAAGATACATTAGTAAATATGTTTAAATTATTTCCCGTAAACATATACACAAGTCTGCCTATTTAAAGGCTAAACTGAGGCCTCCATGTGCTGAAATCACAGGCATAGGCTGACACGCAGATGGTGGATATTAAATGTGGAAGTGCACAACTCGCAGTTTTTCACTGCCTTACATTGACACCTATTTAGAGACGGGCTGTAGCAAAAAGTGACAGTCCGAACAAGTGCCCTCAAACGTCTGATGTGGCCTCACTTATCAGCCCCCGCACTGTAAACATTTCATTTCCTCGCCCTGTCACAAACATCTTTGTTGCTGCTTGTTGCTCGGGCTTTTAATCTGAAAGACAAAGTCAGCCATACAGTCCCCCTCCCCTCCACACTCATTTCCCCCTGTGCTTTCTATTTGCCTTGTGCTTCCTCCTCCTCTCTCATCTCTTGTGACAACCTCGTCTTTAGAGCTACTTAAGTTCATGTTCCAGTATTTCTTGCCCTTTATCGAGGGTGTAAAGGTCCTGAAAAAAACGTCTCTTTAAGTGTCTCGCTGCTTGTCTCTTTTGTCAATCTGCTGATGTTTATCTCCAGGTCAACAATGGATTACATTACCACAAACATTGTCAGATGCCTTCAGTCTGGTGCCCCCTCCCCCCCTCCCATGAGCATATTTGTGCAAATTAAACAGCAGTATGATTTCAGTGTGTCTGGGCAGGCAGCCAGAGCTCAGCTGTGAGTTATTGCAGCAGCAGAAGCCTTTTATGTGAGTCAATTCTGCTCTCAGTGGAAATCTACCTGTTTTTACAAGTCATCTCCTCTGAGAAACACCTGTACTGAGCAACAGGCTCATTGTTTTCCTCTCAGCTACATCGTAAAGATTGAGAGACGAGGGAGACAACAGCAGGCAGGTTTGCTGAATCACTCATCCTTCCTGGCGCCACTCGACTGACTGAAGAGTTCCTGTCAGAAACACTCCATCATGACTGAGAGCTACAACTTGTTAGTGCCGACGTTACACTTAGCTGCACAGGAAACATCAGATCATGTTTGGAACTGTTACAACGTAAAGTCATTCTGATGGATGATTGCTTTATCGTCCTTTTCATCATTACTCAGTGGGCTTTGTAGAAAATGATTTATCTGTCAGGTGAATATTTTGGTGACCACAAATTTCAACGAGAAGGTTTGTTCATGTAGATTGCTGCAGATCTGATCAGTGGATGAACAGTTGACCAATCAGGGCCGCCTTTAGCCTGCTTTAAAAGCTGTAATAAAAGGAAAATATCCATGTTTTAATGCTGCCTTAAAATGCTGATCATTGCCAATGAATCATTTACAGGATTATATTTATAATGAAAGAAATGTATGTCCATTTTCACACTGATTTTATAACACAGTTGCCAAGTAAATGCTCTGCAAAAACATTCAAAACTTTTCTTTAGTCTTAATTGGTGTTTTTATGCGTCCCAGATTCTTAACCCTTTGACTGCCATTGTAACCGTGTGGTTGACTTTTTACAGTCTTACCACTGCATTTAAATTTTAACAGCCTACCTTTGTCTGTTTTCCCTTTTTTAGCTCTCTTAATAGTGTTTGCAACACAAATTTCTATCCACTAATGTACATGAATTTAATGAATGAAAACTAGAAAAATCGGAAGTGAACCATTGCTCCTCAGAAATCTAACAAAAAGAGCATACATCAGAATGAGAGAAAATCTTCTCACATACCTCCAAGTTCTGTAACATTCATAATTTAGTTGAAGGAAATAAATTTGATGATATGAAAATTATCTGTAATTCTTTAGAAAACGCGTCAACTGCAAAATATCGAAATTTTGCACTTTGTGATGCTCACATATGAAAAAAAACAAAATTTTGTTGCAGAAATTAAATATATCTATTCATGCCCAGAATAACCCTTAACAGGCAAGCCAACCTGCTGGTTGACCAACATATCTGCTACCAGATTAGGTAATTTGAAAAATAAAACCTGAAATGTTGCTAAATGAAAAGGAAGGAAAACAGTTTTACCAACAAAAAATTTGTTCAAATGTATTTTCTTAGCTTGGGAATCAAAGGGTTAACAAGGTGAAGTATTTCCCTGGCCAGGTTTAGTATTTTCCTTTCCTCCACTCCTAAAAATACATCACAATCAAACTGCAAGAAATTTTCTGTTTGGAAGGCAGGTGTAAATGAGCAAGTCAGGAATATTCAGGGAAGGAGTGCATGTGTGAAGAGGGCTTTGCGTATTGTCTTTCAAATAATGGGGGCTGAGCCGGTTGTACCCTTTCCCAACCCCTCTACTGACCAAAGCAAATTTCACGCAAGCAATTCCAGCAACTCTTGAAAAAATGTGCTACCTTTCAAAAAAATTTCCTGACCTGCTTGTTCGCACTTGTCTCTCATAGCAGAAGATTCCTTGCACTTTGCATACCAATCAATGGAGGGATGGCGATGGGAAAAACTAGCAGAATCTCAGTTTAAAGTCTCCATGAAAACCCCTGCTGTTTGCATTTACACATGAAGCCCAATTTTCAGATGTTATTTTTATATTTGAATGGGTTATTAAAAGCAAACTGCGGGAAAACTCCTATTAGTGAGGGCACTGTGCGAACGAAAATAAATAACTATCTGGATTGGTTATCCTGAAACCTCTCAGAAAATGTTAGGGTTGCATGTGGAACAAGAGCTCAGCAGGGAATTTTCAAGGTAGGTCTGATTGGAAAAATGGACTGTTCATGTTCACACATGCAGCTCTAACAGTTAATCCACAGGAACATTTAGGTTTTTCCGATGCACAAGTGAATGCTCTTCAATCTGGTTATGTGTAGGTGCAGTCCCACAGCTGACAGCTGTTCATTTGTCATTTTATCAAACATTATTTTCCTCTTGTACAGCTGTAGTTTATCTTGTCATTTATTATTATTTTTATCTGTTTAGGGAGGAACAGCAATTTAATGGAGTAACTGCACTTTTTAATATCAGAGACACTCTAAGGGCCACCAACACATATTTGCTAACTTTACAAGTTTGACATACCATGTACAAAAGTAATATAAATAAACAAAACATTTCCTTTTCTTAAATTATCTTCATTTCCTGATATAGTAAAAATTACATTGGTATGTTCATAGATGCAGTTAGTTCCTGGAAAAAAAGGCAGGATTTTTTTCTAATCATATTGTGAATGACAATGATTTCTGTCCAGTAGACAGCAGGAAACACTGATTTATTCTCATTCTAAGCCACAGTCAAGCTCGTCTTATCTGCACTTTGTTGACTGTTGATAGTGACTTGCTTTTTTTTTGTCAAATATAAACGTTACTGTTTTCCTGAACTGCCCTGAATATTGTAAAGTTATTGATTAGTTGTCCCGTTTGGCTGCTCTTTATTGATGGCACGAGAATGTGAAAGTAGCCAGCGACCTGGATGTAAAGATCAGGATTTATTGCCCAGAATCTCTTGAACAATTTTATCAAAAGCCCATTCCACTGTGACATTTTTTTTCTCCCATAAATCAGCGAGGGGAAATCTATCAGTGGACAGTAGTGAGAGATAGATGAGCGGAGGGATGAGAGGGTCAGCAGAGATTTTTCACTGGTCCTCCCCATCACAGGCGCTGCACCACTTTTTCACCTTTATGAATTGGTCTTTTACTGACTGGCTAGGCTTTTAATTTGTTCCACACAACCGAGGAAAAAAACAGAGCATTTAGACTGTGCGCATAAGATAATGTATTGATTGGTAACGCAGTGGCTCATATTTAGATAGCACAAACTTTAGATAAATGGTTCTGGGGAGATGGATCAGCCTCGTTTTTATTATTACCTTGGATTTATTCCACTTTGGCAGCAAAGATATGGAGCAGAGGTCTTATTACATGTAATTTGTAAAATTCCTGCATCTTAAATGCATAATGTTTGATAAAGAATACCGAACAAACAGAGTTTTGCAGCAGTTAACATTCTGCAGATATGACAAGGTAGAAATCAATGACGTTGTTGGACAAATATGCATCATGCAGGAAGACTGCAGTTTTAAATGAAGAAAGCATTTAATTTGAGCGACCTCAGCAAAAAAGGGAAAGAATACACCTGCACTGGTGATTGGTTGTTGGTTCTGGAAACAAAAATACTATGATTATTTATCAGTGTAAGTAGTTCTCCATGGATCGATTTTGATCAAAATTAAAGGCAATTCATTTAAATGTGTTCAAAGCACTAAATATTTTGAGTGCAAAAATCATGCTAATCTCTGTTCGAGCAGTTATTTCCTTCTGTCTTCCTGTTTGTAAATCCCTCCTCTTCCTGCTCTAAAGGACTCTAATTGGGCCGTGCCACTTTAGGAAAGTCACAGTCGTTGCAGATTGGACCTTGGTAAGTTGGATCTGCCTGATTCTAAACACTGAATTAGGCTGAACCATCTACCATCTGCACAATAAGGTTAGAACAAAGCAGCATTAAAGTTCTATTTTTTTCCTCCTTTTTGAAGTTCACAGTTATATATGTATATATTTACATACATATACATATATATCCACTAGTACCCATGTACATGTGTTTAATTACAGTTATTCCAAGCTGAGTCGGATGTTGTCTTTCCGGCAGCATTCTGTTGTCTATCTTGCTGACCTTGAAAGTTTTTGTAGTTTCTCTTTTTTTCTTCATTTGATGGATTTATCTCTTTGTCATTACTCTCAGTGCTGTGTGTTGGTGCACCAATAGTCCATCCACCCAATCTGACTTGATTGAAGGCCCACATTTGCTATGCTGCCATGTAAAGTAGGAGCCTTGAAATATCACACTGACCTTCGTGTTCCTCTCTGATTCATTTTTCCCTGACACCCCATATCTTCTTCAGACGAGGGTTCTCCATAGATAAAGCTCAGACTGATGTACCTGCACTGTAACTCACTGTAATCCTAAATTGAATTTAGTAATCACATAGTGTGTGAATGCCCTGCAGGATCGCAATGTTACTGTGTTTGAGTTAAATGATTTTTATGTGCCATGAGAAATTGCTGTGAAACATTTTTCTTTAAAAACTTACATTTGAATTGTGATGTCTTTAAAAAAGTTTACGTTAGAATGTCCTACAAGCTTTATGAGCTTTATTTCTTTCAACTGATGTTCTCTATTTTTGCTAATCAGCCAACCAGGAAAATGTTGCTAGACTTTGCTTATTCTTATTCTTTCTGTTGCTGTGTTTATATAGTGAGGAATGAGAGTTGTCATTGTTCTCTGACAGTGATACCTTTTGTGATCATGGATGGGGATTGACTAGTAATTTCAAGATTTTGTACTAACTTATTTAAGAAATCTATATTATTTCCTCTCATACTTCATAATTCCCCTAACAGTACCCCAGGGTAAGTTTCCTATGCCATTTGAAACAATTAAATTAAGCTTATGTAAGTAGTATTTTTTAAGCTCACATACTGCAGATTCCCAGGATTTGTAAGCCACAAAATAAGAACTTCCAAAGGAATTAAACATAGCAGACTGGCTTTACAAAGTTAAACTATTTACATTTTCAGCCACCATTTTAGGGTGTACAAGGTCTTTTGAACTCTGACATGTCAGATGTTGCTTACGAAAGAAAATTCATTGGCTAATTCAAAAGTAATGAGTCAGAAGAACGCATAAATATGCAAGTCAATAAAAGTGAGATTTTGTCTCTCAAGTGTAGGGGATTGAACATGAAAAAGGTTACCCCAAATATAATACTCAAGTAAAATACAGCTACTAACTAAATGCACTTATTTTAGCACATAAGTGAACCTACTTTGTTTTGGTTTACTACTGCACAGCGATAACTTACTTTGGCATTCTGCCCAAATTTGTGCATAGAGTTGATATTATAGCATAGTACACATCAAATGTGAGCACAATCATGCTGAAGTGCAACATACTAACCACCAAACTATATTACAAAAAGCACTTCTAGGTGTCTTCTGTCTCTGCTATAGACAGATGAGACAATAGCTGTAGCTACAGCTGAAAAAGCTAGTTCGGTATACGGTAACGACAAATTTTAAAACACAGTCAACAGTTCAAAACGTGATTGATATTTACTTGATTTAATAGTTACTTATAATAATGCAATTCTTTCAGTCTCTGCTCTGTCAGTGGGTGCAGTATATTATTGAGAAATTCTCATACCCCTTTCTTTAAGTGAGGTCCCGGTTTGTCTTCATTTCAAGGGCTGTGTAGCCCAGCCCCTTAACCCCTCCCCTTGGGAATTGGGATTAACCTGACATGCCAGATGGACAGTTCCATATTGGAAAAATTTCACTAATCCATCTGGGAAGGAGCCCTACGAAAGTTTTTTCAGGGGCAGAACCTTCAAAAACAACAGCAGCTTGTGATTGGATGATCGTTCAGCTCATCACACTCACCACAGACCAATCCATATCAAGCAGTACTGCTATGACGTAGCATACGTTTGTGGCTAAATGTAAATGTAAACGGTTATCAGTTAGCAGCCATGGCTAACGGCCATTAACTGTTGTTTGCCCTTCTAAGCTGTTAGCCGTAGCAGCTAACTGTTGTTAGCCATTAGCCATGGCAGTTAACGGCCGTTAGCTTAACTACCTTAAGGTTATGCATGATTTCAGAAGCAGGCAGGTCCATCTGCTCTGCAAGGCAAAATTGGGATACCCCTTCACTAGACGTGAATGCGCACAACCAAAAGCAAAGGGGATACAATTGGGATTTACCCTCATCTCCATGGTGCTTCCACTTTAGTGAAACCAAGTCACAGCTAAATTTAATTAGGGATGTCCTGATACAACTATTTCCCCTCCGATACAATACCGATATTGCAGCCTTGAGTATTGGCCGATACCGATATCAATCCGATACGATATCAGCAGGAATCATACAGATTTTTATTACCTATTTTGTAGTATGGACTGTAAGAAAAGGCTTGATCAGGTCAGATTACTCAAACAGAGAACAGTAGTCAGCAATAGTAGGTATGAGAAAAACTGACCCATTTGTTATTAACCAATAGGTTAAATAAATTTTGACCTTAAACATAAGAATATACTACAATTATAACAACATGAATAAAAAATATAAGAAGACCCTCAAAAGTGACCTCAATAAATCAAACAAAAACATATTTCACCAATTGCAAAATAACCACTGTGTTGAACTTAAACATAAGCAGATTCTACAACTGTATAAAATAAAAAATAAATATATTAGAATGGACTGCTTGTATCGGAGTGCTGATATCGGAGATTTAGGGTGCAGGCCGATATAATCCGATATTTGTTTTTTTTTTGACTGATATCCGATATCAATATCGGATCGGGACATCCCTAAATTTAATGAAGGATAACTGGAAAATCCTGGCCTAATCCCCTGTCTAGATTTTGTGAAATACACATATATTACCCCGGTGGTAATATGCGTGGGCACTTCATGCATAGAACTAACTGGAAACTCTGTTGCAAACTGGCATGGTGTGCAGATTCATGGTCGAGTATGTCTGTTGACTTGATGACATTCGCAGCACAAATAACTCAGGTGCTGAGTCATCTGATGTGTGTGGGTTGATGGATATTTACTCAACGTATTAGTTGCACAAAAATAACCGAAATCCAATATAAATAACCCATAATGGGTAAAAAAATTAATAACCCCACAGTTAAGCAGATGAAATAACCCAGCTGATTTTAGTGTACAGATGTGAAATTAGAGGGTTGTTGTCAGCTTCTCAGAAATAACGTCATTCATTTTAGCAGCATAGTATGTCCAGTAGAAACAAGTCTTAGCCATTGTGGCTTAATTTCTTTTGATTTTTGTGATGGAATTTGCTTATAGATTATGTGCAGTTACCACTCTAAGTAAAGAACGGTGTACATTTAGACAGAAGCCTTGTCCATGCTCCCACTACAAGCTGCAATGTTTACACCCCTGTAAAGCTTCGCATCCACTCTTAACGTGGTAGAAGTGGAATGGGGGAAATGGATTGAACCCTTCATTTGTGGACTCAGTGGGAGGCAGGATCACTGTCAACGAGTGTCTCTGCCTTTGTGTGTTTGGGGAGTACCTGCTGTTTTCGCAGTGTGAGTTGACTCTGATATTGTGTTCTCACTGAATGAAAGTGAATGTCTTAAGGTGTAACGAAGACAGAACTTAGTTTAGGTGCTTTAGCGTAAAGCAGTTGTTCTCAGTTTCAATCAATCTGTTTTGCCTCTTCTTCAAGATGAATATTTTCTATAAATCTATATTTCTGTATTTTTTCTGCCCCCCCCCCCCCCCCTCAACTCACCAACCTAAAAGTCACAAAAGAGGCAAAGCTGAGATTTTTCTAAATAAATTGAAGTATATGAATGCCCATTTCACTTTTCATTAGTTAGCATGTAACGCAGAAATCAACAGCTTTTATTTGACATAGTTGTAGCTGTGCCTGAATGACAGGAAAATATAAATACAAATGCTGGAAACTCACATACTTATTTCTGTGAAGACTCAAAAACTGTTTAATTCCACAATCACAATTGACAGTTTTAACAAAATAAAATGTTTCGCAATCAAGCATTAACAAGAGGAATGATGTATAAAAAATGTGGTATTAATAAACAGATTATACAGTGCAATGATAAAAAAACATGTTATTAAGTGTTAGAGTAGTAAAGTTTAAGAGATAACATTATCCTTAACTCTTTACGAGTGATTAAGCAATTAATTATAACAAACATCCCTAACCAAATAAATCCACCAGAAGCTAGCTGTCACACAGACCACAATGAACTTTTCTGCATTTGAAGGTCAGCATTGTGTGTACAGAAGATAAATGAAGAAAGATTTGCAGTCTGTCTTTCTTGTCGACTTGTAATTTAGTTGTGGCTCATGTGTGAAAGTCAAACCCTTGCTTTGTTATTGTAGATTTTTTTATGTGTTGGCACATGTCAAGTCTACACCTCCTCCTCCTCACCTGTAAAACAATTTAGTGGTAAAAAGGCTCCACGGTGTTGTCAGGCGACATTGTTGGCATATTTGTTTCCTGTGCCCTCGGGGACAGAGGCAGTTTGGACACCAGAGCAGAGCGAGCCGCCTGGTGTCGTCTCCCTGCCTGATTTACTGTCCTGTTGTGTTTGAAGTCGGACAGGCGGAATTCACTCAGTTCGGCTTCTTTGTGATCAGTCCTCCTAGATTACAGCCCAGGTGAGGCCCCTCGCCATCAACCACAGGATATAGGAAGTACCTGTCTGTCTTAGCCCCTGGACATCGGCCCTGAACTCTTTCCTGGTGTCAGCATGTGTAACACTGAGCTTTATGTTTCAAAGTGCTCATTCATGATGACTTGTGTCTGCGCTGGTTTACTGTAAAACTCTATAAAGTGATGATTTCACACCCCACAATGGTTTAAAATCTGAATGTAGCATGAGAGTAGCCTGCAGCTGTGGCGCTGTGGTGTTTTAACCTGTTGTACACTCAGACAGCAGTGTGAGGCTGGCGTCAGCAATGTTTTCATTGTCAGACCTGTTCAGCACGTGAAAACACAAGCCATCACTTGCAATGTATGTGTTGGTGCTGTAGCTCTTTTTTTGACAGCAAACAGCAACAGCCTCTGCTGCCAGCACTGAAAAATGTTCTTTGTTTAAACAGCATGCTGGTTATATTTCTGCATTGGAAAATGGAAACAGTTGGAATATTTAGGGAATCTTAAAAAAGCTAAAATACATTTCAGTCACTGTAGAAAAAAACAAACAGCCGGTGGTCACAGACTACCTTTGAAACACTAGCGGGTGTTTGCATGTCCACAGGCTGCTCCAGTGGAAGGAACATGCCTGGGATGTCTGTTCAGCCACAATAAACAGTAGAGCACAGAACTTCAGAGCAAAAAGCCACATTCAAGGAAGAAATATATTTGGCTCTTGATTTGTGGCTTTTTGTCACAGTAAGGAGATGAGTGTTCATGAGCAGATGCTAACAAGTAGTAAAACAACATACTATTTAAAGCAGGCAGAGTTTTGGAAGTCATATATTATTACAGAACCTCCAAGGGGAGAAATTTCATTTCCATGTCAAATATGCCTTTCCTTTTATTGAGATTCTCCCAAACTCAAAACCAAAATAACCAAGGAGAGTTGAGTCCAACAAAGCCTATTTCATTGTCTATGTATGTCTAATATCTATTTTACAAATATGGAAAAACTTTTCTGTTTGCCACATAAAACATTATGTTCCTTACCAGGCAGATTAATAGTGTAACATCTAGGTTAAATATCACAAATAGAGTTGGCAAATAGATTTCCAAATATTGACTATTAAATGTTTGGAAATATTCTTGGTTGTTATTAATAATGTGCAGCTCCTACCTGAATGTGGCTGCAAGTAAAACAAGACTAGTTTACATGAATTGCCTTTTAATTACAGATGAAATGTTACTTATAAACCTCTCAGTATCTGTTTGACTCCTTATTGCGGTTTGTGAATTTCTGTAAAGTGCTGACACCGGGACATGTACACTTCCTGATTCTTTCAGTGTTATATTGTCGTCAATGCCAAGAGCTTTGCC
The DNA here is from genome assembly GCA_036419115.1 of Scarus forsteni. Lineage (NCBI taxonomy): Eukaryota > Metazoa > Chordata > Actinopteri > Labriformes > Labridae > Scarus > Scarus forsteni. Next base: position 11,321,942 of record JAZDUH010000111.1, on the reverse strand, counting down.
ACAATTTTGGTCAAAAATTAAGTGATGTTATGCTGAAAGAAGAAAGACGTTAACTTACTAAATCAGCCTTCAGTCACACCTGTGAAATGAGATGCTGATACCACGGCAGTGACAGTTAATTACTATTTTTCTCTTAACTTGTTTATGCTCAGCTCGGGATAGGAATTCTTTAGATTTACTGATACCAGTTTCATTATGAAATCTTATATTTTAGCTTATACTTTATTGATTACTCTTTTGATTCATGTGGATTTTATGTACAACAAGCACGCTTACACAGGTTTTGTGTCAGCAATCTTGTGATTGTGGCTTGTGGCACTCCTGCTTTTTAATGCTATGCTGCATTAGCATCTTGCTGGTGTTTACATCCTTGCTTGAAATCACACACTCACAGATGTGTTGTTGGCATCAAATTGTTTAAAGTCAAGCCGAACTTTAAACTGCTTCAGTCTCTTTTTCTACAATGTTACCTTGTAGAAAACAGTTGTTAGTGCTGACTGCCTCACACAAGAGCAAGGCAAGAAAACCTGAATGTCAGCCTCAATAGAAGAACCATCAAGTATTAAAGAAAATAGGATTAATGCCTTGAGATTCTTGAAACCGTTTCTTAATTGGAACAGGTTCTCAATGCACATCCCTAGACTATGAGGCAGTGCTCCCCAACCTTCTCCGCACCATGCCCACTTTGATGAAATAAAATATTATCCTCCTAGGGACACATGTTTTAGTTTCCTCTGTTTTTATTAGCTGTTTAACAGCCCAGTTGGCTGAAAGTCACTAGCTGACATGATAACTAGTTAAATCACTACACCTTTTAAATGTAAAGAAAAATGCTGTTAAGATGACATGCATGCAGAGCTGATGTTGCGTGTTTTATCCATTGATCAGTCTGCACTGATTTAATGTTCCTGTTGATTACTGATGGATATTATGTTGGCTCTTACCTCTAAATTGTATCCTTTCTCGTCAGGAAGTAGAGCGCTCTTGTGTGCATCAAGTTTCATCCAGCTACACACACAGCACAGAGTCAGATATAATCACAACTATGACCAGAGCACAGCCGAAGGAGTGCACACGCATAAGGTTGGACAGTGAGTCTTTCTCAGGTTTTACTTTTTCATTCATCAAATTACTAATAGGGCACCTGAGCATGAGGTCTGTGAAGTTTAGCTATACAGACAGAAATGTAAGGCTTCGGTCAACCATTAAAAGGGAAACGCCATCTGGTCTCCATTATTCAAAAAAGGGTTATGAAATAAATCATTTTTACTCTGGACTGTGGACCGGTACCAAATGATCTGTGGCCTAGAGGCTTGGGTCATTTCCTACAAGGGATAGCACATTTGCATCAAAGCTGCACTCCTTACTTTAGCAATGTTTAAGAGCATGCTAAATATTTATGGCTTTCCAATTTCCCAGTCTTCCTACCCAATCAAGCACCACTGTATCTGGGATTCAGGACAGTGATGCTGGCACGCTGTGGCTGATTGGAGTCAATCAGTGAGGGGTGAAACCAACATTTCCTTTGAAACAACCACACAGACAAACAGCGAGGCAGAGGTCTGGAATTTGTCCTCTGAGCGCATCAGCTAATGGCACTGCCAAAATTTTCATAGACCAAATGACAGCCTGATTGTAAGCAGCATTTGTGTGGAAATGGGACGCTGATTTGGTGCTGTTAGAGGGGATCAGACAGGAGAGAGGCACAATGTAATCAGCACCTCAAAAAGTTAGAAGAATACCAGAATCAAAGAGATTGATTGAGGGAGATTTGTAAAGGAGCTGATGTATCCTAAGAACAAACAAAAGCTGCCTTTTAAGGTGACATTTTTGTCGCCCAGCACAATCAGAGTGTTGAATCAAAACATGGCGGCGCAGATAGAAGTCAATTTTCAGGTCAGAGTAGACCAAGTGCATGCATGTTATTCAGTCCCAGAAATGGATTAAGCCTGTAGAAGCAGAAAATTATTTTTTTGGAACCTTTTTTATTTTTTAAGTATATTGCATACAGTTAAATGATTGAGATAATATTTAAATTTGCTTTACCTGCATGAAGATATAGGCTGCATTATTGACAAATATATATAGGTATGTATAGGTATATTCAATAAATCATAAGATCTTTTACATGAAATTATATATTGTGGGGGTGAACATCGTAGCTTTTTATCCTCATGATATCAGCAATAATTGTTCACAGGTTGTCACATTCACATCTAATTCATAAAAAGATATTTGAAGTTTTTTATGTTTTTGCAAAATTGTTTGTATGCTTAACTTTATTTTACTTGTATTTTTCAACTCCTAGACTGCAGTTGGGTTGCACAATTTTGGTTATCCATAGCATAAAAGCTATTTTTTAAATAATACAGAAGGGAAATAGCTTTATTGTGTATGCTTTTTATGTACTTCCATGAATGACGGGTGTACAAGCCCTGATTTTATTTCTAATCACCAGAAAAAGTTTGCATTATCACAAAGAATACAGTAAGATATCCTTAAGAGCCCAACCATGTTTCTTTTTTTAGCTTTTACATGCAGTGGGGTGTGTCTCCACATTGTCATTTTCTTACTTTTCTTTCTTTCTTATTTTTCTGTCTCACAGTCCACCACACACAGACTTATTTATTAAACCGCAGCTTCATGCTGTGCACTGTCTTTGGGTAAGAAAGTAAATAAGCCTTTCAAAGGCTGTAAACCAAAAATTGTCCTACGATTTCCAAACAATAATGTTGTTGGTGCTGGCCTGTGTTATGATAAAACAATTTATTCTGTATTGATGCCTTGGAAAGTTATAAATTATATTTCTAGACTGAATCATAATCATATTTTTCCAAGTTTAACAGTTTTAACAGACAGAAACCAGTCTTTTTGCCAATGTAGTTTCTCGCCTGTACTTTTCTTTTTCTCTTAATTAATTGATTTTTCTTTCAGTGCAAAGGGCTTTATTGAATTTAACCAGAATAACTCCTCTGAAAAAAAGAGAGAAAAATATTGTCTTTCTAACTGTGCTGAGGGCAAAGGTCAAATTTTCAATAAAAGATGGGATTTCATATGCAAAACTGCTCCTTCATTTCACAATAAAGTGAGTGACTGCTGTGAAATAAACATCACTACAGTGACTTACATTAACATGTGTCAGATAAGAGACTTTCAAGTGTCCTCGGTGAACTAAATAAGAGCCATAGATATTTTAGCATCTCAATGGGCACCTTAACCCTCAAAGCTGTCATTGTTTTTATTTAAGGAACTGGCCTTTGCTGCTGCTGCTATCAGATGAGTTTCCCATTGAAGAGGAAATCAGAAGAAACCAACATTTCAATGAGGGATAAGAGGCTTCTGTGTGTCAAGAGCTCAAATGAGATGTTTTTGTCTTGCATCACTCTATTGGCACTTCAGTGCATGACTTTAAGGGAAAACAAGGTAATCACAACAGTTTTCTCTCTTCATTTGATCCTGCATATCTGACACTTGTTAATGAAGTGTGCAGCTTGAGTATGCCTGTCATTAAGGAGAGCTGAAGACAAAGGCTGAAATTGCACTTATCACCAGGGGATGTGTCGTTATTGTCTCTTCACATTAATTATTTTCAGATTGTTAAAACTTTAAAGGAATACAGGCTTTTATGCTTTTTGGTTTCTCCTTCGTCATATAATGTGATTGGTCACATTTTACAATGGGCTGCATAAAGCACATTTTTTTCAGAGCTCAAGGTTTTCAGAGGGTTCTGTATTTCCCTCTTCAGACATTTTAAAAAAAAACAACATAGCCTTTTGGACATCACACATCATACCATTTATTTATTGATAGATATGTACAAGGGCGTAGGTTTGATTTTGACATTGGTGGGGACATAAAAGTGCTCCAAGGCAGCACCCCTAAAAGTTGATGTGTTTTATGTTTATGACTATTATTTGACATCATGTAGAGCTCATCAAACAAACAAGCAAACTATCATATTGACAAAAAGCTTCTCTATATACTACACCTTCAGCCTCTCCTCCATCTCTACAACAATCATACATGTTGATGGTTATAGTCTGAGGAGAAAACAGTTTTACAAATATTACCAATAAGTGTAATTTATTCCCCAACAATATGAATGTATAAAATCCTGTTTGTAATCCGATGTTTTATTGTTTTTTCCCCACAAACTTTTATTGTTGCTCTTAAATGGTTGCTGCTTTTCAATGCACCGATTTTACACGGATACTAAATAAAATAACCAAGAATTGTGTCTCTTTGGCATTAAATATACACATTTTCTAGTTATAACTTTATATACTATGCTTGTGTTTTGTGTTAGGGACCATGCGGTGATGGCATAATATTGATAGGGACGTGTCCCTAGCGTCCCTACCTAATTCTACACCCCTGGATATGTATACATTATATTGATGCGCTTACAATTGTATTTTTAGTCTCTAATAACCAACAATAACATTTTTTAAAAAGCCTATACCTATGAGTTTTATCATCAAAAGTTAGTTGAGAATAACGATGTTGATATTTTAAACTCGTTTTTGCTAAAACAGATACCAAAATGGACTGTTACCATATGTGAGAACACTCAGTCTCTCCTGTGGTAGATTGGACCTGTTATTCTTATTGTGACATCTGTTTCTAATCTCACTGTAAAACAAGGAGAACAACATTTGATACCACCATTAGAAATAAATGTATTCTTTCTGAAGTGTTATTTTTCAATAACAGGTCAGGACAGGTTATTCAAATAACTTTCAGATTGCATATAAATTATATGGAAAATGTTTTTAAGTGTATAAACAGTACTTAAACAAGCTGCTAAACACAGAATTGATAAGTATTCTAGCTGTAAAGGATTTATGGCATTTACAAAATAGATACAGAGAGCTCAGAGAGCACAAACTTCTGCCAAGGCATTTCTGACATTCTGTGGAAAATTGCCCTACTGAGAATTATTAACAAATCATTTTAACAAATTCCTGGATCCACGTCTAAATTTGGATGGTCATCATAGCCTGATCACTTCTCCCTTAAACCCTGATCAGCATTCCCTAAAGTTTCATCAGAATCTATTGAGAGCTTTTTGACTTTGACTTTTGGCAATAAAAACACATTTCTTTGGCAAAGGTAACAGTTCATAATGGTAATATTTATTTATTTAAAACGCATTTATCATCAGCACTGTGAAAATCTAGAGCCTACTGTCGTTCACCTTTTTTCTCATGAAATTTTGTAGACCAATCCTCAGGTGAAATCTTAAATATGCTGTCAGTTTAGTATTTTGTCTGAGGTTGATGACTGAAAAGATTTAAATGTTTTATCTTAGAAATAAAACCTCCTTAAAAACACTGCACTGGTTTGTCTTCTCATGTTTGATATGTTTTTAGATACAGTGTGTTTGTCGCAGGTCTCTGAGCGTTGCCTGGATTGACGCTGCTCTGTGTGGGGTTCTCGAGGCAGCAGTGAGTCCCAAATTGAATTACATGCACATTTCTCAGCCACAAAGGGGAGCCATCACTAATTAAAACCATGTGATTGATGACACTGACGCTTCATGCCAAAGGAGGATAAATCACTCTCACAGTCACTTTGCTGCATTGCTTCCTGTCTTCTCACCATCATCTACTGTAAGTCCAACACTTCTTCTGCTCAGTGGGAAAGATGCTACTGTTGAAGCTGGTTTTGTTTTTATTTTCTTGAGCATTATGAATTATCATTTCTACATATAAAATAATCTAGAGATACAATCCCACCTGTTAAAGCCCATATCAGTGAATGTCTTTTCATTGTCCTCATATGCATCTCACTGCTCTGTACGAGTTATGTTAATCTGAGTGAACTCGGACACTTGTAAGGAGAATTGTAGACTTGTAGATCCTACCCTTGAGAGTGATCACAGCCTAATGGCTTTAGCCTCTGTCTGTGTACATGTAAGGCTACATGCTTAGTCATTCTCTGGTCAGTGGTTTTGTTTCCTTTGCAGATACAAAGACCAAGACAAACATGGGACATGTTCAACTGAAGACATGAAGAATGGAAACACAAAATTACTATAAGTGGATTATATTTCATAACAAAGACTGCTGATTTATTAACTCTTTATTCTATTTTTCCAGCTTTTCTGTCACTATCTACCTACATTTCCAGGAGGACTGAATTAGCACAAATAATTTGGCATGAATCAAAAAACTAAAGTGCAGTAATTTAAAGCAGAGGGAAAGGAAATATTAGATGAACTCATGTCCTCAGTAAATTTGGTCCAGACTCAGTTAAGTCAGTCAGGAATCCTGATTTGCTCACTCAATGTCACAAATTGCCAATTACACTACAATACCTCTTTCTATATGCTAAATATTTCTTTTTTTAAGAAACAAAACATGCATTTATACATTGATGCCTGTCTCAAAATATCAGTTTTAAGATTTCCTTGATAGTATCAACATTCTCATTTATATTTCCACAGAAATTAAATGTTAATTATTTGGCTAACACTAACTGTAATCAATAAAATGTGCATAAATGTTTTTCAGTTACATCAAGAAAGAGCCGAGTCACTCTGCAGGCCTCATTTCTGGTTTATATCTCCAGACAAAATGCTTGTCCTGATTTGCAAGCTTAAACTATGTGCAATTTGATCATTAGAGCAAAAAAGAAAGACAGTAATAGAAAAGTATGCATACTCCTTTTCTGAATGTTTGCATGAAATTGGATTGTGAACGTCAGATTTCTCATGAAGTTAGCTCTCCACAACCATCATATGGTGTTTACAGGCAGCCACTATTTCAAATGCCTGTGTTTATAATATGGTGTCTAAAAATAATACAATTTAAGTGCCAAGTTAGTGTTTGTGATTAATACTGTAGTTATGTGTCCTCTAGCATCTGCAACACTTTCGGCTTATGAACTCTTCTCATAAGTATTTTACTTGATGACAGTTTTTAAAGCACCTTTTTATGAACATCTTGAAAATATTAAAGCAAACAATAAGGACATGGAAATTAAAACAACAATGACAAAACACTTTTGATGTAGTTTTGTCTTTTTCTGTTTGATTAAGGTTTAGGTATGTTAGTAAAGACTTTTCTAATACCACCTTTTTAGCCAAAATGAACTCAAATATTCATGATATTTGTAGTAACACTAAATGCAGATTTTTCAAACACATTTTGGAACCAGATTACACAGTAACACTGGCAAACGGTCCACATATTACTACAAATTCATTCATAAATCAACACATGAATAAATCATTCAATGATGCATGTTTGCATGAAGAAAAATATAAATATTGACATACATCTGTACAAACAGTGGACCATGTTTGACTTTAAATAATAATTAATGCATCAACTACAGTGTTACAGTTGTGGTGAATCATTAGGTAATAAGGATGTTCATGGTGCTTATGATTTCTTTATTGGAAAGTAGGCAGTTGCATGAAAAAGAAGTAAAATGGACCAATTTGTTGATTTCAAGGGCAGTTATTGTGATTATTTTAGCATTTGTCATGTTTAACAGAGTGCTCCATTAAATCTCATGAACATATTTAACAAGTCACGAGTGGTAATGAATGAAACACCTCAGTCAATGCATTTATCATGAATGAAGTTGTGATTTAACAATGTGTATTACTGACGTCTCATCATGAATACATGCACCAGTTCATGCTTCTTTTATGATCAAATCAAGCAGAAAAAAACAGGATCGATTGTGAATCACGTACTTAAGCAAGACTACAAACAAACAAACAAACACGCATTTTAAAGTCGCAGTACCACTTTAGTGATGTTTATGGTGTCTCGATATTTTTAGCTCCACTTTGCAAAAAATGTAAACAAAGCACAAAAACCAAACAACGCCCCTTATTGTGAATGCCTAAAAGAGAATAACTGTCCACCTACATACATCCTTTCAGATCAAGCCATACATTTTTTTCCCCCTGACACCTACATGTTGCCTGTTTTTATACACAGACTCAAACCGTCAACCATCGCAGTGTTTTGGAGCTGCTGTCTGTGACCAGGAACAATTTTGCGCTCTTAAGCTGTGTACAAGTCAGATCCAGTCAGTGGGTTAGTTTTGTTCAAAGGACCAATCACTGGGTCCTACCTTAGCCTGCAGCTAAAAGGCCTAATGGTGGGGGCATCCACCTGAGAGGTGCAGCACTCTCCCCACTGGGCTTTAATTTGAGAGGGGTGGGTGGCTGCTTCTGAGGCTTTTACCATTACACAGGACTTCATTGTGGCTGCTGACCGTTTGATCTTAAAATAATTTACTTAATGATCTCACCACGGGAGCAATTGGTGCTGCTCGATTAGTCTGCAAGGTCTAATGGACATGGGAAAAGAAAGAGGAGCGAGAGCAGGAGGAGGACGGATGAGGGGCAAGAGGAGGAGGCACAATGAGGGCTAAATGAATCTGCTATGTAACCTTGGGGAGGTTCATTTTTTAGCATAAATTCAGAGGTGAAATTCTGACAGTGCTGTAGAAATCCAGGGCTTTAAACAGTCTGGTTTGTGGCAGCGGTAAATTTTAGTGTTTAAAAGGTTAAAATACTAATACTACACACTCTTTCATTTTTGTGAAATACACAGTTGCTGGTGTTGTGGATACTTTAGGCATTTTCAAACCCTTACAGAGGGACTGAAGCACCCCTTTAATTTCAACTTGGTCTCCCTAAAATAGTAATAACATATGGCCAATTCCTCACTATGTTTTTTGAATATTAAAGTTAAAAATGTCTAAAATAAAAGAGGTTGCAGAACTCTGTTTGATTTTTAGCAAGCAAAGCACAAAATTTTAATGACAATTGTACGTCAGGATGCTGTGGAAATCTGTGCCTTTCTTAAAATACCTGAAAAGACCAGAGGTTAGGATTCAAGAACTGTTTTTATAAGACATTATGGGATTCAAGGCCCTTGGACCAAACAGAAATGTAAAAACCGTTTGTTCAGAGTATTTTTTTATAATATAAAAAGTGTTTGTGTCGTAACAATACATTGATCTACCTCTTATGCTGAATTACGTACAAAATGATTTATTACAAACAATGTAATGATATACCATGTCACATTTTTGGGGCAGGATGTATAACTCAAAATCTGTAGTGGTAAAAAAACACCTGTTTCTGCCCATTACTATTAGTACTATTCTTGTGAGCCTCCTGTGGAGTGAAATATTAAAATGGGTGGTTTGTGAGATTTGAACACATATAAGGAGAAGGTTTATGCAATTTCTGCAGCAATCCAAAATTCAACTTTCATGTCTTGGATTCAACTGCAGGTTTTGATAGTTGTTGCATTTAGAGAATCCCTGTACTCTACATTACATGGAATTGGAAGAATAAGCAAAAATATGAGACTAAATTTACACTTAAAGTTCAGATGCAAAACCTTGCTGAGCTTTGTATAACACTGACACATTATTTCTGTGTCATTTAAGTCAGGGGCAGAGGGGCCTTGATAGCTAGAAAGGTAGGGAGGAGTCTTACTTATGGCAGTCAAGGCCTGCTAAAAATGTCTTTATACTATAATCTATATTTTTAGGTAGTTTAGTTGTTATTTTATGAACTTATCACCCTCAAAGTCTACTTTATTCTTAACTAATCAATAAATGCTCATTTTCCTGATTTATCCTTTTAGGCATTTGTCAACCCTACAGAATGGTTACATCATAACTACTGATATACACATATGTACAATCCAACAGCCCCAAAGACCACAGATGCTTTGATTTTGTTTTGCACAATTTCCCCTTGAAAACGTATAATTTTAGCTGTTTCTAATGATCTTGAGAAATTTACACATTACTATGAAAAATCAGGTATATCATTTGAAATATTTTTTTGTAAGAAAACAGATGGTGTTTCCTGCACATTATAGTAAAATGAATTACAGCAATAGTGTGTGTGTGTCCACTCCAGGCACACATACTGATCCATTGTAAGCAATGTATCAGTTTAGAAACACTGGCTTAAAGTGATCAGTACACGAGAGTTGCTTTTCACAAAACTTTTGTTCATTATCTCAATGTACTACAAACTAGAGGATCGATCAGCACAACTAAAATCAGTTCATAGCTTTTCCAAAAACAAACAAGGGGTTATAATTACGATTTCAAAAAAAGTATTTTAATAACAAACAGGCTAAAACTTGCGTTGGATTTTGAGCCAAGGCAAGTGCAATAAATGAACAAATGACATATTTATGAGGATATTGTATATGTAACAATCACAGAAGAATATTCTGGGAAGTCCAGTTTGTGACACCATGACCCACGAAAAAAATTATTGCTTCAGTACAAAGGATAATATTTCAAAAATAGTCAAGTACATTGACAAATAGAAACCAAACCACAACAGCTTCAGGCATAGGCAGTATAGAGTTGAAAAGGTCACTCCACTTGCAGCAAACACTCGGCTGAAAGGCCTTCCTGACCTCTGCACTGAGATAACAAGTCAAAGTAGAAGAAGAAGAGGGTGGAGGAGGAGGGGTGGGGGTGTAATGCAGCCATTAGCAGACAAGATTGTTGCAGGTAAGTTGATGCAGTTTGCAGCAGTCCTTACAGCAAAGTATAAAAAAGGCGGAAGAGGGAGTGTGAGTGATTAACGCAGATCACTGTTATTAAATCAAGCTGGAAGGCTGTTAGAGCACATGAAGTCGTCTGTGACATGTTTGGACAAAATCTGGATCACTGGCACCAACACACCAAATAAAACTATGAATGGAAATATTTGTATATCATGGGGAGATACTGCATAATTATGATGAGCTATCTGTTTTTGCTGTCAGTGTTGCAATCTTATTCAGAATAATAGCTGTTTGAGTTCTAAATGTTGACAGTGAATGATAGTTCATTTCCAAAAAAGTGTAGCAAGTGTTGAAGACGCTGAACAAAATACAGAAGAGACGTCTGACTCCAGTCCTCCACCAACAAGCCTCCTGCAGCGTAAGGTTTCCTCCTCTCTGTCCTGAAGTATCAGATTTTAAACATTTGGACCCAACTATCACTGCAGATTAGCTCTCAGTTTGGACAATATTTTAGTTACATCCTCGACACACAAAAAATGCATTTTGAATGATTTTGTCAGTTTGTTCACTTAAGAATTGAAAAGGTAACAGAAATTAGATGTGAAGAAAAGGTGTTATATGAGCTGTTAGATATTAAAATAAGCATCAACAAAAAGCTGGCGGGGCTGTTTAAAATAAACTTTGCCCAGGCAAATGCTTTTGTTTTTCATCTTTTACAGTGGTTTTTTTTAGCATCTTAATGCAGTTGAGTGTGTTCTATATGGGACAAAAATTGTTACGATAGCAGGACTGGGTCCAACTTGGTGCATAATTTTTCTTCATCTAAGTGACTGTGCCACTCCACTCAGTTAGCCAGTTATACTAATCAAAATAAACAAAATGTAAGTTAAAGCCTGAAAGCTGTCATGATATTTGACTGAGGCAGATGTCTCATATTAATCTGGTCTAAACAAAGCCCTTCTTTTGCCTTCAAATTGATGCTAACAGGTTCTTCCTATTTTTTAATTATTGTTTTTTTTTTGCCTTTACAGTGGATAGAATAGATAAGTGGGTTAAGAGAGTGAGGGGAGACCTGGGGAAAAGGCCACAGGCTGGAATCAAAAACAAGACGGCTGAGACAAAAGCCTCCTTTCAAAGTTGGCTAAAAATAACCCACAAGGACAAACATTTTCACTCAAAACTTTCACTTTATAAACACATTTGAAGTCTTTTCCAAATTTTCCAAAGGTGTCCTTTAAGTATAACTAATGGCCACCTCACTTTCATTTCTTACTTTATCCAGTCAAAATGAAGGTACCTGCCTGATTAGTCTTGTCATTTATTTTATTACTTCCTGGTCTGACAGTAGAGGAGGTCTCTCAGCCTGAGAGAAGAGGACTGTAAACACACAGGGGTTCCCAAACTTTGCCCTTCCAGTGGTCTTAATGCAAAGCTGGCCTCTGGCAGAGACCCCCTTCCTAAAAGAAGTAATTGAAGACTTCAAACAGCAAGAATGAATACACAAAAAATTAACATCTTATCTTCCTTATCCTTTTTCAAACAATTAAAATCTTGGTGTTTATTCATTAAATTTGTGAACAATCATGACAAACAGTGACCTTTTTAAAAGGTCACCAGGGGCCAAATTTGGCCCCTCTACTCCAACCGCTGGTCTGCTGGTCAATTTAAAATTTAAAAGTTATATTTTCATGAGGTACACACAGCAAAACTGCAAGGAAAAGATGAAACATATTCAACAATATTTCCTGTTGGGAGGAGAAGTAATTAGATTAAAATTATTTCTGTAAAACTTCCACAAGCATTACAAGATGCATTTAGAAAGAACAATATATAATAACCAGTAAAAACCCTCACATTTAGAAAGTAGCTGAAACTGGCCTGAATTCTGCATTTATCTCATGGCCTTTATACGACTAAATCTTGATATTAACCTGTCTTGTCTTTGTTCCTTTTGTTTAAATATGGTTTAAAGGTATTATTATTTTAAAAGTATTATTATTATTATATTGTTGTCGTTGTCGTTGTCGTTGTTGTTGTTGTTGTTGTTGTTGTTGTTGTTGTTGTTGTTGTTTAAATGATCTTACAGTTGCCACAATGTGGACCCCTGGCAATAAGGATTAAAGTAATGTGGCCCAACTTACAACCAAAGTTGTATCTTGGATTACAGCAACGCATCACAGACTTGAAGACTTTTACGTCTTTATTTCCTATTTTTCGCTGAAGTGTGTCCTGTTGAACTAACACTTGATGTCCAATGAGTTTTGCTGGATGAAAGGGCGTTCTTGAGGAGATGCTTTACAAAGCATTGGCTGCCGAGTCGACAAACACTAGAGCTTCCAATGTTTGCTCTCTTGATTTTATGCAGAGACTTTTATTGTGAAAGAGCAAAGGTCAGCCTCTTCACTTTAAAGTGGGAAATAAATGCTTGTTCAACAGAGCTTTAATTTAAAGCCTGCAGAGCTGGTGCCAGTGCCTCTTCTCAACTGGTTTACAAGCAGAATGAGCACTGAATTATTTTATTTTCCTGTTTAACATTGTGCCACATAAATTTGATGAATCCTGACAAACATTTTAAGGTATTTGTATTTGTATTATTATTTTTAATATGAAGAAGAGCTTACAGCAGTGCTTATAGTTTAATGATCCAGTGTGATACTGTACCTCTGCTGGAAAACATGTATGTTTGCATAATAGCCATTGGACTGTAAGTCCTCAGATGAATTTTAAACATTTATTGACCCATCCCCCCCTGCCTCTGAAAGGCAGTAATCCTTGTGCCGGGGCCCTGCCAGAGACCACGAGGTGTGCATATTAAAAGTTTTTACTGAGGCTCCACAACACCTGTGATCTGCTCACCATTGAGCCCTGCACCATGAGAACATAAATCATGACCTGTGAGTGGAATATCTCACACAGAGCCAGCATTCCTCTGCTCGTGCTGGGATTAGGAAATCAAAAAGGGCACACACACACAAACACACTCACTCTGCAACTGCGACACGAGGCCCCGAGGAAGCCAAGCCTGTTGAGAAACAGCCAAGGAGGCTCAGTCAGCTCTGTCATTTATAATGGTGGCGGACTGACAGAAGCCCCTGGGATATTACCGCTACAACCCCCAAACCACTGACTGTATGAGCCATCCAAACAAGTACAAATTATGGTCTAAATGAAGCGGAAGAGCTCAGGCAAATTGCAGGAAGCGTTTTCCTTCATGTGTCTTCATTATCTTGTTAGTGTTTCAGATAAATGTATTTTTCCCTACAGGGACAGGCAGCATCAACCTGATACTCACAAAAACACTAACAACAACAACCTGGTTACATTTGCTTGTAATATAAGACACATATTTAAATGATCTTTGCTGTTTTAGGAGAGGGCTGTGAGAGAAATCAGAGTTCTTCTAATGCAAAAACCCTCCTTGTGTATCCTTGCCCTGTGTTAGTCAAAACATTGATGAGATCATTTGCATTTATGGAGTGAATGATTACACAAGTACACTATATGAGGAATAAAGGGCCCAGGTCAGGTTAAGGCTGATTGACAGCTGCATTGTCTGCTGAGGCTTCACTTCATTTTGAGCAGCCCGCGCTGACCCCAGGCATTATGGCCATGGGGGCAGTGCCAGTCTCTCAGGATGCTGATTAAGTGGGATAAACCAGCCCCCTCAGACACAAGTGGCCCAGCTGTCCTCAGGGGAATCCTACCTAAACCGCCAAGGCCCAGCTTCCTGTACAACACCCCTCACCCAAACCCCGCCCTGCATGTTTACACGTTCACATGCTTACAGGCGCGAGTGCGAGGATGAAACTTAATGAGTGGGGACTCAATCCAGGCGCTCACACCTGGAGCAAACTGTCAGAAACTACAGTTCTGCTGAAAGTTTGAACTCAAGACTGAGGACTATGAAAACCCACTTTAGTTTTTAAAAAAGAGAGATCAAGTGCTAAAATTAGAGGTTGGATTTATGCATTATGAGGTCACATTTTGAGATTAGAAATAAAAAAATGTGATTACAAATAAGTATTATGTTGTAAAAAGCCAAACTGGATATCAGGTGATCTCTAAAGAAGACATTTTCCCTCAGTTTCCTCTTTTAATTTCTTAATTTGAGCTTTTATTGTTTTACAGTTGTGACCTTAAATGTTTTGATTTTGTTTTTTAATTCTCATAAATTCAACTGTCTTACAATTTTGTTTGTCCTACCTCATGATTTGATTTGATTTTTTTTTTTTTTTTGCTTTTGATTATATCATTTTTAAATATTATATAATATATATTCAGATGGATAGATAGAAACAAAACATTTGATCTTAATCCCATAATACATTCATTTGATACTCAGAATTTACATCTTCCGATTTTTGTCATTTCACCTCAATCATAACTTTGGAATATTTTAAACTTACTGTCTCATAAACTTCAATATAAGAACAGTTTTACTTCATAATTTATTTCTTATAAGAGTTGAAAATGGTCTTTTGGATTGAGGACTATTTTTGTTGTTATTTATCACAATGCATTTGCTTTTCTATGACTGCTGCTCTTAAAATGAACCTGCAATATAAAGCTTTTTAAGCTACCTTAAGTCTAGTCTATAATTGAGACTGAGCACTAGAACTTAAATTGTATTCTTAGATTTGTAAATCATCATGGATTATAAATTCTAATAGCTTAATTTATTCAGCATTTTAAAGAGGGAGTCACAAAGTTATCTGCATGCATAAAAGAGGCCAGAAAATGTTTTGCATTCGTTTTAAATGTGTAGTATATAACAGAAAATCCCAATAAAACACAATTTTAATTTTGTAAGTCAGTAACATTTAAATATGCATTTATTTATTCTTTTTGAGTGTAATTTTCTTCATCTCTTACCCCAGCTATCCTAAAGCTAAGCCTAATGCATGGCATATGCTGTAATGCCTGTGTGTGAACTAACTCAACAATGGGGATTGTACGACAATTGTGCGGTAATGGGCGCCCTTAAAGCCTTTGTTTCCCGGCAGAGCAGCACTTAAAACAAACCTTTCAAAGATAAGCGACCGGCTGTTGTAGGGAGGCTGCCCCCGCTCCCCCAGGACACCAGATCCATCACCACAGGCCCCCGGCCGAGGGATAACAAATTTGTTCGTACTGGGGGCTTACATAACACCCCAAGAGAGCTTTAGCGCGATTTGTGGGGATTTTGAGTGATGTGCCCACAGAGACATGACGGTGACACGTCAGAGGGGCGTTGATCCACAGTGGGTCATATTTTCAAGTTTCACTCACAGGTGAATATTATTATTACCACTACTACTGCTATTGTTGTTATTAACTATCTACACATCCAAACTGAGCCAACATTTTTGACATGCTATGATTCAGTCAGTGTGATCAATCTTCAGCCGATATTGACGGGAGGTCAATAACAGACGCGCGCGGCGTGCACGAGACTGAGAATTAGTTTCTCGAATACTTCGCCCACTGAACTACAACCTACTGACCAGGTCTGCAAGGGTTTCCTGTTAGATGGAGACCAATAAGAAATATCTATCTATCTATCTATCTATCTATCTATCTATCTATCTATCTATCTATCTATCTATCTATCTATCTATCTGATTCGATCATATCAAACTGTCTGATCGGTCTGATTTCCTCACAGGTTCTTGAAGTTGGCTCTGCTTGCTCTTTAAAAAGAGAAGAGCCAGTGCCCTCTACAGGACACCTGTGACGGTGAACATTGAGGACTCGACCTTGCACCCAAACCGTATTTGTATATCAGAGAAATGTTTCACCGTGTCAATATCAAACTTGAAAGAAGAGGGAAAGCTCAAACTTCGGGAAGAACAAATAAGTCCTGTTTTCTATCAGCCACCCAGTTGGAAATTTCTCTGGAGTATTTCTGTGATATTCATCAGCCCTGACCCCACTTAGTCCTGCAGGGGGCGACCCTGTGGTGTGGACTTGCCGGGGTCAATAACATGGCACACAGCATGACTGTTCGTAAATCCAACATTTAAGTCAACATTTTCATGTCTTCACTATGGCACAGCAATTAGAAAGTTGGCCACAATCCCCCGCCCCTCCACTGTCATTATGGCCCATTGGTTTTTTTGTTTTACTGATTTGTAGAAAAGAGAAAAATATTCAGAACACACTCTGCAATCCAATGTCCAAGTAAAGACAATACACAGTAAGAGAAACAGCACACACATATTTTACACATGTAATGGTTTATTTTTGTTGACAAAGTTCTACTGAAGGAGGACGTGCAGCACTCTATGAATGAACGTAAAATGAGCTGTGTTAAAATACATGTGGAAAAAACTATAAGTTGTTTGGGTGCACTTTTCGGTGATGTAAAAGAGACAACAGCTTGAGTCATCCAGTCATTTGTTGCAGTATGAATATGTATGTCAATATTTCACCCAGTTAATGAGACAACAGAACAGCATTTGTCCTAATGTATGAATAATGTCTAAAATAAATGAAAATGTAGTTTTGTGCAGTCTCAGTCACAGTTTTGTATAGGATAACTAAATATAGGATGGAAACTTCTTTAATATTAAAACTCATTTTCCAATTTAATATTTGATACTTTTCACAATCAGATAAAAAAATGTGACCGACCGTTGGGGGGTGGGGGTCTCTCTGATTCAGAAATATTTTACATATTGAGCCAGTGTTGACCAGCATCAATTACTTCTTTATTATAGAGCATTGTGATGCTGAGTGTATGGAAATAAAAGATTTGGGACTGCAACGATGCTAGTTAAGCAGATATTTTGCACAGTTTTTCCTATCATTTAGCTTTTATTTACGTATGCTATTACAATGTAACAAAGTACATTTCCGCATGAAATATCATGGTAGAGTACTAATTGAAAAACACTCAAAAAAGGCAAAGGAACACAAAAGTAACTTTAATAACAATAACTAGAGTTAATGTAATAAGCAACATGATACTTGAGACATTTTTCTATTCCAGTATATTTAGAATTTTGTTCTTCCCAAGAATTAAGTCAAAATATAAAAAGTGATATTTATGAGATAATTTCTGTCAGCCTCCTTTTTGAATCAAAGTCAGTCAAACATAGCCAGATGGCCAGTGACTTAGTTTACTGGTTTAATGGATTAAAATTCTCTCTATATTTAGTTCTGAACTCATTAAATCAAGCTCTAAAGTTTGCGTTTAAATTTCAGAATGTAAATATTAATTTGGTGAATTTTGGTCAAAGCATTTTATTCTCCTTTTACATTAAATATAATTGTGATCATCTTGTTCAGAGTTTATAACAATGTGGTCCTCTCGCATTGGAAATTTCATTGATGCAGTACTTATGGAAAGTGATACTTGAGCAGAACTCACAGTGATAACTTTGTCCTGTACATCTAGATCTAGATTTGTAGGTTGTGTGAGCATGTATTTGTACTAATCACTTCATATAAAGTTATTTAACAGAGTGCAGGAGTTGAGACAGCAATGAAGTTGAAGAAAAAATAGTTGAACATCAACTTAATCTGAATACTTGCTGATACCTGTCAGTTTGTACATCACACTTTGGTTTGATCGTGATGTATTTTGTAAACTAGAAGGTAGATGTGAAAGTACATCAGGACTTAATTGTCTTTGTGATGTTTGTTCTAATGCATTAAGTCTATGCATTTTAGTCTGTTGTTGTAGTTCCTTGTTCTGCCCAGAAATATGAACTGGTATTTCCATGGTTTGTTTTTTTCTTTCTTTAAGTGCTGAGACCTGTTTGAATGGCAGATTTACCTCCTCAGGTATAACTAATAAATATTTAACCCTGGTCAATGTAATGTCACAGCTCTGCCACCATAGTGTGGTTTTCCAGTGGGCACAATTAAGTTTGCCATTTCCTCTAAATTCCAAATTGATTCTTAAAACATGTCAGCAAAATAATTGTAATAATTGTTGTGTTGTTGTAAACTGGACCATGCAGTTTTCTCAGTGCTCAAACCTGACAGCCATTACTTGACAAAATCATGTCTGGCCTTGGTTATAACCTGAAGGTCTTTAAAAAACGGAGAGGTCACTCCACTTTTATTCATGATACACAACTTTGTACCTCTAATCTTCACAGAGAGCTTAGTTCAAAATTGAGAGCAGTTGATCAGGTACATGAATTATTTGAGTCTCAGACAACACATTCTCTCTCTCTGCTGCTGCCTGTTGAATCGACTATGCTGTTGTGATGGAGTGCTGTTCTATGATTCAGTTTAAGAATCAATACGGCATCATCAGCAAAGCTCTGCTGACACTGTCTGTCATTGATGAGCTGCTTTGTATTACAAATGTTCCCAGAGCAGTTTTGAAGGCCAAAAGACAAAGTGCTACGTACAATTAGAGCTCAGACCATTACACATAAGCTATTTCAGCCTATAAATCATGCCAACTAAGTTTTTCCAATCAAAAATTCAGCCTATAGATTAGGAACAAAAACAGCATGCAAATTAAATACCAATACTTTTTGAATATTTGGTTTACACGGCCCTTACATGCATTTAAAGACCTATGAGGCTGGAATTTTTTTGTTGTTTCCGCAGGGGGAGCTTTAGTCATAAATAAACTGAAAGTTTGTGAGGATTTTGGCTTTTCCAGTTAAACTCCACTTTATGATGTATGTGTATCACCAAAACTAAATTATGTAGCAGGAGTATGGGGCCTTAAACATCAGAAAAACTTAGATAATGTGCAGAATACAGCTTGCTACAAACAATTCAAGAAGATACGGGATGGGTGCCAGGGCTTGTACGACAAAAAATCGTGAAATGATCAGATTATGGAAATAAAATTGTAGATGACAGAAAAAACAAGGGAGTTTTTTCATGGAAGAAAACACATAATTCACCCATGGGTAATGAAGCTTTTCTCCATTTTTAGGGAGGTGGAACTGTGGTGTATGTACTTAGATAATCTGTGGTGTAATGTTAACCCCGTAAAGGATAAGCTCTTTGTAAAGTTTGAAGGAAAATGTTTTGAAAGTGTTATGTCAAAACAAAAAAGTATGTGCAGATGTATGCCTTTCAAACAGAATCTCCATCCTCTTGATCCAAATGGTTATACAGAATCCAAAGGCCCTTGGTTGGACAACAAAGATCTGACACTCTTCCTCCGACCAGTGATATTGGTCGATTCAAAATATCCCATAAGACAGTAGACTGTGAATTGAATGATCTGAAGAAGTGGAAGGTGAGTATCATTTTTTTTGGGTTGTACTCCTAAGGATAACAACAAGAGTTAGAAACTGCTCATCTATAAAATCTTATACTATGAATGGTCCTTCTATGGTTCCTGACCTTGGACAGTTCAAACACATGGCGCCATGCATGCATGCAGGCTGGATATATAATTGTTTGTGTGACACAATAATAAAGATAAAAACTTCAATCTTATAACAGATACAGTTGATTTTATATTTCTGTTGCTAGACTTACCTCAGCTATGATAGCTTCCTGACTCCTACGGTGGTGAGCACACAACCAGGTGTCTTATCCTACAGATGCAGCCACAAATTTCCCCTCCCAGCTGAATGCCAGCCAAGTTCCAGCCAGTCAAAAATAAGAAATAAAAACACAAATTTAAAGCATTATCTGCAGGTAATACTGTTAAAAAAAGGAAAACTTTTCAAAATGTCACCCATACAACCTGAGACAAAGTTGTGAAACTTGTGGATTCCTTTAGCCAGCTTAAGGTTCAGTCAGAGCTGAGCAATATTCACAGGTTTTTAAAGGTCACATGCTGTACTTTATTTCTTTTCAAAATGTTTGAATTGGTTCTGTGAGTCCACAGAAATAAAAAGTATTTTTCTTATAATGGTGACCAGGGCATAGAATTGGGTAGAGATGCTCGGGACATGTCCCCATCAATATCATGATTAATGTCATTTTAATGCAAAATCACTCTTTATGTTGTCTTTTCCATTAGCCATTGCGGCTGTCGACCATATTGTGCTACATAAAGTCCCACCTCATTGCTCATCAATTGGCTTTACCGTTTCTTGCTAACGTGTGATTGGCCATCCCCGCTGTCCCTCCATCTGGTACCGGTAAATACAAAAGTAGGCCGCTAGCTTGTGAAATGTGTCTGGACTTGCCCACTGTTGTGGTTGCTAGTTGGCAGGAGCTCCATCTGCCGCTGTAAGCTGTTAACATGTCAAGCATTTGTTTTGCTTAGGTCACGTGACGTCATCTTGACAGTGGTTTCATTTACATTTGTATCTATGTCTGTGTGCTTGCGTGTGTTTTTGTGTTTAGCAATTAGCCAGCAAGCATGGTGAAGAAATAAAAGTGGACATAAGAGACTTCTACAGAAGTCAGATTGTAAGTTACTTAAAGGGTATATAACACTTTAGCTAAAAGAAAAGCTTATATTTAATGCCAAAAAGATAGACGTTTTATTTATTTTTTAATTATCAATGTATAATATGTGTGTTGAAAGGCAGCAGCTGTCTCAGACCAATATTTGAAGTTTGTGGAGAACAATACAATAAAACGTACAGGTTACAAACCTGATTTAATACATTCATATTGTTGGGGAATAAATTACACTTTTCGGTAATAATTGTGCAACTGTGTTTTCTCCTCAGACTATAACTATAATAATAAAACTGTATGATTATTGCATCTCATATTGTCCCACTGTTCATGTCATACATCAATATATTTTTGTCAGGGACAGATAGTAGAGATGGAGGAGGAGGTGCTAGAAGTATAGTACATATTATATCATATTTTCTGAATATGATAGTGTGCTTGTTTGTTTGATCATCTCTACATGATGTGAAATAACAGTTATAAACACGCAACACATCAACTTTCAGGGGTGCTGCTTTGAGGCACTTTCATGTCCCCACCAATGTGAAAGTCAAACCTACGGCCTTGATGGTTACTAAGGATCAATAAAATCAAACAATGTAAAATAAATGAAAACTAGTAATTACCTTAGGGACGACCTCAAAGATTCAGACTAAAAAAATGAGGGATGTAGCAAGGAGCTCAAATTCATTCAAAGTTTTAAAAACATAATGAAATCTTAACCTGATTCCTAAAATGAGTAGGTAGCAAGTGGAGAGAGGCCAGGATGTGGATGAAATGTCCCTGTTACCTTGAGCCTGTTCTACGAGTAGCAGCAATATTGTTGGACCAGTTGTAGACATATGATAGCCTGATTTATGCCAACATGAAGTTCATCATGGTAGTTTTTAAACATAGAAATTATTTCTACTACAGTAGCTATCTAAATAATGCAAGCTGAGCCTGTCATTGTCTCCAGTATCTTGCTTTTTGGTGTCCATCCATTCAAAACTCCGTCTTGCTTTGCTGCTGGGTTGCTAAAGAGTCGGAGTCATGACACCTTCAGGGAGTAAATGTCAGATTGGACCCTTCCTCCTTCAGCCAACCAACCACAATTTCTGGTACAACACACTCACCCTACATGAATCCTGTCGTTTTGGCTGTCGTCCTGTCGTTATTATGTAAATATATACATTAAAATGTGCCTAATGAGATTACAATACACCCTTTTATTTTCTTTTATTTAGAAAGTCGAGCAAAAAGCTGTGAAATTAGATATCAAGAAGGCATCTTAAACATAGTTTGCAGGAAAATTATTTATGTGACAGAACCAGATCTAAAAGGTATTTTTTTTATAACGCTGATGCTGAATTGTACACAGTGGCCAGAAATATAAGTCTAGAAATACTGAGCCAATTTTTTACCTTTGTTCCGAAAGGGAGGCCTTAAATGATACAGAACAATGATGCAATGCTATCTCACATGGTTAGGATATTCTGACCTCTCACTTTTTGTGACTGATTGCTTTAATGACCTCCTCCTATTTCAGTCTTTAAAGGATAGGGTGCTCAGCCATGTTAACATCTGTGCAGATTTCCAGAGTAAAATGAGCGTGTAGATTACATCAGGAGCCATCTTTATCTTAACTGCTTGGATGGCTTGGATGCATTGCCTCCAACTTGTTATTAGCACCACAAGGGGGCCATGTCTGCTCCCCAGGTGGTCTTGTCATTGTTAGTGATGAGGTCCAAATAGGTGGTGCCACCTGCAAACCGGCAGTACGTACCACATTTTTCTTTTTTTAAAGATGTTTTCACATGAAAAAAGGGAAAAGTAAAGACAAGGTGCTTTTCTTTCTTTAAAAAAAATTCTCATAATGCCTTTGCCTTCACCTGCACAGTATCCCCTGGTTTAATTTTTTCAATGAAACCTTTCTGGAGCATTATTTTGAAGTTCATTTGAAACCCGATGACCATTAACCTGCTTTGTAATGGGGTGCAGTATGGTGTCTTGTAAATAGCAGTTGCTGGGTCTGGTTCTCTGCTGCTAAGACAACAGTCAAACTCGCCACACACACAGTTCACATGCATTTTACAACAGTCTGTGGCCCCAGTGCTCAGCCTTTAACTTTGGCTGTCATGAAAGAGGTCACAGATTTGCACAGGCATTTAACTCAGGAATCCTAAATTACTGTACTCATATAAACTAAACGTCATTGGCCAGCTGTCTTGATATTCTCACGTAAAAAAATGTCAATTTTTCAAAGTCAGTGACAATGCTTTTTGACTAGTGTGAGAATAGCATGGTGCTGACATTTAAATGTACATACCTTCACCATGAAAGAAACTGAACATAAGGAATAGGGCAGGACACAAACAGTGGGGAAAAAAACTCAGCCTTGTAATTTTCAGAACTCCATACAGATTGAATTATACTTTTTGTAGCTTATGTGATAATAATCTGTCGATTTTTACCAAAGGAGAGTTACACTACTGAAGACTTTTCCACTGTATAATTATAATGACCAGAATTGGGGAAGATAAAAACTTGAAGTTTGTTTTGGTGGGACTCCTTTGCTCATCATGCCGTTAACTTTGCTCATAAAAGTGTTCTAGATGTATTGCATGGCTCCACAAGTTCCAGGCACACTGACGTACTACGTATTACAAACACATAACAAGAGAGTTTTAGAATAAACAGTGTGTCCACAGGAAGAAGATCCATTTGAGGTAAATCTGTCAGCTTATTCATCTTGTACAGTTTTGTATTTGCTCATCTTGCTGATGTGAGAGCTATGGTGTCATCTGAAAACAAAGCTGGTTTTATGGGCATGGGCACAGGATGCTTGGAGTTCATTTGGTAGGCTAAATGCATCTTATTTTATCCAAATAGTAAGGTCCTTATTTCAGAATAAAAGTCCTCTGAGGACTTTTAGGGGTCAATGCCATTTTTTCCTACTTTTTTTTTTTCTCAGTTTGGCTTGTCCAAGGACCCTTGCATACATGAGACCATTGGTTATCCTATTCCTGCCTAAGGATTCATTCACCCCTATACTGTAGACAGTTGTTGTTTTTGAAATATTATTTCAGTGTCTAAAAGGGGCAGATACTATAAGATTGTTCTTCTTTCTGTTCCTTTTCATTCAATTATATAATTATATGCTTGTATGAAAATGTTTTATTTCAGATATATGAATTAAATAAATAAAACACTAACTAACAATTATCAGCTGGGTTAAAGAGATAAGAAACTATTATTGAAAAGGAGTTGTATGAGGTTTATGTCAACAATAAATACATTAGCCACAGGGAAACTGACCAGTGCTGCCCCTGTATGAGAGGATTTGTGCCAAAGTTAGGCTAGGTGCCAAGAGCTCTGCATAATTTCCTGAATCAAATATGAGACAAAACTTTAAAAGGGAGTGTTGGATGATTGTTCACTGTACTGAACACAATAACAATGCTTTACTTTTCTACGAATGAACCTTGTTGTTTAGGTGGAGGGACACGGGGTGTGTAGTAGCAATAACATTTGGACCTGCTTGCACGAAAGTAGGCAGTGTAAGCATTGGGTACTTAAGAAACTCGCAACATCAAACCCAACCTTCAATAAAAAAGAGCCATCCCTTTCTCATGCATCAGTGGGCAATATACCTGCAAAATAGGTTTGTATCAAATGTTTAGCATACATTTTAAATGGATAAGTGTGAAGAGTAAAAAAAAGGTATCAAGGCAGCATAAAATAGCATCAAAGTAAAGTCTTGTAGCCCAATAAGTAAACATCAACAGTACCATCAAAAATAAAGGACAGTTTTCAAACCTTTTGTTAGTCTATCTATCTATTTATCTATCTATCTATCTATCTATCTATCTATCTATCTATCTATCTATCTATCTATCTATCTATCTATCTATCTATCTATCTATCTATCTATCTATCTATCTATCTATCTATCTATCTATCTATCTGTCTGTCTGTCTGTCTGTCTGTCTGTCTGTCTGTCTGTCTGTCTGTCTATCTGTCTGTCTGTCTGTCTGTCTGTCTGTCTATCTAACTGTCCATCTATCTGATCTGTCTATCTGTCTATCTATCTGTCTGTCTGTCCGCATTCAGAAAAGCACTGTCTACAGGGAATCTAGAATCATAGTCCTTATAAATAGAAATCTAAAAAGGTTCAGAGGATGGTCTCTTCCGATATTAAAGCTAACTGTAATAGCCCAAGTCACACCAAGACAAGCTAAAGGCACTCGTTTGTAAACCACTGTTATACGCAGTGAATTACGTTTTAATGTCTAAGCCTTTGTTTAGTTATACCTGCAGAGTGCAGCACATATTAAGCCCATTCTTTTTAGTTTGTTTTTGTTTTAATTTGTTTTGTTGTGTTACTTTTACAGCAGGTGGCATGGATGTTACTTGAAACAGTGTTTTGTTCCCTCACATTTTGGCCCAGACCATAAACGCACCTGACGCTGATCAGGCAGTGATTGAGGAGAGTGGCTGTTGCTTAGCAACAGGACGCCGGACCGCCCCCTCCAGCTCTCCAGAGCTCGCTCGGTGTTACCCATGCAGCTATGGAGCGTGTTTCTGTTCTAACAAATAGTTAATAATCAACTTAGAAGGGAGGAACTGAAGCTGTCAAAAATCCAGTTTTTCCATATATTGCGTTTGTAAGAGAAAGTGACTGAGGCATGTTATTGTCCTGAAGAAGTCATGTCCGACGACGAGAGCGTGCCCTCGTTTGTGGAGGACGTCAGAGTAAAGTTTGTGGAGGAGAAAGTTTGTGAGCTGCTTCGACTGCACCATCAAAAATGGGAGAAAAGTGCTGCCAACGAGGAGTTTCAAGCACTCCTGAAAGACTTCTTCGACAAAGAGTCTGTTCTACATTTTTCTTTACCAAAGAAAGGGTTGCTGCTGCCTGATAAGAAGGTAAAGTTATGTCCTGATTACAGTAACATCCAGACAGAATCGATATGTAGTTAGCTACTTTGGTTAGTGTGGTCTAAACATTTGAATTTCCAGCTGAAACGAGTTTATGAGGTATTTCATTGCTCAGGAGTCTGATATTTGCTGAACTATTTAAAATCGTTATTAAAACAGGTCCCTCCTGTTGGTCAAAACAAGCAAATGTATATCCTGAAGAAGACACCTGGAGCTGTCACAGCTGAGAACTACAAGGATGTTTTGCTCTTTGGCCTACTGTCTCCATCACTACTGCCACAGCTTACAACCACAGTGGAGCAGGTAATTGAATTATTCACATAATTATGTTTTGTACTTTGGTTGATTTTTTTTTCTTTCAGAATTCATTCTGACCCTCTCAAGCTGCAGTGAATTCTGTCTGTGTTTATCCCAGGTATGTTTTCCACTGCTGTCAAACAATAAAAGTCATCAGATGTGGCCAAATCTGCTGTCTGAAGATATCAAACAACATGTTGAAAGGATATGCAGTAAGACGTCAGTCATACAGGGGAAGGTTTTGGGTAAAACTATCCTCCCTATTCCATCTGCAGCCGATCGGATTGAAAATCTTCTCAACACCCTCAACATGTAAAAAGATATTTCTGTATTTCACTGACAAGGTTGTTTAGTTACATCTAAAGTAGCAAATTAACACATATCCATATTCTTTCACAAACAGGGGCAGTAACTATGATATAACACTGGCCCATGCCATAGAGACCCAGATCATCCACTGGACTAATCTAATCCAAAAGACTTTGAAGGAGGATTCATCAGACATACTCAAGACTGGCTGTAATCCTGGGCCCAGTGCAGAGCTTAAGTTTTGGGCCTCAAGGAAGAGCAATATTAAAGACATTTATCGGCAGGTATGTTGTTTAATAAAACAATACTAAATATTGTTTATTATTCCTCGTCTTTTTACAACATTATCCATCACTCTACTTTGGTAGCTTCAGAGTCCTGTTGTTCAGAAAATGGCAAAGATGTTGGAGATCATGGACAGCAGCTATCATCCTCTGTTCAAGACTCTAATAGGAAATATTTTGGATGGTAAGACAAGACACAAAAGGACTGATTGTTCACACATTTCAAATGTATTACAACATGACATAATTACAGAAATGTATTTACGTTGTGTATGTCATCTTAATTTAACTTCTTCTAACTAAAAGCACTTCAGGAAGCCCAAGACATTGATCTTCATCTACAACCTCTACAAGTGCAACTTTCTAAGATGGAAAAAGATGAATTTCCTCACTTGGAGACACTGATCCCTGCCCTGTTTCACACCCTCTCTCTGATCTGGACCAACTGTCAATCTTATCAAAGACCAACACGTATTGTGGTGCTGCTTCAGGAACTTTGCAATCTTTTTATTGATCAGGTAGTTAACCTTATTCAAAACGCCTGTATAGATGATCAAGTGATTCATATCTGGGAAATAATGCAAACATTTGTGCACTGGATTGATGTCCGCCCATTATATTTGACTGATTAGGAACAGAAGTATTCTGCCTTCAGTTAATCCCTATTGGTGTGATCACGATCACAGATGTATATTCTTCCTCCCTGTAGGCTTCTACATACCTTTCTACAGATCTGCTCCACAGAGAAGATCCAGAGGAAAGTCTGCAGATGGTGAAGAAGGTTATTAAAGTGTTTCGATGTTTAACAAACAGTTACCAGACTCAGAGGGAGAGGTTGGCCAACCATGTGAAACATGCACCCTGGGATTTTCCATCTGTCATGATTTTTGCACGTTTCAACCAGTTTCTGGACCGTATGCTTCAGCTGGAGGTGAGATCAGAGCTTTAGTGATAATTTTCATATTCACTGGTGACACTTCTTTCTAAGTGATGGCTTTCCCTTATGTGACCAGTGTAGAATCCTGGAGGGCAAAGTATAAGCACAAATCTATCAATATTGAGTACTATGTAAAACAGCAGTATGGGTCTTTAATTCATTTCGATGCAGTGCATGTTTACATCATCTGATAACTACAGAAAAAATAGGTGTTATTTAAGCTAACATTCTGAGGCACTTTTGAGCTTTGTACAGCTTGAGTACTAATTAAGTCTCACTTAAAACAATGCAGTCTGTTCTATACATTCAGATACAAAGTGATGGCCCCTGTTGTGAGCTCTGATTGCAAGTCATCACTGAATGAACATTTTCTACACATTTTGTGTAAACACACAGTTGGCTTGGTGTCTGAATGCTGAAAACAGATATTAAATTGTGTTAATGTGTCAAGATCCTTTCTTGATCTTCTACTTTGGTACATTTCCACGACAGTATCAACAGGCTGTAAATCATTAGAAACAGAAAAGTCCTTACCAGAACAAGGCGTCAGTGATAACAATTAATGGAGAATATTCACCATTAAGCTTTTTTTTAAGCTTTTAAAAAAGAGCAACTTTATTGGACTGTGGCTGTGCTAGGTGTTAGAAAATAACTCATCATACTCAAAGCACATGCAAGTGCTAATATTCTAATAATACCTTGCCAACTTTATTTGATTATAGGCTCGGGATTGCTACAGCTGTCACTCTCAGTCAGTGCTCCCTTTTTTCCCTCTGGCTTTTTTTCTGAGGTTGGGTGGGGATAACTCATGGATAAACATGGTTCTGTCAATTAGAGATTTTAAAATTAAAAATGTAAAACATGATTCAGACAGATTGACAAACAGAACTGTAAATGTCTTCATATCTTACAGCAGAAGGATGCATACCTTACCCGCTGGAAATGTGCTGTGTATGGGACGTAATGTAAAAGCTACCAAAAAGTCTTTTTGTTTACTTTGCATTATGTGATGTTGGCAGGACTTGTTTGAAATCATGCTGGACTTTCAAAGAATGGAAAAACTTGAATTTGGTGGACTGAAAGGCAAAGTCTACAGTGAACGTGCTGCTCAGATGTACAGAGAGTTCGCCACACTCTGCCAAACGCTTAAACGAAGTGAAAACAGCCCGTTCGACCTCTCTCAGGTTATTTCTTTTGTTAAGCCTTTGCATTTGTGATGTTTTGTTATTGTGGTTATTTGCTTAATATTATAAATTTTTTGTTGTCGTTAGGGTTTTGAAAACAAGTACAAGGAGTTCAAAAGCAAGATTGTGGATTTTGAACGTCGCCTTGCCAGCCTTCTGTGTGTGGCCTTTAAGGACTGCTCTGGGCTGGAATCAGCATTTAAGGTAAGAAAACCTGGAATGTAGGATAGTTGTGATCACAGTACTGATTGAGAAAGAGAATAATGACAAGGAGGCTTATGTGTAATACCAATAACTGTTTTTGTCTGATAGATGCTAACTGTCGTTGGGCCATTCCTGGAGAGAAGACAGATTCGACAGATTTTCAGCCCCCACTTCCTTCTGCAGCAGCATTTCAAAGAAGAGTTGGAGAAATGCAATTGTCTCTTCAAATCCCAGCTCAGTCAGGTAGTCTTTGCTGAATGGACAATTGGCAATAAATATATGGCGATATATTTTCATGTAACTGCAGATCGCATCTTTCAGATGGACAAGGGCGTAACAAAAAGCATGGCTTACACATCAGGAGCTTTGATTTGGGCAAAAATGCTCAGAAAACGCATCCAAACACCATGGGAAAAAATCAGATCCCTTTTTGACAAGTAAGTAAATGATCTCTCCAGTGAATGACTAAGATAAAAATATTATAAGGCTAAATACAGACTTCAGATAAGTATTATCTCACACTTATGTCACACTCTCAGGCCTACAGGAAGTGAAGTGATGTTGGAGGACATGTATATGGAGTTAGTGGGTCTCCTGGACAGATATGAAAAAGACATTTACTCCAGTTGGTGTAGTGGATTAGAGGAGGCCTGCCTGATTAACCTGAACCAGCCCCTTCTCTTACGAGACACCTCATCTGGCATCCTGTCAGTTAACTTCAATCACAAGGTAACAGATAAAATGTCACTATTCCGTCAATCATTTATTGTTATAATAGCATCAAATTTCACATCGGGGTGGGTCAACTTTGATTATTAAGAAGGCTACATATTATTATTTTGTTCTCACTACAAATTATGATTTCTTTTGTGTCAACAAAAATGAGTTCAACCAGTAATATAATTAACTGAAAATTGAATTAAAGCCAATTTAAGTTATTTTGATAGTACAATGAAAAAGGTGCTTGGAGTCATTTAAGTGAACATATATTTTTACTGTTTTAAAATGCATTCATGAAATCTTCACAAGAGTTCTAGTGGTCATATTTTGCCTGGAATCAGGTTCATATATTCTTTTTATGGCCGCTAGGGTATGGTCACAGTCACTAATGTTTAAAACACCATCTCATCTCAATAAACAGATTACTCCTGTCACTACATTCTCCGCCAGTCTTAGATGCTCCACTGGAGCTCTTGCCCTTTTCAAGCTCCCTTTCCCAGCTGGGTCGAGTCTGCTCTGGTTGTCTAACAGGTCATTTCTGTGGCAATTGGTCTGTTCAGTGCTGCTCAGCTAACCTTGCACAACAGCTGAACCTACCTGATTCAATGTCTGTAATCAGGCAGACCCATTTTGCCAAGCTCCAATCTAAAACGATTGTGTGAGCATCCCAAAGCGGCATGGTCCAATCAAGCATCAATTAGACTAGGAAGAGGCAAGAGATACGAGCGAGATGACAGCAGGAAGTGGCTGCACATACAGAGATTAGCATAGATGCTAACAGCTTCAGTAGCAGTTTTGTGACCGCATCTCTGTATTAAATGATAAACAAATACCAACTCTACAAACCTTACCGTAGTGAGGATATTTTCACTCCACTTTGGACATGTTTTGACAAGAGTTTGTTTTCCAAAGTGACTCAATTTCTGTAACGCAGTAGCTCCTACCTATGACATTATCTGATTGGCCTGTAATAAAAGCTGGTTGACAAAATGATCGTCCAGTCACCTACCAGAGAGGCTTCTAGAAGTTTCAGCCCTCCCCAAAACACTTTATATGGGCTTTTTTTCCCAGATGCGCTTGTAAAATGTATTGAACAGTCCATCTGGTGTGCCAAATTACTGCTCAGTGCCATTTTGTCAGCAACTCTACATTCATTTTAACATCTAAGCACTACAATGGACTTAATGTCATGAGCCCGTGGGCAAAAACTGACAATGATAGGGCGTCACACTGGTATGTGCAGAATGATGCTGGCGCCACATAAAGGGGCAAAGGATGGGATCTTAATGCCACAGACTTTGTTGTTAACATAGGGGATCTATAATGCAGAGGAGACATGAGAGACACACTACAGGGGTTATAAAAGCATGACATGACCTCTTTAACACAAACATTTATATTTTTTTCAATTTTAACAAAGAAATTATCACCAGAAGTTATATTTATTATCTTGGCAGGGTTCCTGGTGAATTCTGGTAGGTCTCAAAAGTTCCTATTTTTTTTTTATTTAAGGCCTTAGACAGAGTGAAAGTCTTAACTTGTGAGCACTTAAGATTTTAGGGTTGCTTCAGAAAACTGAAAACAACTGTGGCAGCATAACACTTCCAAAACATGCATTTAAAAGTTTTCTATTCATATCCATGCATAAGCTCCCTCAGGTCTGCATCACTTCCTGTCTCCTGGGAAACTTATAATGCTTGATATTCTGTTAATGAAATATTTATGGCAAATCAGTCAGTCAGCACAGTATACTACTACTATGTTGACTGCTGTATATTCTACAGATATTTTTTTTCAATTCAGGTCTTAAAAGATGCCTCAAAAATATTTCATTTGAATGTTCAAAGTGTGTATGTATGTGTTTGTCTGTTTTTCCCCATTTGTATGTTTTAATAATTTGAATGGAGGTCAGTATTTGAACTATGTGCTGAAATTAGGTTCATTTTAGCACTGAATACATCAACCACAGGGATTTTGATCTTTCCCTGTATGGCATGGGAGTTAAGTTATACATTACTGAAAAGGCAGAGAGCTCTATGTAATATATTGAATTTTAATTTAAAAAACAAACAAAAATGTCATTTGAGCGACAATCAACAGAACACATACAATTCGTTGCTTTTCAGCTGCTGAGCCCCCCTCCCCTTGTTTATTGCTTTGTCACACTGCATAGACTTTGTTTCCTCCTTCTATAAGGACCTAAAAAGGAGGCTTTCTCTCATAAATGTGAACACTGTATGTCTCTAGTACGGTGAAGGATCATCCTGATGCTATTTTCATAGTTTGGTCTCACTCAAATTCAGTACATTGTGGGCAGCCTTTGACCCTATCTGCTGCCATGTGTAGCCTAACTTCTGTTCTGGTTCTTTCCTTGCATGGCAGAGCTGGTCAAAATCCCTGTGGCTAATGTTTTCAGTATTGAATTAACCTCAGATGAAAAAACTGAACTATGTTCAGTTGGTACCAACTTACAACCATGCCAACAGATATTAAAGTCTTGTGTGCCCTTCATTACTTTTCCATCACTCATTTATTTGTTTACTTCTTTCTCCTTTCCTCCATAGTTGACTGAAATATTAACAGATGTGAAGTACATTCAGACTCTTAATGACGTCAAGATAAATGCAGCTGCAATTACTGTGTTTGAGAAGCGCTTCATTTTCACAAAAGTAAGAAACAAAACACCACCTTAAGGACTTTTGCTCAAATGAATAAGCTAGAAAGTAAGCATTTATCTTTTGCAATTCTGTATCTGCTCTGAAACCTTAATATTTTACACTTGTATTTTTCAGTATGTGAGCAGTCTGCAGCTACTGGTGCAGTGGTATAACAAACTAAAGCAGACAGTTTTAGAGGTTGAACTTCCTCTAATTAGAGGTGAGCTGGAGTCTATAGACCTGCAGTTAAAAAGAGCTGAGTCTGACCTGACCTGGCAGGATCCAGACTGCTGGACCTTCATCAGTGCCACCAAGGACCTGGTCTATGGACTTGTATGTCGAATGGATAAAGCCAAGGAGAACTATGAAACCATACAGTCAATGATGAAGGGATGGAGTGAACAGGTTATGTTCTGTAGAAAGGACAACAAGAAGGGCTCACTCATTCAGCTGGAGGACAGGGAAGAGCGTGTCAACAAAAAGTACAGCTCCATGAAGAAAGATGGAGACACTATCCACAGTCTTGTTCAAGTGAGTTGGACTTGTTCATGATTCTGTTTAATCTTATTTTTTCTCATTAGTGAACTGCTCATCAGCTATGAGCAAGAAAAAGAAGAGACCATGCCTGCACACTTACAAATTGTCAGTAAGGCCCATAATATCACAACTTTTTGTCCAAAGAAGTATGCAGGTGATAGTTTTTGGACAGCTAGGGTACTATCCACATACAAAGAAAATAAAACCACGCAGGCTACAAGGCACATCAATGACAGGTCAGAGCACACATATAAAAACATCTATGATTAAATATCTAAAAATCATTGTTGTGGCAGTTTCCTCTCAACATATTCAAATGTCACTCTGGTAGCAGGAGCTTATCTATTATTTACCTCTGATGCGTGTCCACCAATAAATTTGACCAATTATCTATCATTAGACTTAATTTTCTTTTTGTTTGTGTTTTTCATCACCAAAGACAGTCCTAATTTACTGAAAAAACATCCAAATTTAACATCAGCAGATGTGCCTGCTGTAATTACTGAATTACACCCACAACCAAAATATTCACAAAATTTATAATTAGATAAATTAATTGGGTAATATAAAGAGCAAAGTCTGTCTTTTCTTTTAAATTGATTCTCTGTAAATTAATATGTGACATCATGAAATAAACTCTACTCTACACTTCTGAAATCCAATTCGGGATTTTAAATTTAATGGGCCATGATAAAGTGGCTCCTGCAACCATTAGAATAAAGTCAAAGAGAGTATATTTAGTAAACGGAAGCTCTCCAAAAAAGATTTTCCATTTAGTAACTTAACCAAATGTACATATATTTTTGTCTTTTGAAAATCATAATATGACAATAACTTAATTTGTGTAGAATCATTAAGAGTAGGGCTACTGGGATCACAAAGGTAAACATTCAAAGAAAGAATAAGGATGTGTGCATATAATAACCCAAAACACAGCAGAAAAGCCCCTTAAAAAACTTTGAGAAAACACTTATGCTGAAAGAACTCATTCAAAGAACCAATAGAGATGATAAATCTATCATCTCTATTGGTGAATTTAAGAGATAAATAAAAATTAAATCAAACAAGCAATTAAACAATAAAGATGTGGGAACACTCAAAAAGAAGAGTCAGAAAAATATTGAACTGAAGGATAGAACTGTAACAGATACAAAAAATAATAACAATAAGTAAAATACACATCATTATTTGCTATAAGATGGCAACAGAAATGTAGGGATCTTAAAACTCAAAGCATGTTGCACATTTATTCAAATTCATCATGATACAGCATGCTGACATGGTTGATTTCAAAGCTGCTAAGGATTCACTGTTTGCATAGGGTCCATGTAATTGAAAATGTTGTAAATATCTGTCAATAGATATTATATAAAAATTAAACAGGTCAATGCAGCCAAAAATCTTAAAGGGACTGTGAGGAGTTTCTAAGTAATTACAAAAAAGTCTCACTTTTAGATATATGCCTGATCGAAATGCACATTTTAAGATGAGTTTTATAGCATCAAAATAGGTTATCTATAAATGCTATTCCTTAGCCTTCCGGTCGGGTCGGACAGGGCTGGATTGGCCTGGATACTCAACTTCAGGAACAAGACAATTAAAACTAGAGCAAATTTATATTATTCGGACACGTCTTAGAGCACCAAGCTGTAAGTAGTGAGCCGGCTACAAAACTAGGATACTAAGTTTTCCAAAAATTGCTTGTTGTCAGACATCATAAACTACCGCTGCGTAACTAGAAAGAGATACATTACCTCGTCGCTTTGCATCCTGTAAGTTGTTGAAAAAAGAAGTTGTAAAGCAATGCAGAGTTCTGAGGAAGGTCTGAACAAACACACGCTTTGGCTTGGGTCTTTTGGTGTGTTCCAGTTGTAGTCAGAAGTAGGAATTTCCGAGTTCTGAGTAGGAAACTGCAACTGGAACGTCCCCAGAAGTCGGAATTTCCTACTGGGAACTCAGTGAAACCTCGCCACCCCCCGGGCCAACAACAGCTAACGATAGCCTGGTAGATCGGATTTATTCTGACTTCAACTGGAACGCCGATAAGTCGGAGATGATGTCACTCCCAGTTCCGAGGTTACTGGAACGCAGCATTACAACAGTTGCCGCACGTGCTCATGGGTAGCAGAGTCCTAATGTCGCCTGTAATAGATTCTCCTCGTAGCACCTTTAAGACAATTATATAAGTATGCAAACCACTTACCAAGAAAAACCTAGAAAGATGTTGCATTATATTCTTCAAAGTGTTTAATGGATTCATGTTTACCATCTTTGCCTTAGGAGAATATGACTCTTTTCCATGCGGACCCTGATTCAGAGTTATGGCAGTCCTATCTTGAGTATGTGGATGAGATGGTGGTGGAGGGGCTCTTCAGCTACATAAGTCAATCCCTTCAGTTCTTTGTGACTAACATGGAATCAAGGCCTAAACAGACCCCTCTGTTTGAGGCTCAGCTGATGCTGAACGCCTCGGGAATGGTCTTCCTACCTTCGCTGGAGCAAGAAGCAGGGGATGGCTTTTATGAGGTCATTGAAGGACTTGTCAGAGACATTTTCAAGACTTCCGAAAACATTTACAGAGTGACTGCTCATCAAAGCATGGAGAACTACCAGGTACACTGCTGAAATTTGGAAGATAAAACCATGCTTTATAGATTTTTTTAAAATTCTAATCCCCCCCCCATCCCCCCCTGAAAAAAACAAATTTAAAGATATAATTCATTATTTCTTTCTCATTCTCTGTTGTGAATTTTGTGTTTTCCCTTTGTTTCCTTTAAAATAGACATGTAACAGAAAAAAATCTGCTCCCTTGGTTAGCCATTTTTTCAAGCTCATCATAGATTTCTTTTTTTTTTTTTACAAACAGTGCACTCCTTATGTTCTGTATCATGTAATGAAACTCTTTCAGGATGTGATGGATGACATGCTAGATTTGCTGGAACTGAGACAAGAAATAATGGAACAAGTGGAGAGTGTCCTCAAGAAAGCAATAAATTACCAGAGAAAGTTTGACGGCTACACTCATCTCTGGCAAGAAGACAGGACTGAGTTTCTTGGCCAGTTTCTCCTGTTTGGGCGAGTGCTTACTACTGAGGAGATGGAGGCTCATGAGCTGGATGACCTCCCTGAAAGCCCACCTACAATCAGTAACTTCAAAGAACAGGTAAAGAGTTACTTAAGGTCGTAATTATCTGCTGACACAATTAGCAAATAATTACCATCAGGTGCCCTAATGGTAATTTCTGTTGTGATCTTGATTTTACAGATAGATTACTATGAAGATCTATATGCTGAAATCTCCAAGATGGAAGACTCCACAGTATTTAATGGATGGTTTCGTGTGGATACCAGACTCTTTAAAATGAGCCTCCTGAACACATTAAAGAAGTGGAGTTGGCTGTTTAAAGAACACCTTCTGACATATGTCACTAACAGGTACAGTTATTTTCTGAATTGTTGTTCAATGCAGTGTCACAGAAGTTGCTCTCACTGTTCAAACTTCTCCTGTTAGTCTTAATGAGCTGCAGGCTTTTGTCTGTGCCACTGTTGAGGGACTCTGCCAGACTGTGGCCAAAGGAAACCACTGTGGGCTGGTCAAAGTGATGAGCCACCTGTTGGCTATGAGAGACAGACAGTCTTCCACTGACATGATGTTTGAGCCGCTTAGAAACACAGTCATCCTCCTAGAGCAGTATGAGGTGACCATACCGGAGCAGGTCTACTGTCAGCTGGAGGTAGGAAAGGAAATGAGTTTTTGCTCTGAGAGAAATGTGACAAAATTACTATGATACAGTATTTTTTATTATGCAGTTTTTCAGCTTTGAATATATGCATTTCTCTCTGAAGGAACTTCCTGAGAAATGGAGCGAGGCAAAAAAACTTGCCATAAAAATAAAGCATGATGTGGCCCCCATGCAGAATGCAGAAGTAATGGTTTTACGAAAAAGATGTGTAGCTTTTGAGGTAATGGGCCCCTTTTATCTCCTACATCTGGTACAATAATGCATTCTCTTTTAAAGCTCATAAAATAATACCACAATGTGTTCTCTTTCAAATGGGGAATCTCTCTCTCCAGCTGAAACAAAGCACATTCAGGGAAATGTTCAGAGTGACAGCTCCCTTCAGTTACCATGCACAACATCCCTACATCAGCCTTGAAAAAGTAGGTTTCAAAGCTTTTATTGACAACAGAATTAAAAACTATGTATTTTACTTGTATACCGGAACAATGAATGCCATAAGTTGTTTCTGTTTAAGTCTGAAAGGATGATCCAAGAGATGGAGAAAGAGGTAGCAGAGCTACAGGAGTCAACAAATCTATTTGATGTAACCATTCCTGACTTTAAAGATATCAAGCTCTGCAGACGGGAGATTGTGGTCCTCAAAGAACTTTGGGATATTACTGTACTTGTGCAGGTGAGTATATTTACATTTTAATTTTTCTCAATGTCTCTATTCTCAATAAGATAATATATCAAGAGCTAAATCTTTTCATGTAATACCTCTGATACAAACCTTTGCAGGACTATGACTGATTCTCTAGCCTCTCACTGTCCTTATTTAACCACTCTCAGCCCATTGACCCCTTTGAATTTGTTTTTATCTATACAGAGCAGTGTGGAAAACTGGACAAAGACCAAATGGAGGCAGATAAACGTGGACCAGATGGATGCAGAATTGAGAAGGTTTGCCAAGGTGAGGTCACCAACAGTGCTACATCACACCAGCGCATCTTTCCTGCTGTCTTGCTGTCATGCACCATTGCTGTTTGTAACAGATGCCCATGATAACTAATTATGTTTACCTACCTTCTGTTTGTGTAGGACATGAGGAAGCTTGACAAAGAGACTCGCATGTGGGACGTGTATTCTGGGTTAGACCTTTATGTAAAGAACCTGTTGACGTCACTGCAGGCCATGAGTCAGCTACAGAGCCCGGCAATAAGAGAGCGCCACTGGGTGCAGCTAATTAGAGCAACACAGGTGCATAATCACACAGCAGAAATCTCACTGTAAAGCAAGGTTGTCTTCTTGCATGATTCAAACCAAAAACATACATCACAACAAAGCATCTTTTGAAACAGATGGACTTCACTGTGACTGACAGCACCAGGCTGGAGGACCTCTTGGCTCTGCAGCTGCATTTGCTGGAAGACAAAGTCCGCGATATAGTGGATAAAGCAGTCAAAGAAATGGCCATCGAAAAGGTCTGTCTTAAATGAACAGAAGATTAAGCTCAAATGTCAAAATAAAAGTCATATGAGTATATAAGTGATAAATATAACCTCACAATACCATAATACTACTAACAATAATCTGATAACACTAATAATAATAATGTTCTCTTATGTACTTACCTGGTTTCCACATAACTTCTTAGTTCAAGCTCCGAAAAGGTCAGTCTCAAAATAGTAAAAAATGTTCTTCTGATAAAGGACTTCCATATGTATTTAACATTGATATGGCATAACATAAGGTCTCAAGGGGTGTCCAGATTATTAGCAAAATCTAATGTTCAAAGCTTTGATAGTTTATCATTTAGGAACAAACCAGGAACACACATTATTTTCTGAACGGCTGTGATCAATGACGTTTTTTACACCGTTTTATGTAAGACAGAATCTTCACAGAGTGGGCACTCTGTGAAAAAAAGGTTCATCTTTTTTTCAACTTTTAATACTTAGTTCTCAGCCTATGTCACAAAGTGGGCACTTTGTGTCTGAGCACAAAGGAAAATGTCTCAAAAATTAAGGGCTTGCACTGCTGTTGATTGAGCTCTCTTCAGTAATCAGTCAGCAATCTGTGATGATCTTGTGTAAACATTAATTATTGATGGGTATTTTATTAGTTCTGACATCTGAATTGTCTCCCAACATATCAGTTAGCTGAACACAGTCCTAACTCTCTTATGTGTCCTTGGTATCCTTCAGTGATAGGTGTTATGCGTTTATTTTAGGCCTTAATTTTTCAGGAATCACAGCTGCAACAGAAACAGGAATCAATGCGTCAGCTGTTGACACTCGAAATGCATGGCTGTGAGGCATTCTGGTTAAGGAAAAAAAAAACACTGTAGACTCAGCTAGTCAGAAAGGTACATGGATGATTTATATCTGTGAACCAAGTGATCCACTTACTGGCTGAGGACCCTTGCTATATGATAGAAAGAGATAGTATCCAATAGTATCCAAGGGTTAAAGGAACACAGGTCTGTTAAGTCTTTCTTAAGTAATCCACCAGATTACAAATACTGAATTTGAATAATCAGTCAATAAATATGCAGTCCCTTAAGTAGCACCATTTTATAACATATATTATCTCATAGCACTATAAAACAGGGCAGACCGAGAGTCACTCCTTGGTGTGTTTATTGCAAAAAGCCAACAATGCATCATTGTGGTATACAGCACTAAGCATGGATTAGCAAAATTACTTTGACAAGTATAAAAACACTTTTTGAGTGATAAACTTTAAACAGAACCAGACAAATGCAGGGAAGCTATCTGCTGAAAACTGTGACGGGGGTTGTAAGGGGATAGCAGGAGATTTAAGGAAGAATGAGAGAGTCTGGAAGAGATGAACAAAGAGTCATCAGCAATAGATAGGAGAATACATGTATGCTCATGGGTGCACTGTTCTAATCTTGTTTTTGTCTATAAAGATGACAAGGGCTGATGTGATGATGAGCATATGTCTGGTATTAGATATATAAGTGATTACAGACTGATTATTCTAATAGGACAAACAAGAGAGATTTTATATAAATACAGCAGTTGAAGAGGAACAGCTCCTAAATTAGAAAAAACACCCATTCTTCAAATTTATGTCATAAAGACAAACTAAATCTAAAATGACCTTTTTCACAGACCTACTAATGTGAGTAATAGATTCAAAAGTTACTCTTTGGCATGATGTAGTTGTTTAAGCAATGATAGCGGTTTTATTGAAACATTTTAGATTTTTCATTTCCATTGTGATGCTTCCTTTTTAGGTTGTGACACAAATAAGTCAAATATGGAAATCAATGGAGCTCTTATATGAAAACCATTACCAAACCTCTGTGCCACTTCTTAAGTGTGATGAGGAACTCATTGAAACTCTTGAGGATCATCAGGTAACTATTTATCTATTATTATGCTTGGACTTAATTTGTGCCATTTATAATTAAGAAAAATGCAACATGGTTATTACATACAACCATAAAGTCTCAGGAGCAGTTATCTGTGAGAAACACTGATAATAAAGTGCTGAATAGAGATAAGAGTGCAGACAGGGGCCGCCCCGTCTGACTGTCAGTCAGCACTACTGAGAGGTCCCTTTTTAGTCCTCAGATTTATAGCTGCTGTAGGACACGGGCATTGTTACACAGTGGCCGTCTTTGTACATGTACGCCAGATGCATTGGGTGGTTATAGCCAGCAATTAGAGGTCTGTCCATTCTAGTGTCTCCGACTTTGTTGAAAAACTGCTTCCTTCCCCCACTTTTTATGGTATGCAGATTAAGCTGGATATGCACTGAGACTTAGATAACGAATATTCGAATAGTAAGGAGAAAAAGTGCTGGTATTTCCTGCTGTTTATTATTAAATGGGTTGATGAATTTGAGTGTCAAACAGGGCAAAAACTTTGGATGATTTGACTTGTACATTTCTACCTTTTCTTATCCATAAGGTTCAGCTACAAGGCGTCTTTCAGAGCAAGCATGTTGATCACTTCCTGCATCAGGTAGTGGACCTACAGAGGCAGCTGACTGTGGCTGACTCTGTCTTGATGGTGTGGATGGAGGTCCAAAGGATGTGGGTCTATCTTCAAAGCATATTCAAAGGCTGTGATGATATCTGCCAACAACTGCCTGCAGATGCTCACCGATTCCAGGCCATCGATGAAGAATTTCAGGTCTACAGTTCACTGCCATTAATGCAGTACTCACAGTTCAGTGAAGTTGTAATTCTAAACATTCGGATTTTGACTCTTCCAGGAGCTAATGCTGGACAGTGCTCAGACCAAAAATGTCATCCAGGCCACCAACAAACCTGCTCTTTTAGAGAAGTTAGAGGATTTGCAAAAAAGGTTCAACTTTTTTTTCAACTTTTAATACTTTGTTCTCAGCCTATGTGCAGTGTTCTGCTCACAGTCTACATACTTTCTCTTTAAACAGGTTGGCATTGTGTGAAAAGGCTCTTGCTGAATACCTGGAGACAAAGAGGCTTGCCTTTCCAAGGTTCTACTTTATTTCATCAGCAGACTTGTTGGACATCCTCTCTAAGGGGAGTCGACCAAGAGAGGTACATTTAGATAGATTTTTACTTTTTAATTCTGGGTTATGTTGTGTTATTTATGTAATGTCTTTGTTAATGCATATATATTAAACCTAGAGACAAATTGTCCTTTACAGGTAACTTGTCATCTCTCAAAATTATTTGCCAACATGTCAGACCTTCTCTTTGGCAAAAACGAGGGGTTGGATAATCCCAAACTTGCTGTGGGAATGTACAGCACAGAGAGGGAATATGTTCCGTTCAAGACTGAATGTCGTTGTCATGGACCAGTAAGATTACACTCTTGATTTAAGATTTTGGATCCTCGGAATAAAAAAATTGTAACTGATCGAAAATATGCTTGATGTTAGGTGGAGGTGTGGCTCACTTGTCTGGAGGACACTATGCGGGAATGCGTCAGAGCTCATTTGTCTGAGGCTGTGTCTGTGTACGAGGATCGTCCCAGAGATCAGTGGATTCTTGACTTTCCCGCTCAAGTGGCCCTGACTGGATCTCAGATCTGGTGGAGCAATGATATGGAGCATGTGTTCAAAAGACTGGAGGAAGGGTTTGAGTCGGCACTGAGGGACTACAACAGGAAACAGGTACATTTTAGGAAGAGTTTACGTGGTTTTAGTAAAATATGTCAACCAAACCCAAAAAAAGGGGAAAAAGATGCAAAAGAAATCACAGAGATGTGCTCAATATGGATGCCCTGTAATAAGCACTCGATTTCAGACATCTGAAGGTTGCTGATTTTCCACTCTTGGCCATAAGGAGGTATTGATCCCATTCTGCTGTAATTTGTGGTGTGTTAAATCGAATGATATGAACGCAATAATGTCCGATGGAATCCAGTGTAATACAACCACAAACCACAGCCTCGAGAAGTCATGTAAATCAATAAATCTTTTAATAATAACAAACACTTATAACAATTAAGTCAATTTAGACATTAATTGACAGCAGGCTTAAAGGAACAGAGCTTTGATTAAAAATATACATAAGAGGAAATACATGTGATAAAACCAGGCACATTTTGTCCATTCCAGCTTTGAAGTCATCTGTTAGTGACATGGTAGCTGTTAAAGATTGTGAAAATGTTTTTCATAATACCATCGCAAGCACATCATAGACATAGTGACCTGAGCCAGGTTTTGCAGGCCCTGTTGTGGGCCATGCTCACAGTTATGTTATCACTCTTGTCAGTTTCATCAGCGCTATTTAAGGTTAGCATGTCCTTGGTTGCTGTTTGAATAATCTCTCACTCCCTTCAACGCACCGTGCTGCACTGATTGGATCTGCTGTCACAGAAGGCCAATGACAAATGCAAGCCACCCAGCGATGTTGTGGTCAGAACAAGAACCCTTCAAAACAGAAGGCTTCTTCTATTGTTGCAAATGTTGAGGAGTGTTAGAAGTTTCTGTAAATCATTTGCACATGGAACTCTGTTTTTCATTTATGGATATTTATGTTTTTTAATACAAATATATGTTCTCTCTCTGACTGTAACCAATTCAGCTCAACATCTTATTTTTGTTGATGCACTTGTCTGTCTTTCTTCAACCAGGTTTCTCAACTCAACTTGCTGATCAGCATGCTGCTTGGGGAACTGAGCTTGGGTGACAGACAGAAGATCATGACTATATGCACGATTGATGTTCATGCCAGAGACATTGTTTCCAGCCTCATTGCCCAAAAAGTAATGACAATTGAATTATTAATTACCCATGTTAATTTTAGCCCAGCTAAGTTAATGTGTCATCGTAGGAGGCAAATAAATAGCATCTGAAGAACATAGATCTAAGTGATAGCTTTGCAGTTTTTTATTATTTGTTGATGTACTTGAATATGAAGACTATGAGAACAGGATGCTAAGGCAGCCACAACAACAAAATTCTCTCTTAATTTTCAATGAAAGTTAAAATAACATGATTCACCACACTGAATAGCTATTTTGCTGACTTTTAGAATATAATCCCACAAAATAAACAGAGGTACTTCTCATAGAAATTATTTTAAATCTTAAGTGCAACTCAGGTTTATTCTACAAACTTCCGATCATCTTTTACCATTCTGTATTTGTACTTTCTAACTATTCAACAGGTCACCACCTCACAGTCCTTTCAGTGGCTCTCTCAGCTCAGACACTGTTGGCACGAGCAGCAGCGTCACTGCTTTGTAAACATCTGTGATGCTCAGTTTGTTTACTCATATGAGTATCTTGGAAACACACCACGTCTTGTCATCACTCCCCTCACAGACCGGTATGTCTGCTGCACTCTATGCATAATGTGCCTTAATGCAAGCCTACTTTTGTATTTTTATACTGCTAGTTTGTCTTATCTGTGTGCTGTTGCCACTGGCTTGTATAGGTGCTACATCACCTTAACTCAGTCCCTCCACTTGACCATGAGCGGAGCTCCAGCAGGCCCTGCTGGAACAGGAAAAACTGAGACCACTAAGGATCTCGGCAGAGCTTTGGGTGTCATGGTGTACATCTTCAACTGTTCCGAGCAGATGGACTACAAGGTTAGAAATTCACTAAACTTAGATTAATTCGCTTTGGAAAGAGTAGGTGATCCAATAAATGGAAAAGGGTGACTGTAAAATGTAATGCTTATATTTTTATTTTCTTGCTAGTCAATTGGAAATATCTTCAAAGGCCTTGCCCAGACTGGAGCATGGGGCTGTTTTGATGAGTTCAATCGAATTTCTGTGGGTGTTCTCTCAGTGGTAGCAGTGCAGGTCAAAACCATACAGGATGCCATACGCTCCAA
Source organism: Scarus forsteni (assembly GCA_036419115.1). Lineage (NCBI taxonomy): Eukaryota > Metazoa > Chordata > Actinopteri > Labriformes > Labridae > Scarus > Scarus forsteni. The sequence continues at coordinate 11,278,029 of JAZDUH010000111.1, read as the reverse complement.
GAAGAAAAGGTAATCAAAAATTGCTTGAGACACAAACTTTTGTGCTTTAAGGGTGTGCTACCTTTCTGTTCTGCTTCTCAGGTTTTTGTTCCTGGATAATGAAATAGCTCTGAAATCTTCTGTGGGGATCTTCATAACCATGAACCCTGGATATGCTGGCAGGACAGAGCTTCCTGAAAACCTCAAGGCTCTTTTCAGGTAGTTGTGGCAAATGACCTCTATTTGAACCCTGTCTTCACTTGGTTTTACGTTTGTTGTCTTTATTGTCTGTAATCTGCTGCAGACCCTGTGCCATGGTAGTGCCAGACACTGAACTTATCTGTGAGATCATGCTGGTGGCAGAGGGTTTTCATGCTGCCAAACTTCTCTCCAGGAAGTTTATTTCTCTGTACACTCTCTGCAAAGAGCTGCTCTCCAAACAGGTAGGAGATTCACATTTAAAAGCTCAGTTTTAATTAACAGAAAATGTGGTGGTACACTTGAGCAGTTGGTTGCACCAGCAGGAGTTCATGAGCTGAGATAGCTCCAAAGTAATGTTTCAATTTAAATCTTAGACTCCCTTTCTTGTATGTACCAAGTCCCCCGTGAACTCTGGTTATTGTGGTTTATTGCTTTGCAAAGTTGGAGGATTAGGAGATGCAGAGGATTTTACTGCCTGTTTTGTTGTCAGTGTTTTGCATTTATAGATTGGTTGAATCCTGAGAATGTATGATAATACTTCAATTTTTGTGTTTCATGAGAATAGATTTTTTCATTCCTCTAGCAAAGGTCTGAAAACAACCTTTTGTTTCTGTTGGCAGTTTAGCTTATTGATTTCCCTGTGTTTAGTCTGTACTTAACATAGACTCAGGCTGTTGGCTCCTGTTATAAGGTAATCAAGCCATTTTGTCATATTTGCATACACTTTAAGCTGTTTTAGAATCAGTAAAAGTTAAAGGACATTACTACTGGTTTTTAGCCTCTGTAGAGATAACTGGGCACAAGAGGCTGTACTTGGATGACCCTTATGTTCATGGTGTAAAGTGTTACTGGGGGCTCAGTATTTTAAATTAAGGGTGAACTTGTGCATTGTTGGCAAGGAAGTCACAGGAGCAAATCTTTAGCTCAAACCATCTTATATAAGTAGGGAGCATTATAAAGTGAATGGTAAGTGTAAGCATTCTATATATTCGCATCACACTTTTATTTTTCATCCTTTAGGACCACTATGACTGGGGTCTGCGTGCTGTCAAGTCTGTGTTGGTTGTGGCAGGAGCACTGAGACGGAGAGACAGAAGCAGACCAGAGGATCAGGTGACTATTATATGTGCGATGATGTACAGCCACAAGATATTACTCAGTTTTATTTGCAATATGTAAATGAACTTTACATTTCAGGTGCTCATGCGTGCACTGAGGGACTTCAACATGTCTAAAATAGTGACTGAAGATGTAATGATTTTTTTGGGACTGCTGGGGGACCTGTTCCCAGGCCTGGAGGTGGAGAGGGAGAAAGACTGTGAATTTGAGAAAGCCCTTAGAAAGACCACACTGGAGCTCAGACTCCAGCCAGAGGAGACATTCATTCTTAAGGTTTGATACATCATGGTGCACATATTAACAATTCTTAAAACAACAACTATTTTCTTAACAGTGTTTGTTTCAGGTGGTGCAGTTGGAGGAACTCATGGCAGTCCGTCACTCAGTCTTTGTTCTTGGAAATGCAGGGACTGGAAAAAGCAAGGTTTGATTGTTTTAAGGTGGAAACTATCAAATAAATGTCCAATTTGATTCTAAATGACACACATAATGAAGGTTTTTTTTTGCAACAGATATTAAAAGTTCTGCATAACATTTATGTAAACTTGAAGAGAAAACCTGTATGGAACGACCTCAATCCGAAAGCAGTGGACAGAAATGAGCTGTTTGGTTTTATCCATCCTGCAACACGAGAGTGGAGAGATGGTAAAAAGAGCTGGTTGCAAAGCAACTAAACTATCTTGAGCATGTGTTAACAGATTTCGTATGTCTATATCCTGTAATCTCTTTCTGACTTTTTGTATTCTTCACCTCTGTGTAAGGTTTGTTTTCATCACTGATGCGAGAGCAAGCAAACATCTCCCACAAAGGACCTAAGTGGATTGTGTTGGATGGAGACATTGATCCGATGTGGATTGAATCACTCAACACAGTGATGGATGACAACAAGGTACCTCCCTCCTGTTCAGCCATACACTATTGAACAACATATAGCAACCAAGGTGGTAGAGATAGAAAAAGATGTTTCTTTCCTCCCTCCCTTAGCAAACACTTCCTTGACTGTGAGTACTCAGAGGTATTTGTCCAGAGCAATGCATCATGTTACAGAGGCCTTAGTCATGTGAAATATTCTTAACCAGTCTGTGAAGTTTGATGAGTTTTGAGAGGTTTCCATACAGTGCTGGACTTTTGTGGTCAAATTTGTCGTTCAGATACTGATGTTTTTAAACTTCATAATGCTTTAGGTTCTGACTCTGGCCAGTAATGAGCGTGTGCCATTGACCGCTTCCATGCGGCTGGTGTTTGAAATCAGTCACCTACGATCGGCCACGCCTGCCACGGTTTCCAGAGCAGGAATTCTCTATGTAAACCAGCAGGACCTGGGCTGGAACCCGTGAGTCACTCAGTTCATTTACTTATTTATTTCTCTTTATTGAGTTACATTATATTGTCCACAGAATATCAGTTTCACATGTTTAAATGTTGTTGCTCAGGTATGTTGCCAGCTGGATTGACCAACGAGGACTTCAAACAGAAAGGGCACACCTCACTATACTGTTTGAAAAATATGTCCCTCGCTGTGTTGAACAGATGCGAAACACCTTTAAGACCATCACTCCAATCCCAGAAAACACTATGGTGCAGGTACATAGTAAACACACAAGCACAAGGAAACATATTTCGTCTTGAATATACCTGTGCAGTTACAAATGCCAGAGACATAACAGTTTTATTCTCCCTCAGACTCTGTGCACTTTACTTGACTGCCTCCTTACACCAGAGAATATCCCACCTGATTCTCCACGAGAGCTCTATGAGACTTATTTCACTTTTGCCTGCATCTGGGCTTTTGGTGGAGCTCTGTATCAAGATCAGGTACCATTTTGGTCATACCACTTTCTGTTGAGTGCACTGCAAGTTTATTTTTCTTTCTTTTCATGTAAACTCTTTCAAAACAAGTATTAGGGAAACTTTGAGCATATACTCTTGATATGATGATGGCATGCTGCTGAGTTTTGTAACAAAGGCAATAAGGAGTCAATATTTTTTGGGGCTCAAAATGAGCAGTTTCTCCAGAAATGGAAATAAGACATGTTAAGTAAGACATTATAGTGAATTTGGGAATGTTTTGAGTGACATGAAGGACTGAAGTATAATGTTTAATGCTCTTGATAAAAGCCCACAGTTATTTCTCCACTCACATCATGCACTGTCTTTGTCTCTATGATGTAAAGATAGAAGCACAACATAGTCTCTTTTGTTAACAGAAAAATTAGGAGTATCAAATGATCAAGAATATCTTATCCTAAATCTACCCAGATTAAGGCTGGGGTTGTCCTCTGAATTGGTATATGTAAATGCTCAGCACTAAATCTAACTTCATTTCCCCAGCTCCATGATTATCGGTTAGAATTCAGTCATTGGTGGACCAAAGAAATGAAGACAGTGAAGCTGCCAGCACAGGGCACAGTGTTCGACTACTACCTTGACTCTCAAACCAAACGTTTTCTGCCTTGGAGTGACACTGTGCCTACATTTGAAATGGACACATGTACACCAGTACAGGTAAGAGCCTAAAACCTTTAATACATTAGCAAGAGACCGCTCAAGTGACTCAAAAAACAAACTTTCAAACTAGTTTGACAAATTATCATATACACAATCACAAGAAGGGATCTTATTAAGAAGAAATAACAAATAATGAACAATGCACTCATAAAAATATACGTAAGCCTCAGTGAACATAATAAGAGAGGGCAGAGTCACGTCATGAGGTTATGGCAGGGGTGCAAGAATGGATGATAGGCTTTCCACTGTGTTTGATTACCATCTACTACACCCCATACCAGACTGTGTGGGGGTGAAGGCATGAGCAACAAGGCTTGAGCTATCACCCACGCGCTATTGTCTTTCTTTATACTACTGCGTACAGCTGTGAATGCTCCAAAGGCTCTTGCTGAGCTGTAATTAGTAGGGTTTTGTTCTGAGCAAATGATGCTATTATGACAGAATAGTTGTAGTGCACTGGGGAAATACAAGAAATTATAAATCACATACAATTCACTGAACACATGTCTGTCAATAAATCACACTCAAAGAAAGCCATAATAACTATGTATGTTTCTGTTCTCTGTCGTCCTGCTGGCTCTATGATTGCAGGCTGTTCTTGTACACACAGCAGAGACTGTGCGTCTCAGCTACTTCATGGACTTGTTGCTCGAGAGGAGACAGCCTGTTATGCTTGTGGGGCATGCTGGAGTGGGGAAGACTGCACTTGTCAGAAACAAGTTAGACTGTCTGCCAGAGACTTACATGACTGCGAAAATACCTTTCAACTACTACACCACCTCCTTCACGCTGCAGGGTTTGTCAAGGTTTTGGATTGTTCTGTAGTTCAGACTGGCACATCAGATAAACTGTAGCACCATCTACTGGTAATCTTAGGATTTATTTAGTGTCGGGGATAGAAAACATGCCTCTGCTGTGACTCAACATATTTAATAAAGGAAAGATAATTCCAACCCCCTGGGAAATAATCTATTTTATTTCCTCTAGTGTGAGATTTTTTATTGTTATCATTGGTTTGTGATGCATTACTTTCTATTTCAGGGATTTTGGAGCAGTCCTTAGAGAAAACAGCAGGCAGAAGTTACTCCCCTCTAGGGAACAGAAGGATGGTTTACTTCATAGATGATCTGAATATGCCTGTCGTTGACTCTTTTGGAACAGTACAACCTCACACACTAATACGCCAGCATCTGGATTATGGTCACTGGTGAGAAGACTCTACAGAATTAGAAATAAAGTTTTCTATTATATTTTTTTAAATTAAAACTACGGTATTTTTTTTTTCGTGAAATGATTTTTCTTCTGCTCTCTCCAGGTTCGACAGACAGAAACTGACTCTGAAAGATGTGCACAATATCCAGTTTGTTGCCTGTATGAATCCAACTGCTGGGGGCTTTAACATCAATCCAAGACTACAGGTTAAATTTCACAGTGATTTTTTTCTGAATAGTTTTTTTTTCTGTCATTTGAATTTCAATGCTTTGAGTATAGAATAGATATATCAAGTTTAAACCAGCCCTTGTATTATTACGGCTATTTAACATGTTATCAAGAAGCTCATCCAGCATATCTAGCATAGCTATTGCTAAGTCATCAAAAAAGTATCTTCAGTGAAATTAATCTTTCAATATATGGTTGCAGTAGAAACTGTAAGTATAAAAGGAAAAGGTTAAAGCTCTGTCAGCTTGAATGGTTATCAAAATGATGTCCTCGTAAACTAACCCCAATTCCAGTGAAGTTGGGACATTGTGTGAAACATAATTAAAAACACAATACAATGATTTGCAAATCCAGTTTGACCTTTATTCAATTGAATACATGAGACAGACAAGATATTTAATGTAACAAACCAATAAACTTAGGTTTTTTTTTTCGCAAATATTCACTTATGCTGAATGTTATGCCTGCAACACATTCCCTGCTGGGACAGGGCCGTGTTTACGACTTTCTTAGATCACCTTTCCTTTAAACAACACTCAATAAGCATTAAGAAACTAAAGACATTAGTTTTGAAGCTTCATCTCTTTTTATTTGTACAACAAGACAAAAAAGTTGGGATCGGCTGGTTAGAAACAAAAATTAAAAGTACCTAATGCAGCAACTCAAACTTCCAGAAAAGGCAGTTTCAGTGAATGAAATGTTTTTTAAATTACATTTAGTAATCCCTGAACAAGAGATTTTATGCCATTGTTTTCTGATTTCTGATTGTGCTCTTTCTCTGCAGAGACATTTCTCTGTATTTGCAGTGAACTTTCCCTCCTCTGATGCCCTCACGTCCATTTACACTCCCATCTTGTGTGGGCACCTAGAGCAGAAGCGCTTCAGTCCACTGGTTCAGGGTAGTGCTGCAGCCGTGATCCAAGCTGCCATAAGTCTTCATAACAGAATGCTTCACAGCTTTCTGCCCACAGCCATCAAATTTCACTACATGTTCAATTTACAACACTTATCTGATGTCTTCCAGGTACTGCTAACAGTCAGTGATGTTTGCAGTTTGACTTTGATTGAGAAACAAATTTTTGATGTGATTATCTGTTTTACACAGGGCATCCTCTTTGCTGGGCCTGAGAGTGTGAAAGACAGCACTGACCTGGCACTGTTGTGGCTCCATGAGTCCTGCAGGGTGTACTCAGACAGACTGGTAGATGTCACGGACCTGCAGCTCTTCCGGAGGCTCCAGATGGAGACTGTGCATGAATGCTTTGAGGTGCAACATAGATCCTGATAAACAGTTTAAACTGCTGTTTTTTGCCCTCTGAAAACAATCTATGCACCAGCATTTGAATGATTTACCCTGCTTTTCCTTTTGCAGGGACTGGAAGACAAAGAAGTGACAAAGCAGCCCCTCCTTTATTGCCACTTTGCCCAAAGAGGTGATGAAACCTCCTATACCCCTGTTAAAGACTGGGCCTTCCTTAAGTCCATCCTCTCTGACGCTCTAGAGAGCTACAACGAGCTCAATGCAGCCATGAACCTGGTGCTGTTTGAAGATGCCATGCAGCATGTGTAAGTGCAGGATTTAGGTTGTGCAAAAGCATCATTTTCCTCCTCTCTCATTTTATATTTTGCTTCTATTGTGTTTTTTTTTATATATTTTGGCAACCAGCGTAGTCACAAAAATATATACAGAAGTATTTAAAGAGCTTGGTAATATACGTTATAACTCATAAATTTAAGTGAAGTTGATCCTCATGAAAAAGGTAAATAATTAATGTCATGTCAAAGCTACAATAGAATATAAATGAAGAGAATAAAGAAGAAGATAACACTGGTGATATCTCTTTCTAGTTCTAGTCTGCGAACTTGCTGTAGCATTTTAAATGGATGAAGGGTCTTTACAGACTTGCAAGGTCAACCTGACAAAACAGAGTAACAATAATCCAACCTAGAGGTATCAAAAACATGGATTAGTTTTTAGCATGGGACTAAGACACAATATGCCTGTTTTTGGACAGTGTTGCAAAGGCGAAAACATGCTGTCCCAAAAACTTGTTTTCAGAATTCTCATATTTCTTGGAATGGTGCTAGGTGCAAAGCTAATGCCACCAGGGACAATTATATCATCTCAAGTGTCTTGGGCCAGAAAAGATATCTTTAGGTTTTAGGGTTCAGAAGAAGAACATTACTGGTCACCTCATTGAGAGTATGTGATAATCAGTACTAAATAGTTATCATAACATTTTAGACATAATAGACTTAATGAAATACTTTTATCTAAAGATGTCCAAACTACTGATGTGAAGAACAAAGTCTGTGTGAAAATATTTAACTTTTAAGTTGGTTGGAGGTAGTTCTTCACACAGCATAACAAAAATGACTGTTTCCAGCTGTCGCATTAGTCGCATCCTGGAGTCACCGAGGGGTCATGCCTTACTGGTTGGGGTTGGTGGGAGTGGAAAGCAGAGCCTGACCCGTCTGGCAGCCCACATATCCTCTGTGAAAGTCTACCAAATCACCCTGAGTAAATGTTACAACATACAGGATCTCAAGGTAAATGTTACAATGGTTTAAATAATATAAAACATGATTTCTTGTTAAAATATGTAGAAATTAAGTTATTTGAGTGACTTATTTGTAGGACAAATCCCTCTCCTGTCTTATATATACTGTGTAATATGTCTTCTGGCAGTGTGATTGATAATGACATTATTTTTGTTAAGTTCCTTTATTGATGCAGGAAATAATTGTCTTATACCATTCCAAGCCACCAGTATATATTTCAATGTCTTATTGATGGAACAAGTTTGTCAATTAAATCATTACAAAGCCTATTTAAAAATCAAAATTATATTACTGGACTTGTGCCACATTATTGATAACAGCTGGATCTCTTGTGTTCTCCACAGTCATTTATTTATGATGTGCGTGTTTGTATTCAGAGTGATCTGGCGAGCTTGTTCCTGGAAACAGGTGTGAAGAACCAGCGAGTGGCTTTGCTCCTGACTGATGCACAAATACCAGATGAACGCTTCCTTGTCTTTATTAATGACTTATTGGCATCAGGTCAGGAAAATAATTGTATTTCATTGCATGAGCTGTTTTTACCAAAGAAAATGTACCTGCTGTCACCATATTTGTAAAAATGTCTGTCCAATTAAAGTTTCCTGCTGTAATCACTGTTCTTTCCTCATAGGAGTAATTCCTGAGCTCTTCAGCGAGGAAGAGATGGATGGCATTGTGTCATGTGTTAGAGCTGAAGTTCGCGCCCAAGGACTGCTGGACAACAGGGAGATATGTTGGAAATTCTTCACTGACAGGGTTCAGCTGCAGCTCAAGGTCTGCTCTTCCAATTTTTCCTCTATTGAAGTTTTTTTTGTGTTAGTGGTGCAGATATATTGTACTAAATATAGAAGGTATGCCCATGATGCAACAGTTCACATGAGTGAGTGGAATTCAAGCCACTGATGGGCAAAAAGCACAGACTGAACGATAATTAGTTGGATGTTAGCAGTCACACACTTTATAATTGACAGTATTCCCTGTGGGCAGTATAGATCCTCAGCTCATGTTACAGAAACGTTTGGAGTCATAACATACAGTTTACGACAGCCATGATGTGTATCACACAAAAAATGGTTGATTCCTGTAAGTCCAGAGCCCTGTTCTTAAAATGTGATTACAAAAATTAAAACAAGATGAGCAGTGTGTTATAACTTAAATTTAGTATCAATAAAGTTGTATGAAATAATCCCAGTTAGTAACTGATCAAGCTTATGACACTTTACAGTAAATCAATAGTAAAGTTCAAAAACAGTTTTCATGGTGATCAAGCGATGTTTAAAGAGAGACATCCTCATGACACAGTTAACTCTCTGATGTTGTACTTAGCAGACATAGTGAATGCTCTAACATGGCTTTGTTGTACACCCCAGGTATCTGCCAGTAAGTTGCGGATTTCTAAAACCGGTAACCACAAATGTCTTAGTAGAGAATCCTAAAGTTACTCCATATGACACATATACTGTTGGTGACTGTTGCCTCAGATTCTTCTTATTGAACTGATTCATGGTGTTATTTTCTGAGCACAATCAGCTTTCTTCACTTCTTCTCACTTCTTAAAACATTATAAATCCACAAACATGACCAACACATATCTTAATACTTGATAAAAAAAAAACAAACAAACACAGAATTAAAAGCACAGCTGCTGTGTAGTGCTACTGAACATGTTTGACATGATGCACTTACAGAGCCAGATGAACTGGGGGGTTAAAAGGAAGGAAATTCTTGTCTCAGTATACATGCGTGCCATCCAGCTTATCACCGTGCCAGGGCCTCTGGTAGCGTCACCGTCTGCTCTAGCCAACAGGGAATGTGTCTGCCTGTACTCATGCCAAGGCCATGAAAGTAGGGGCACAGACTGCTGCCAGTTATGGTTTCCCTCTTGGACTTTACTGCGCTATCCGTGACCTGTGTTAATTCACATTTATGTGTGTGTATATGCTTTTGGCTGCATATCTTACAATGCTTATGTATGGGGATGAATGTCTTTATAAGCCTGTTAAGTTACGTTTGATTTTCATTCCTTGTAGGTGATTCTGTGTTTGTCTCCAGTGGGCAGCACTCTTCGTGCTCGAGCTCGCCATTTCCCTGCTCTCATTCAGTGCACCACCATTGACTGGTTTCATCCTTGGACCCCAGAGGCGCTGCAGATGGTCAGCCACAGGTTCATCCAAGAGATTGAAGGCATTGAGGTCAGGCCTTTTGACCAAAGTTCTCTTATCTCTAAATCTAACAACTCTTATCCTTGTATTCACTTTGGGACCCCCTATTTATGCTTTATTAAAGCTGGTAACTGTATTTGTTTTCAGCCTGAATCTGAAGGTAAGATATACAGTAGAGTCTGCCATGAACCCTGTTATTCACCACTGAGATAGACTTTAATGAACACCTACTAATTACTACAGTGCAGCTGGATTAACTTCTCCATAGATCCCTCATCATTAGTCCTAAGCTCAGCCTCTGACAAATTGCTGAACACATGCCTGGAGACTCACTGTGAGTGCAGGCATGTCATTGTTTTCCATCAAAGCAGTGGAACGATCACAACCCAGAATCATTTATGTTAATGAGAGAAGAGTGATTAAGCACATAACGACCCACTAAGGAGGCACAGCTGTCACATCCAGGAGAGTGTCATCACATATGTGAACATGTGCCAGACTATTGCTTTCCATCGCAGACATCTGTCCGTGTGTGAGAGTTCAGGTGGAGCAAAAATGTTTTGGATGAGTTGCTATTAGAGTATTATTACAAAAACAGTAGAATCAAAGGCCTCAGCATTGATATAGGCTTGAGTTGAGTTATGATATTAGCAGCAGCTGAAGTGGACCATGCAATGATAATGATAGCAATTCCATTATCAATTCTGCATATTAATGGATTATTTCGTATGGAAAAAGACTTGGCCTACCCAGATGTTCAGTGACAACAATGCAATACACATGGCACTGCAAATATTGAGTGCTGCACTACTCGTCTGCAAGTTGCTGGTATTTTCACTTTTTAAAAAAAAAAAAAAAGCTCACAGGCACTGTATGTTATACATTGTCATTTTGTTCAAATGAGCCATAACTTTTTAGCACTTCTGTCCCCTTTCTGCCATGATCACATTTTGTGCTTCTTTGTTTTCATGTCTGCTGATTGCCTCTGATGAGAGCATGATTTGCAAGGCATGCAGAAGAAAGTGGGTGGAGTTAGTAATGGAATTGTTAAGCATAGAGTCAAAATATATTGATTCTTTGAGCTTGTTGTAGTTGCTTTATAGGTGGAATTGGTTTTCATTCCTGTCCTTATTTAATAATCCGGAACAGTATGTATCCAACTAGGTAATTCTGTTCACATTTGTCATGGATATTTAATTCTGTTGAGACATTTTTAAGCCAAATTTGCAGTCTCTATGTCAGACAAAACACAAATGTTTTTAAGCTTTACAGAGATCAACACCGCATCTATGAAATAATTCTATTAAACATTTTGTTATAAAAAATGTTTCACTTCTGTAAAAATTAAGCCATAAATGGTTGGAGGTTAAGAATTGAATATACTGATTGAGGACGTAAACCTTCTTATCAGCATAGACAGAAACTTGGTCCTCCCCTCACTTCAGAATTTTTCACAAACTGAAGCCAATTCTTGTATGTGACTTTATGCCAAATATGTTCCAAACTGGGTGTAACATGATTTACAGGCTACATAGTCAACAGTAAAAAAAAGAAAACAAATGTTGTTTTTATCCACATATATCTTTATGTAGTTAAACATAATTTGTACAATAATGAAGCCTTTTTCCAATTCTAAATACCACTGAAAAATTACTTTTGGGACTTCATATGACAGATGTGTTAGTTCAATAAATTAAATAACACAAATTAAAATAGATAACCTTAACATGCATTTTTGTGAGAGAGAAAGGGGGAGAGAAACTCTCAGATTAGTAAGATCAGTAAATAAGATAAGAAAATAAGTAAAATGCCAAGAGTTATCTAAATGCCAAGAACATTTAAATATAAATACACTGTTTAAAAAATGATAATAATAACTTAAAAGACCACTAACTGAATAAAACATGATTTTCTAATTTGCATAAATACTTCTTAAAGTGATCTGAAAGTTTAAAAAAAGAGCAGTTATAAGAAAACAGGAAACTTCACTGTATTGTTGGTGTAGTTAATGCCTATTCATCTTTTTATGGAGGCTGTAAATGGAGAAAGCAAATCCTCATTTATTTAAAGTTTGAAATGCACACATAACCAATATTATCACTGAATGCCAATCAATGATATTTTTCACACAAGTGAACATTGCATACTTTGTCAAAAAGCATTATGTCATAGCTTAATTAATAATGATTTTTGCTATCTGACTCCATGATCATTAACAATGGCTTTTGTGAGTTATGGTCAGGTTTGATCCTTGTATTCTCTGCTCATTTGTTTTTGCCTTAATTGATTACTAACTGTGTGATTAATAGAGGCTTCCTGTCACTGCACACAGTGTGATGAATATCTAGTTTGAATATAGCACAGCAACAGTAGTAGGCAGTGTTTAAAAGTTGGAGGACATCAGAGATAATGTAAACAGTATGCATGTTTTACAAGCTACATGTCAGTGGTCTAAACACATTATTTTCACAGAGGTTTCAAAGCCTAATCATTCCTGCTAGCTGCACCTAAATTTCAGATTGAGTAAGTCAGGGCCAGCCTAGTAAGATGGCAAAACTTGTAGATGAATTCAAAATTTATGAAGATAATATTTCAGGCCCCATCAGGCTGTGGATGTTAAACTCTACTCAATCCCACTCGCCATGTTCTCCCCTCACCCCCTTGTCTGCTTATTTTTACAGCCGACAGTACAGGAATCCATCAGTCTTTTCATGGCCTACGTTCACACCAGTGTCAACCAGGCAAGTGAAAAATACCAGCGCAATGAGAAGAGGTACAATTACACCACCCCCAAGAGCTTTCTCCAGCAAATCACCCTGTACAGAAACCTTCTGGAGAAAAATCGGGCTCAGCTCCAGCACAGAATGAGCCGACTTGAAAGTGGCCTTCAGAAACTCCAAACCACTGCCACTCAGGTCAGTGTCTTTGTCACAAACTGTAACCTGGGCAATATAATTGTTCAGCATAAGGTCCTAGGCTAAAATGAGAAAATTAGTTATCGTGTTAGTGTGCTACTTTGACAATATTGACTTTTCCTGACATAAAATATATTTAACATTCAAAGATGTGTTACAATTTTTTAAAATTCTGTCTCAGGTTGAGGATCTAAAAGCTAAATTGGCATCTCAGGAATCTGAGCTGACCTTAAAAAAACAGAAAATTGGGGCTCTAATTGCAAAGATAGGGCTGCAGACTGAGAAGGTCAGAAAAAAGAAAGAGGCTGCAGATGCTGAGGCACAGAAGGTAAAGTCAACAGATATTAGTTTTTACTTATTTCAGAGTCTGCTCACATCATGTTTACCATGTTTTACATTTATGTCTTTCATTGTGGTTGCTGTGAACAGGTCGCTCTCATCCAGGTAGAAGTGTCGGTCAAACAGAGAGACTGTGAAAATGACCTTGCTAAAGCAGAGCCATCACTAACCGCTGCCACAGCAGCCCTGCACACTCTCAACAAGGTGCTTCATTTTTTTCTGCTTGGCCAATTTTCAACATATCTGAAGTCCTTCTGAAGATTTGTTGCAATTTCTTTTAATTGTTTTGTAGGTGAATCTCACAGAGCTGAAAGCCTTCCCAAACCCTCCAGCTGCAGTGATAAACGTAACAGCAGCTGTGATGGTTCTGCTAGCCCCCCGCGGTCGAGTGCCTAAAGATCGGAGCTGGAAGGCGGCACGAGCCTTCATGGGCAAGGTTAAGCTGTCATCATGTCAATCACATCTGCCTGATTAATGCCAATCTAATTTGTGTCTGGGCCTTGACCCTGGCCCTCCTAGCATCTCTCCAAAGCTCACATTACAGCTGGATTGCCCCATGAATATGCTCAGTCAGAAAGGGGAGCAAGTGTTTCTCAACCTTTAGCTTTCATGAGTACAAGACTGGCCTTAGAAGAAAAGATATGTTTATTAAAACACCAGTGAAATTTAGCATATACTAGAGAGCTCTGCATTTTTATTGTGTTGGATTTTGAACATACCTTGTTTTTGAATATGTTTATTGGTTTGATTTCATTAGTTTAACCATTAAAAAAGTCTAATACACACTAGTTAGATATGTGCTTTAAGGGCAGAATTTTTAAGTGTGTGGCTGTATTTTTTAAACTGATTTGGTGAAATCACGTATCAACAAATATAACATCGTTCAAGTTTAACATGGGACCGAAGTTGAGCAGTACTCAGCCCTTTAAAAGTAGAGATGGGTCAGCATTTTAGCTCTTCGGGCTCACTTGTTACAAAGTCTGTGGAGTAATTGAATACGTTTTCAGTTAAATGCCCTTAATGCCTTTAATGGGTTTTTTTACAACGCAAAACACATCTGAAAATGACCCACATGGGAATTTTCCTGTGCCTTATAAATGACAGTTGCTATAAAGCACCACAGATTTTGTCTAGGACATTTAAAGTCCCCATTTATGGATCTCTTGGAAAAACAATTTTAGACACATGACTGACACAGCCATGAGCACTAACTTTATCTTCCTTCCTTCATAAAAGAGGTTAGAGTGTGAAATAAAGCAAAAACTCAGCAGTGGTGACTTTTCAGTCAGTTAGCCATGTTGTCGTTTTACAAGTTAGCTTTTTACTTTCACAGATTCACGATTAATGAAACTAATGTTCTTTGTGAAGATTATCTTTTTGAGAAAAATCTGTGCCTTCATTTTTGTAGGCCATACATCTTATTTAAGCAATAATACAAAGAAAAAATGTATCCCAAAATGGAGGGTTTATATCAAGGAAACCAACATGATGCCAACATAAGGTCAGTCAACAAAACTGAACCGTTGTTGGCTCTCTGATTGGTTCACAGATCAACCAATCAGAGAGTCAGCTCTCAAAGCAGCAGCTGCTAGGTTACCCAGTCAGACCAATTCTCTGGCGGCAGTCTATTTAAGCGCATTGTGGTGAAATTGTCTGCAAAAAAAAAGTTGTATTCCAAACAACACAAAGGGAATGCATGCTTAAAAGTAAGAAAACATTTTGATATTGAAATTATCTGGAGTTTCAGGAGAGTTTAGTGGAAATAGAGTGACTTGATAGTGTTAGCATCCGATATTAAGTGACATGGCCAAGGTTATGCATCAGTCATAGTTTTAATAATTTCAACAGTTTCTTTAAGATTTTGTCGTTTGTTCTTATACCATACTGTATTTCTGTTTTTATTCTGTCACTTAGGACACATTTAGAAAATTATCAGTTTAATTAAACATGAATAATAGTTAATCAAAAGGCAAGTAGTTTCCCATTGTTTCAAAAGAGAGAGAGGCTAGCCACAACAGATTTCTTCTACCTTTTTATTTTTAAATGTTGTCAGGCTGTTTTGATTCATACTATAATGTATTCAAAAATGTTATTATTGAAGTAGTAAAATTAAAAAAGTAAGGAAGAACAGCCCCTTTCTGAATAACTACTAAATTTCTAAAGCAGGTACTCATACTTGGTTCCTCTGTCCCAGGTGGATGTTTTTCTGCAGGCACTGATGTCATATGACAAGGAGCATATCCCTGACACGTGTTTGACTGTGGTGAAAAAAGAGTATCTGAAAAATCCAGAGTTTCACCCTGATCTGGTTCAAACCAAATCCACTGCTGCAGCTGGTCTCTGTGCCTGGATAATCAACATTGTCAGATATTATGAGGTCAGGCTGTACTCTTATTTCATACGTCATATGTCAAAGTTTTCTTTCTCTTTCTGAAGGATACTTCCCTCTGGACTGTATTTGTTTGACATAATCTTTTTTTCAGATTTATTGTGAGGTCATTCCAAAGCGGCAAGCATTATCACAAGCTAATACTGAACTAGAAACAGCAACAGCCAAAATGCTAACAGTTCAAAAGAAATTGCTGGTGGGTGCAAAGTGATGATTATATTCAATTAAATCACTTAGTCTAAAAGCTACATTCTCTTGGTGGTTTTTAATTTCCATGTCCTCCTTTTGTTTGTTTGCTTAGGACCTTGACAGCAGCCTTCAGAGTCTAACAACTCAGTATGAAAAGGCTACAGCAGAGAAAATCAGCTGTCAGGAGGGGGTGACACGAACCAACCAGACCATTGAGCTGGCCAACCGACTAGTCAAGGGCTTAGAGGTAAACAAGGAGAGAAAAAAGAGTTCTAATGTTATTGTAGCTGACCTGACATAAGGTAAATGTCTCAATGGAAAGGGGCTGCTGATCAAATTGCAGTAGTAAGCTGGACTAGAAGTTGTTTTGGCCAGATAGCCTCATGGCTGTGTGAGTAGATCAGACAAATATTACAGCTTGGCCTCAGCAGCATACTGGCTACTTGTGAGACAGGTAGACAGGGCTGGACCACAGAACCGCATGACTGAACAGGGTGACTGGCTGGCTGAAATGCTTCCAATTTTGGAATGGCAAAGTCACTAGACTAACACTACTCTCAGCCTTTGCAGTGGACATGTTTTGTGCAAACTGTTTTAATGAGATATGGACATAACATGGAGCTGAAGTCCTTTTTCACACATTGCTTTTCAATCTGTACATTTTCTTAATCAGAAGTACTGTGCCTCCAATGAGGAGTAAAGATCTCTCTTTCAAGGGAGTCTTGGCCAAGACAGCAGCACAAAAATGTTTCATACAAATAAACAAAAAGATAACATTCATCAAATCATCAGCAACATTCGGTGGTAAAGTGTGCAGACACGGGTCAAATGATCCTTGATTTTGGTTTTAAACAGGGTTATTGGTGATTCTAAAAGTCTAAAAGAGTTTAAATACAGTCTGAACCTTCAGAAGTTCTCAAGGTAACATATTTTACTCCTTTTTAACAAAGTTTACACTGGTCCCAGATTTTTCCCAGACAGAATTCTAAAATTTCTTGACTTAAATCCAACCAAGATATAAGATTGGGGATGCACTCAACTCCTTTTTTCGGCCCTGCTCAGAACAGACTGTTTTAAAGTAAAATCTCATTAGCTGTCTGACCACACCCCTCTCCAGATATGGATGTGACTTTAGTTTAAATTACTGTGCTCTATTTTTCACTTGGGCCAACTGTGGACTGAACAGTTAGCTGGCTCAGGGAGTGTCCCCCACCTGGAGAGGTGGTATATAAACCATTGACCCTATAAGGGGAAGTTTTACAAACAGGTTTTTTAAAGGACACATTGTCTGCATGTTAGAGCAAGCAACAGAGCTAGAAGAGGAATGTTCCTCACGTTTTTCTGGGGTCAGGCCGTGGACTTGTACTGTATTTTGGATAAAAACATTAAAAGTGTTTTTCACAATGAGTGACCTTTACATTTCTGTAAGTTGACAACGACTATATTTTTAAAATATTTTTTGGGCTTCTTTAAGGACTGCGTTAGAAAAAATCAGGGTAATAACCCGTGGTGGAAGTGTTACTCTTTTTTAAGCAATAAGTAGTTTTTTGTTCATATGCATGTGTGCAGTCTCATATGTCTGTGCCTTTATAGGGAGAACAATGCAGCTTGATATCCTGCTCTAACATTAATATTTGGCATACCAACATTGTATACTTACAGAAAATAACTATCTTTCCAAACAATAAGCACATTGACACTCTATATTAAAAAATTATACATCACACTGCTGTTGATTGATGTTTAATCAGTTGAGAAGAAATTTTCGTATATTTTCCAATTATGGTCATGAAAAGTAATTAAATGTGTGCAGAAACTTTTTTAAATTTGTACAAACTAACACAACACAAAAGTTTGAGAGGACTGTGTTTTTAAGACCAACTTGATAAAGCAAGCATTAAAAAACTTTAATCAAAGAGAGGTCCATTTTTAGGGAAGGCAAAAATTAAAACTACATGAGACAAAAATTACAGCCAACAGTTTGTAAAATGAACAAACAACCTAGATAATGAGACTGTTGATTTGTTATGGCCTTTTGTACCAGTACCAGTATTTATCCTTACGTAAAATAGTATAAGAAACAGTTATGTAAAAGAACTATTTAGATGAAGTTATAGGACATGAGTTAATTGAACATATTAATTCTGTTTCTTTTTCAAAGCACAAAGCTTAAAAAAGCATAATACTTGAGCATTCCTTTTCATGCCTTTTCCAAGACAAGGAACCTGTTGTCCTTATGGATGCAAATATGAAATACAAGATGGCCATATTATTTGCCACTTTGTAAGTTCGACTTTCTTATTCCAGAAAATAGATGTGGTTTGCATGAAACAGCTTGGCTTTTAAGCATATCAAGATAAATGTTTTGTCTTTATGGCATTGACCTGGAAGCAATAGTGTTCAGACTAATAAATCAGACCGTCTATATTTAATCATTAACTTACCTCAAAGCCTCAACAGCTGTTGGAAATTAACAATGTCTCACCCCAGACTGAGTGATATTACAGGCAATCCATAATACATTAGAGTAAAATTATAGTGATTTTTAACTGTCTGAGAATTAATTATGTGACATATTCTGGATCCACAGACCCTTGTAAGAAAATGCCGTGCATGATTTATTGTTGTGGTGCTGTCACAGTCCTGGTATTGAAGGTTTAAATTAATGCTGAATTAATGCTGAGGGAATCCACAGCCAACTTTCAAAGCAATTCAAGGAAAATGCAGTTGTATACTCGACTGCTTACATCTTATCGGTTAAAACATTCCACTTTAGGGGAAGTTTCACATCCTTTTTACATTACTTTCTCTTTTTTGTCTACCATATCCTCTGTAAACTGCTTGTTTGCTTTGCTTTTCCCCTGTGTTTCCAAAATAACATTCAAACCTAGTATTTGCTTCTTACAGCTAGAGAAGGAGCGGTGGTCTCAGGCAGTTGTTCAGTATGAAAAGCAGCAAAAAACATTGTGTGGTGACATCCTCATCACCTCGGCATTTGTCTCCTACATTGGTTATTTCACCTCACAGTACAGGATGGAACTCCTGAGTAAGGCATGGATCCCTTTCCTTCAGTCTCAGAGGGTAAGACCATCTGAAAGACTTTGTGTTGTTTAGTTTTGTGTTGTTCAGGCAGCATGTGTGTGTGTTTCTTTACAAACACACCGCAGAGTCTCTGAAGTGAGCTCGTTGTCCAGCTGCCAGTCCTCCAACTATAGTGACATCATTACTTGTTTTCTGTTCCAGGTCTCTGTAACCCTGACAGACGGCCTGGATCCAGTCCTCATGCTTACAGATGATGCCACTGTGGCTGCCTGGCATAACCAAGGCTTGCCAAATGATAGGATGTCCACTGAAAACGCTGCCATCCTGACCACCAGCGAGCGTTGGCCACTCATCGTTGACCCACAGCAGCAGGGCATCAAGTGGATCCGAAACTGGCTGGGACCAGAGCTGAGGGTGGTGCAGCTGGGCCAGAAGGGGTAAGAGGATTTTTAATGTCTGTCTAGTGTTGTTAATTGCAATCTGAAGTTTTATCTATCAAATAGTGCTGATACTTTGTAGAAATTCATATCAAAAAGTAGGGATACTTGACGTTGTCTGCATATTATCCATCTCTGTATCAGCAGATTTGAAGATTATGGCTATTAAATAAAAACTTTACCGTTAAACAAAACTATAGTTTCCGTACATATCAGTAGAGTGTATAGTAAAGCTTTTGGATGTTTTAAACATGATCATAATACCTACCTGTACTTATGTTTTTCTTTCTTTTTACTTTCTCATTCCTTAAACTAAAAGATACAGCATCAAGATCTCAAGTTTTGATGGACCTATTTATATAATAAGTTATAACCTGTTTCCTTTTCTGATAATAATAATTAGGGGTGTCCCGATACAACTATTTCACCTCTGACACGATACCGATATTGCAGCCTTGAGTATTGGCCAATACCGATATCAATCCGATGCAATATCAGCAGGAATCATACAGACTTTTATTACCTATTTTGTAGTATGGACTGTAAGAAAAGGCTTGATCAGGTCAGATTACTCAAACAGAGAACAGTAGTCAGCAATAGTAGGTATGAGAAAAACTGACCCATTTGTTATTAACCTATAGGTTAAATAAATTTTAACCTTAAACATAAGAATATACTACAATTAAAACAACATGAATAAAAAATTAGAAGACCCTGAAAAGTGACCTCAATAAATCAAACAAAAACATATTTCACCAATTGCAAAATAACCACTGTGTTGAACTTAAACATAAGCATATTCTACAACTGAATAAAATAAAAAATAAATATATTACAATGGACTGCTTGTATCGGAGTGCTGATATCGGAGATTTAGGATGCAGGCCGATATAATCCGATATTTGTTTTTTTGACCGATATCCGATATCAATATTGGATCGGGACATCCCTAATAATAATAATAGTTATTATCATTATTATTATTATTAGTAGTAGTAGTAGTTGTAGTAGTAGTAGTAGTAGTAGTAGTAGTAGTAGTAGTATAACAACAACAACAACAACAACAACAACAATAATAATAATAATGGGGACAATAAGTGAGCATAAACTATCAGATCAAACAGAAATTTCCAGAAGAGTCAACAAAAGGGCAGGAACAAAATGCAAAGTCAGACAATAAAGGAAATCAAAGCATGTAAAAGGAAAGAAAATGTTAAACTGGAACCATTGCAAAAATAAAGAGATCAGTCGATGATGACATAACATCAAGGAAATTGGAAAATTAGAGTAAATAAAGCAATATATATATATGTATGTGTGTGTGTGTATGTGTGTGTGTGTGTGTGTGTAAAAAATAATATATTTTTACATAGGTGTATCAGTTTCAATCTGACAGTACAAGATCTAAAAAAAGGGGTGCATTTTTAGTCTGTGCTCTTTAAAGCTCATATTCTGTCTTTAGGTTTTTGTAGGACCTGTTAAAAATAGATGGACCAAAGTTAGAGTTGTAGGTACAATTTTTGCAGGAGAGACTTGGTTTTCCTTACAATTTAATAAAAAGGGGTATCTATTGGTACTGGCTGAAATGAGCATAAAAATATGAGTATTCTGGGAAAAATCATTATTGTTTATTATTTCCATAAAGGTCTTTTGAAACTTGAAAGTCTTTTTTTCTTTTCAGGTATCTTGATGTGATTGAACAAGCACTTGCTTGTGGTGACACTGTTCTCATAGAAAATCTACCAGAAAAAGTGGACCCCATCTTGGAGCCTTTACTGGGCAAAAACACCACCAAAAGAGGAAGGTTTGTACACAAATGTCAAACTTTGTTGTTGCACACGAACATATGAACCATCAAACAAGCTGCCTTACACAGAATTTGTTTGTAGAGGCTATTTAGCATGGCACTTTAAAGATCAATAATTGGTTTTGGTATCTTTGTGGATTTCCAAGTCGATCTGCCCACAACTTGTCAAAATGTCTGTGTCATTAGACCATAAGAGCAGATTTGCCAGATGGCTGAATCTCACTGAGCACTGAAACATCAGTATGACATGACTGAATGCATTATTGTTGCCCGCTCTTCAGATTATAAATGAATTTGTGGTGCCTGTTCTGAATCCCTGAGGCCAACATATTGATCTGCACCTCAACACGGGTGATAGATGTATATTTGTGTGTTCATATTCTTTAGGTGCAATGAATATTGAACAGCTGAGCCTCAGTGTAAAATCTGAATTGAGGGCAGTCATGGTTATGTATAAGGAGTTCTGTTAGGCACAAAAAGATGGCATGTAATGCTCTAAATTCAGTGGCCCTCCATCATTATGGCAAGATCAATTCAGATTGAATATATTCATAACGTTGATAGGTAGCTTGTTAGCACTTAACCGCATTTGATAATTTAGAAACATTTTGATAAAATGACTTGTTGCATCTAGATCATTTACCAGGCCAGGTGTTCATTTTAATGTCATGAGACTGTAACAGATTGTTTAAAAACAACTAATTTAAGACAATTAACAAACAAGAACCAAACAATCAGACCAGCTACTGTGACAAGGTAAAGTGGATTTTATACAGGACCAAAAAATGACATAGTCTGAACTAACAACAATTCATTCTTACAAGAAACTCTGTTCTTTGCATGTCTCTTGTTGCATGTTCCTAGCTTCCGGACAAAATAATCTCCCTGCCAACATGCCCATCCTATCTTACCTGCTTCTATATTTGCCACTGGATGCCAGAACTACCATTTTAATCAAAGTAAAAGAACAAGAAGTCCCATGCTTAACTCCCTCACAACAAGTTTACACTGGTTCAAATGTCACTCATACATGTTTGTTTAAGTGTCTACCCAAACATACCACCTCTATTTTGGATTTTGGCATGCTCTAACACTTTGCTGTTCAGAACAGGCTGTTTTTGTATTAATTTTTGTAAGCTGTGTCTAACCAGACTCCTCACAAGAAGGGCTTGTAGGTTTAGCTTTTCAGTACTGTGCTCAAAAGCTGATTGTGGCTGCACAGGCAGGCAGGTAGGCATTTCCCCTCCGTTGAACCCACCCGTGGGCTGAACAAACACCTGTTTGAGGGAGTATCTATCATCTTAGGGAGGTGGCTGATCCCCTAATGACATCATGAGGGGGAGACTTTCAAACAGGTCTTTTGTGCACACATTTTCTGAAAGATTGAACAAGACAAAAAAAGAGGGGGGTCTTTATATGTTGAGGGGCAAATAAATATAAATCAGTATATAAATGTGAGAATTGTTCATTTACACACACAAGTTAATTAGCTCAAGCTGGTTTCAGTGATTAACAAAAAGCTTTACACCACATGCTTCAAGTCTTTAAAAAAGTTATAATTTTACATGAAGTTTATTTAAATTTGGCGGCTATTGATAAACATGAAAACTGCCTCCTGCTATGATCCACTGTATATACTGTTTATTTCACAGAAGTTACTTTGTAGCCACCTTTGTTCTTGTACTGTTAAGTCCAGGAAAGGTTATATACGAGTAAACAATTACAGAAAAAATCCCCCATATTGACATTCTGCTTTGGCTTTTCTCTCAAAAATGTTTACATCTTTCTTGATCTGATGAATATTGAATATCTTATGTATGTTCATTGAACTACCCCTGAAGTCCTGTCTGTCCAGACATAACAATTCATCATAGTAAATCTGATTATAAGTTTATCCCTTGTAGATGACCCACACACTTGTTTCTGTCAATGATTAATACAACCTGCTGGGGCGGCCATGATGGATCTGGTGGGGATCCACAGCTGAAGTTCATTAATAATTGGAATGTTGTAGAGTGTGAAGTAATGAATACTAATTATTCCTTTCATGGCTGACGGAAGACTACAAGCCAATCCATCAGCACGGACTTTAATTTGGTGGAGTAATGGTTCTATCAATAGTACATTAATTCTGGCTTGTGAAGATATAGAGTTGAACCAGACCCAGGCCATGAGGAACCTGTGCCGTAAAATTGGGGCCTTGCCTGACATCCAAGGGGTAATTAGAGAAAAATGAAAAGCCACCACGTTCGTCAGGCCTGCGCTAATTTAATTGAAATGCAGGGAGAGATAAATATTGGCTGCAGAGGTGATAATCTTTAGATTTGTGATAGATTTATTTCTTTAGAGTATTATTGACAATAGGTAGCAAAAAAAGTTTTAAAGATACTGTTTAAATGAAAGTTTGACAGGCTCTGTAGACACAGGGTTTGAATCACCACAGGACAAACATCTAATAGGATCATCATTACTGCTGTAGCTGTCATTATGACTGTGTTCCTGATGCTTCTTTAGTGTCAGAGTTGTTTAATCACCGACAATGTCTAATTATAAAACCATCATTGTTGGTTCTTGTCTTTCCCTTTATGTTACAGGGGAAACATCAGGTCTAATGTATCATATATAGAAAGTGTTTTCAGCAAAAGCACTTGATTTGCAAATAGTTGCTTATAAAATGTTACTCTTTACCTTGAATATTCAGCTTGGTTAAAGAGTCTAAACACTTATTTCAGTCTATCACTGATTTTGCTGACTGTAAGTTAGGTGACTGGTGAGATTTTTACTTTTGATGTTTTATCTCTTAGTTAATGCCACTGTGCCCTTCTGCAACAGAATTGTTGTATTGATTCTCTTCAGGCATCATGTCTGTTATCTTGTCTGTAATTGATGTTGCAGTTCAGTGTCGCTGAAGCATAAGAGATCACACCAGTAAGGGAGCTCCACATACACACACACACACACACACACACACACGCACGCACACACGCACACAAACAAACAGGATTCTACCTGAAAGCATGGTAGGGAACCCCTTCCCTCTTCCAATTACTCCTATGTGACATATCAAGAGTGTAACACTAAGGGGGGCATGGTATTACACTTTGAGGAGATTATTTGACACGGAATAACAACTGAGGAAAAATAACTGCCAAGCTTATTTTCAATGATTTTTGAAGACAGTTTAATTTGGTTGTAGAAAACAGAAGAAGCTCCTTTTGAGGATGTTTTTGTTCACAAATTTGTATGTTTGTAAAGTTTGCATTATTTTGACTTATAGTTCCAATTTAATGTTCATTTAAATCTTTATCACCAAAAAGTTGCCTTTGCCCACAAAATAAGCCTTCTTCTTTCTTTCACAGCTTCTAAACAAAGTGTCTGCTCCATTTTAAGATGTTTAAGATTTTTACAGTTGCATTTTCTAAAGAGGACTAACAGCAAAGCCACAACAATCTTTGATGCCTTCATGTCGTTGGGCTTCATCAAACTTTACTTTCATACAGGTACATTCATATTGGAGGGAAGGAATGCGAATACAACAGCAACTTTCGACTCATATTGCACACCAAGCTGGTCAATCCTCATTTCCCTCCTGAGCTCCAGGCCCAGACCACTCTCATTAATTTCACAGTTACTCCTATGGGCCTGGAAGAACAGCTGCTGGAAAAAGTAGTGACCCAGGAAAGACCCGACCTTGAGACCCTTAAGGTAAGAGAGAGTTTTTCAGAAGTAAAAACCATTTTAAACTAAAAAAAAACCACACATTTTGGTTTATCTATTCTAAGAATTCAGTTTATAATACCACACTGATGTTCTGAAATGTTTTGTGCACTTTTCAATAGATGGAGCTGACCACACAGCAGAATCACTTCAAGATTGAGCTCAAGAGGGTGGAGGATGACTTGTTGAGTCGTCTCTCTGCAGCCCGTGGTAATTTTCTGGGTGATATTTCTCTGGTGGAGCAGCTTGAGCACACCAAGAACACAGCGGCTCACATTCAACACAAGGTGAGTTTATTACACCTGCAGGACTCCCCTCAGTAGTTTCGCTGCAGCCAAGTACAAGTGTGTTTTTTATTTTGGTCACTCGAGTGTTTTTGAATGTCACATAGCCACTTCAATTTATTTTATTAACTGCAAATGATGTGTAGCCAGGAACGTGTGTAATGAGAGGGTTTTGGAGCATGACTGAGAGCCTAATGGCTCATGATTGGCGCACACAGGTGGTGGAGGCCAGAGAGAACGAGACAAAGATCAACGAGGCTCGAGAACTATACCGCCCTGCAGCTGAGAGAGCATCGCTCCTCTTCTTTATCATCAATGACCTCAGCAAGATTAACCCCATGTACCAGTTTTCTCTAAAGGTGAAACATTTACCTCTGCAGTGCTCTCAGAGACTCACATTTCTTCTCCAGTTTGGTACATGCTTTGAGCCCTTTTGGTCAAATATAGTTTGTATCTGAGTGCTACTTTTTGGGCTGTCAGAATTAAGGAGTGATTTACAAAGAGATAAAGATCCAAATTGATTTTAATAACTGTTTAACTAGGTTTGCATGATAATGGATTTTTGTTGAAATCTGCTATGCTGAGCTGGAGATGTTTTTTGTAAACACACACTAGTACAATTGCAAACTTGCCACTTGAGTCGTGATAAATAGTGTTTAGCTCTTAAAACTCATAGTTTCAAACTATTTGAATATCCAAACATTTTAGAGTCCTGGTTATATTTAATTGCCCTTTTTTCATGTTAGCTTTACATTGTTGTTACAATACAGAAAAATGTGGTTGGTTGTCACTTATGTTCCTTATCAGAGCTCTGTTTCGCTTTTGCTTCAATTCCAGACCTTTAACTCAGTTTTTAAAAAAGCAATGGAGCACGCAAAATGGGACGAGGATGTAAGGACTCGCGTGCACACCCTCACAGAGGCCATCACCTATTCAGTATTCCTGCACACCAGCCAGGGCCTGTTTGAGAGAGACAAGTTAACCTTCTTGTCACATACTGCCTTCCAGGTGAGGGACTGAGGGCCGCCTCAAAGGTGGGGCCCCCTGTCATCCTCATCAATCAAAGTACTTTTCTGCCCCCACATTAACTTCAATTAAAAGCAGTCAGGAGCACCATACGCTGCTATTGATTACCTCTCACAGCATCCCTCATGGCTGTGGCTCAGACAGTTGGTTCTGACAGGGGGGCTGGTTCTGATGGCATAATGTAATTATCTGTCATTGAGCTAACTGTTTTTATCTTCGAAATTATGCTGCTTTGAAAGCTGTCCTTCATACAACCTATTTTACATTCAGAGGTGCGTTTTCAACCTGTAGGAGTTCACCTAATCTCTGTACAGAGTTTTGTTGCAGTTTTCAAGTATTGTCTGGATGACTGAAAAGAAATCAATACAACATGGATCATTACAAACTGCTCTTGGTCCTTCCCCTCAGATTCTGCTCAAGAAGGGTCTGATAGATCCGCAGGAGTTTGACTTCCTGCTACGCTTCCCTGTGGAGGCCAGCAGAGTTAGCCCCGTGTCTTTCCTCTCTCCTTACGCCTGGGGAGCCATTAAGGTAATTAATATAACAAACTTTATTTATATTGCATCTTACAACTGCTTTGGGTAAAAAGTGTTTAACAACCACAAAACAATCAGTCTTATCTGTGAAAAGGTGATATACAATATTCACATATTTTCATTTATCCAACAAGTGACTTTTAAAACTCTACTTATTAAGCAAAAAAACATTAGAAAAACATTTCACAAACTTCCAGATAGCAGCTGAGTTCAGAAAATTGGTGCTAATACAGCAAAAACATGTTCAATTTTTGATTTTGCTGTATTTGCAGGTGATAGGCCAAGCATTATTTTGTATGTAGTTTAAATATATGGTACATCTGATTCAAACTTTCAGAGAAAGCCTTTAAAAGCATGTGAGAACAGAGGAGATAAAGCATTGGTTACTTGTTCTATTATTTATAGCTACATTCAGATTGGCTGTGAATGGTTCAAAAACGGTTGGTGTGGGCATTTATACAAAGGCTTGATGAGATCTAGACTTGAGAATAGAAGTATATGGATTTAAAGCTCAAGGTCTGCAAAGGAAAAAAGGTAATCTAATAAGTTCAGATATTTCTTAACAGAAGGGAAGAGGTCTGTATACACCTAATAATAAAGTTGTATTTTGATTGACTGATTCTCAAATTCTTGTTGATTGGTTGAATTTCTGTAACCTGACACACCAGACGAACAGTTCCATATATATTCGCCACAGAAATATTCCACCAGTCCATCTGTGAAAGAGCCCTTTGAAAATGTTTTCAGGGGCAGAACCTTCAAAAACAACAGCAGCTGGTGATTGGACGATCATTTGCCTCATCAAGCAACGCTGCCACAGCTTGTGCAGTTGTTAGCCATTAGCTTAAACTTTTATAGACTATCATCTTACATTAAGTGATACCACACAGGTGTACCATTTAACTTGTATATGTGACATGAACCTCGTCAAAGATATCCCCACCAGTAACTTTCTGAGGAGACCATATTTTGCCAAGTATCACTAAGTAACCATGACGACCATACACTAACCAGCATGGTCCGCGGAAGACTTCTGCATCTCTCCCAGTTTCACAGCACTGATCCCTGCTTGGAGAAGAGTAAAAGCATGATTTCTCGTAAAAGAAGCTTCAAGTGATGTTCTTTACTCCTCTTTCAAAGAAAAAATTGAGTCCAATTCTGATTAAAAGAAAAAAAAACGTAGATATTGAGATCACTTCAGAAGCCACCATTGTTTTCAAACATGCAGTCACTTCCTGTTGTCGCCATGTCACGTCCTAAGGCCCCCCTCTCTTCCTTAATTGGGCTGTTAAGCGTTTAGTCGAGTGAAGTCATTGGGACAATGGAAGCCGGAAAGACGGACATGCAGGATTTCAGACAATGAATCAGGCAGGTCTGTCTGCTCTACAAGGCTAGAATTTCTGATTCAAAGGGACAAAAAAAACAAATTTGAAGCATTATTTTGAATTGAACCAAAAGTCATCTCACTCTGTTAAAAGTGTTTTATTTTTTTCAATGTTTTTCATGTTTTTCAATAAAACACATATTCTTGAACAATAGTTCCACATTCATTAAGAGTAAAAGTTTATTAAGGCTATCTCTTTGCAGTAAAATGTATTGGGATACTTCAGGAACGGACCACTCAGAGGCAGCACGTCTACTGATAAAAAAAAATATTTGTATCGCCCTGCACTTATGTGTTTGTAATTTTTATGTAAATGACTTTGGCTGCATTATTTTGCATGACAAGTGCTAAACAAAGAAAGTTTGATTAACTGATTCAAAAGGACTGATCCAGCTACCAATCTCTTGGGGACTTCCAAAGCAGTGGAACACAGAGGAAACTTGGTCATTATTGAAGACTTTTGAATATCTATTACTCGGTCATTTCTTACAAGTCCCATGTCCTGGTGTGTTTGACTGTTTGCACCATGTCTTGAGTGTCTATCAAACTAGGATTTGATTTAAGTTTTAAACAGGAAAATGAAAAATTTGGCCTCTGTAGGAGATCAGATGCAGCTCTTTTTCTCTACCCACTGGAAACGCTAAGATCTGAGGGGGCAGATGGACTACAGGAGGCTGTGATCATGAGCCTTGTGCTGATTGCTTACCCAAATTATGCATGATTGGAGGGGGAGGGGGCTACAAACTGAGGAGCTGACTTTAAAAACAGTCATGGCATCTGCCTGTGACAAGCAGGAAACACACATCGGTAGGCTGTTTAGCCACGACATAATAAACAACAGGAAGTGAAAAACTGAGCATTTTATGGACATTTTCTTGAAAGAGTCAAAGCACTTTTCTCTGTGAACTGTAAAAGGTGGTTTAGGTTTAGTAATAAAAGGTGGTTTAGGTTTAGTAATGGGTGTCATGTTCTTCTGCTCCCTAGGTCCCCTCTAACAATATAAAAGCAAAGAAAGTTGCTTTAGCAGGACATGGGACCTGTTAAATAATTTTGTCAGCTTTAGCAAGTTTTCTTACTACAAATTTCAATTTGCATGTAGACTCTCTCAGCAATGGAGGACTTCTGTGGACTGGACAGAGAGGTGCAAAGCTCACCAAAGCGCTGGAGGAAGATTGTTGAGTCCAGCTGCCCAGAAAAGGAAAGACTACCCCAGGACTGGAAGAACAAAACCTCTCTCCAGAAGCTCATTATCCTTCGAGCACTCCGTCCTGATAGGATAACATACAAATTATGGTAAGTAGACCTGTCATTGAAATCTTTTGTCAGTACTGTCTATAGCTTAACTTTTCCTCAATGTTACCTTGCAGGGACTTTGTAGAGGAGAACATGGGAACAAAGTATGTTGATGCCGTCAGGCTGGGATTTGACAAGATGTATGAGGATAGTAGTCCATCAACGCCCATGTTCTTTATCCTCTTCCCTGGTGTTGATCCACTCAAGGATGTGGAGAGGCTAGGTAAAGTATTTTGTTGTACTTATTGCCAGTATCTCATAAAGAGCCTGTGTTTTTTTTTAATATGCCCCTGAGTGATCTCTACATGTCTCCTCTGCAATATATTTATGGCACCAGCAGCTGCCTAAAATCTCTTGGTCCCTTATGCCCCCGAAAGGACCTGCCATTTTTCATCAACACTTTATGCCCATTTGCTGATGGTAGAAAGCCCAGTGCAGAACAGGAACACTAGAATAACTGCAGAGTTGCTGACAATGTGGTGCCAAGCAGCACTAAACTGATCATTTAGCACAGACTTGGCCTGTGAACCGGGGCCCACATGGAGAAAGAAGCCTCAAAGGGACAGGAGCTCCAACAGAGCATCTCAGACAGACATACTCTTAGAGAGCCTGCTTCGTGAGCGAACATCAGTAATTGTGAACACGCCCATGAAGTCTTGAAAAGTGAATGTATGAACCTGATTTAAGGCAGGATATTACCTCTTTAACACACATAAATGTTCTGATTTTTTTCTGTACAGGATTGAAGCTTGGATTTTCCATTGACCAGGGAACTCTGCACAACATCTCTCTGGGTCAGGGCCAAGAGGAAGTAGCTGAGAGGGTCCTGAAAAGTGCTTCTAAACTTGGACACTGGGTCATTCTGCAGGTAGGATGCTTTTTTGTTTAGTAAATATTATCTTGTTGTGACTCCAGGCAGCCTTTCCAGCCAGCCTATAATGCACCTAATGATATTATCTCACCCTGTGAGCGAGAGAAATAAACTCAATTTGGTTCAATAAAAACTATAATTGGCTGGATCGGCTCCATAAATGCCTCTTTTAAAGGAGAAGCCTGCAGCTCAGAGAGTCATTGGAGAGTTTCTCGCTCATTTAGAATACAACAGGATAGTTTGTCAAAGGGTATTTACACATGGACACAAGTATAGAATGACAGGGATATTACTTCATCAACTAAGATCAAAACCTAATAATCTTCGGTAATTCCTGACTATTAATACAGAAATAGCAAAACAACACCATGAAATGTATAACATAAACACAAACTAGCATGGGGTGATTTTTTTCATTTGTAGATGGTCATATTTTCAATTCCTGAACATTTTATTTAGTTGAAGTGGTTGAATGTGGTGCTTGATTAATTTCTGACTTCTCAGAGAAGCTCAGTGAGCTGGCTCAAATTCATGTATAAAGATGAACTAAGTGTGAAATTCCTCTTTTCTGTTTACATGTAAATCCAGCAACAACAGCATTTTCAGTTTAAAACAAGTTTTTGTAAAATTTCTTAGATATTTATGTTTATTTGTTCTATGAAAGGTGGTCTAATAAATTTGCTAAGCACTGTTTTTTCAATGTGTGTTACTATCATAATTGTGATTTTGATTGAGTGAGCAGCCCTAACACAAATGAACCTTTTCGTGGACTGCTCTATTTCATTTTGTAAAAGCC
The DNA here is from genome assembly GCA_036419115.1 of Scarus forsteni. Taxonomy (NCBI): domain Eukaryota; kingdom Metazoa; phylum Chordata; class Actinopteri; order Labriformes; family Labridae; genus Scarus; species Scarus forsteni. The sequence continues at coordinate 11,247,033 of JAZDUH010000111.1, read as the reverse complement.
AATACTATCTGTTTGAAACCCTTGTTTGTCTTTTGCTACGTGTTTTTGATCAGAATGTTCACCTGGTGGCACCCTGGCTGCCCTCTCTGGAGGCTTTATTAGAAACAACAGCAATGGACAGCCACCCAAACTTTAGGGTGTTCATCACTGGTGAACCAGCACCCAGTCCTGAGCAGCATGTGATCCCCAGAGGCATTCTGGAGAGCGCCGTCAAAATCACCAATGAGCCTCCCACTGGCATGAATGCCAGCTTACATGCAGCCCTCAACAACTTCAGCCAAGTTTGTTCCAGTTCAAACATATTTTGATTTCTCTTTAATTGGATTGTATTTCAACAAAGTAATGATGTGTCCCCTCTATTTATCTTTTTTACTCTTTTAGGATACTCTGGACATGTGCTCCAGAGAGCAGGAGTTCAACTCCATGTTCTTCTCGCTTTGCTTTTTTCATGCCTGTGTCACAGAGCGCCGTAAATTTGGTCCTCAAGGGTGGAACCGTCGCTACCCCTTCAGCACTGGAGACCTCACTATCTCTGCCAATGTGTTGTTCAACTACTTAGAGGCCAACAACAAGGTATGCTTACTGCAGCTTTTAAAAACATTTTGATGTTGTTTCATTTACAGTTAAAAGTTTTAATTTGTTTCCTTCCACCATCTTAAGCAGCTTAAATTTAAAATGATGATGGTGTTTGCTCTTTGCAGGAGCTTCATTGTCAGGCTTGGATGTTAAATTACTCGTGCACGCTCATAAAATCTTTTGTTCTGTTGTAATTTGTGAAAAATGTTCATAATCTTTTTGTCGCAAATTTTCTCTTATGAGTACACAACCTATAATTTAGCTTAATTTCACAAAGACAAAAAATCTATCCTTAGGGAGCTGCACCCCTCACAACTCCTAATGCTTCTCTCCTACAACTCCTATTACTCTGGTCACAACCAATTATGTCTCTGAGGTATTCTGCCCTCCAAAAATGAATGTCCTTCATTATGTTAACCAAACAGTAACCTGTATGTGCGTATACAGAGAATTCATTAGGAGGGCAATGAAGCGTAATCCTAAATGTAATTACATGCAGCCAATGTGACAGTTCACAACGCTACATAAGTGATCACTGCAATTAGAGCTGATGAAGGAAGCAATTTGCAAAACAATACAGGTACAAATGGTTGTGAACCTCCAGCTTTTGTAATTTGTTATGAATCACAGGTTCTTTTCTTCCTCCTTCACCCTCACGGATCATAATCTCCTACTGCGAGAAAGACTCTTCTGTCATACATTAGATCAGTGTGTGTAAAGAAACATAATTCTCTTACATTATCCTACCTTTATCTTCATTAGAAGAGCTCATTTACGGAGATTACATAGTTACTGCACAAAGTTACAAAAGAAGAATGAATCAGTGCAGGAAAAAATACTTAACAACGGGCTGTTAACACTTTTGTACAATAATCCAGATAAGAACAACCTTAAATTTGTGCCTTCAGTGTCTAGTTTAATTTATTTTAGTCATTCACATTGTGCATTGTCATATCAGACTGTGTTCATTTCAGTCCATGCAGATTCCCTGGCAGGACTTGTGTTACCTTTTTGGTGAGATCATGTATGGAGGACACATCACTGATGACTGGGACAGAAGACTTTGTAAGACCTACCTACAGGAATTCATGCATCCAAAAATGGTAAATTAGATAATAAAATTTTAAAAGGCATCACTTATTTACTTTGCTATAAATCAGATTTTGGTTACATTTCAGTTCACTAGGGTAAATGTGTTGAGAAGTTTTTGCTTTGTAGCTCAGGTAAAGGGTGCCCTCTTGGGATGGAAAGCAAAACTGCAGCAGTGAGCTTTGAATCTTTTTATCATGAATTTTTTTCCATCCTCAATTTGCTCTGTTTTGTGTATGTTTCTCCAGACTCTGCTCCACTTTTTTACCCGCTAATGTTTTATGCAGAGTTTGCAGGATCTTAACTGTGTGAAAGTTGATAATCCAATTTAGGGATTTGTTGCTAAAAAAAAGTTTGAAAATGTTTTGAAAGCCAAATCACAAGCTATTGAATCCTATAGCTTATTTGTTGTCAAAATGTAAGTTGGTGTCTTTTTAATTGATGCTGGTGTGCCATTTTTTTCAAACTCAACTATGCTAAGAGTCGGCTAGTTTACTCATTTTCTCCTGCTTAGTTTCCACCCAAACTTCAGGATTATACCACAGTTTTAAGGAGTCATCCACAAGTGCTCATTATTTTGGCAGCTAGTTATAGAAAACTTAAAGACAATTTAATTATGTTTTTGCACATGAGACATTTTTCAATTAAGATTTACATTTGCTGAAAAAAACCTCTTTAAGCTGACATGATTAGCCAAATTTTACACTTAAATCAATGCTTTATAGAGTTCAACTGATTCAAGTTGGAAATTACAGTGATAAAAATTTGCCTTGACAAAATTTCCCTTGACGTTTGACTATTGCACCAATACAACCAGTAAAAAATAAATATGTTATGGAACCTTAAAATATGTTAGGAGGTTCTTAAAATACATTTAATACTGAAAATTGTTTTCTGTCCATACCCTGTACGAGGTGATTGTCTAGCTCTATGCTATTCTGCACTAATTAAGTGAATTTACTTTTTCATGAGAGTTTTTTGTTTTCTACCCACCAGACGACTGATTAACCCTAAGCTTTTAGAAGCAGCTATATGCCACTATTTCTGAAAGAGTAACTGATTCAGACAATCAAACACCGATCAATGAAATTTCAAAATGTTTACACTTGTGGTGGTGTGAATCATGTCAGACCTTTACTCAATCAAGAGCTGTTAATATTACGAGGTTGTCTTAGTTGAGTTAATAAAACTGTGTGCTGTATCCAGCTGTACTTTATGTATATCTGCACATTTTGAATCCATAGTTTGAAGGTGAGCTCTTCCTGTGCCCTGGGTTCATGGCCCCTCCATTCATGGACTACAGTGGTTATCACATCTACATAGACGAACATCTCCCCCCTGAGAACCCCACTCTGTATGGTCTTCATCCAAATGCTGAGCTGGAGTGCCTCACTGTCACCTCAGACAACCTCCTGAGGTCTCTGCTGGAGCTTCAGCCCAAAGACTCTTCCAGGGGAGAGGGGCTCGCTCAGAGCACAGAGGAGAGGGTGAGGGGGCACAAAGCATCATTGCAGAGAAGAAATTAAACATTAACAAGATGAGCAGCGTTATCATGTAAACTGTTTCCAGGTTAAATCTGTCATTGAAGATATCCTCGAGAAGCTTCCAGATGAATATGACATGTCAGAGGTCATGTCAAAGACAACAGAGAGGAGCCCGTACATCCAAGTGTGTTTGCAGGAGTGTGAGCGCATGAATCAGCTCTTAGCTGAAATCAGAAAGTCCCTACATGAACTGGATCTTGGCTTGAAGGTACACTCATCAAAATACATACTTTACATATTATAATATACAGCGAAATTGTAAGAACAAAGTTTTCTTTATCCTCAGGGAGAACTCACAATCTCATCCCGTATGGAGACTCTGCAGTCTGCCTTGTTCAGTGACGCTGTACCAGATTCTTGGGCCAGACTGGCTTATCCCTCCACTAAAACACTGACACAGTGGTATCTCCTTTTTACCAATAATCCTCCATCTACCTGCCTAAACTTATCTGTGTTTTTCCCCACTACACTGTTATTTCCTGCAAAATTTCAGTTCCAACCCCCGACAGTGTCTTACTGCATGTTACTTCCTGACGTTGTAAAAGCTTATGACATACCATGATGTACTACACATTTCTACAGGTTCAGTGATCTGATGTGTAGCTGTCGAGAGCTGGACAGCTGGACTCAGGATTTGGTTCTTCCTGCAGTTGTTTGGCTCTCAGGACTCTTCAATCCTCAGTCTTTACTCACTGGTGAGGTTAAAATGATAAAACTAGATGGAGAGATCTACATATGAATATGAATACTCATTGCAGACTTTTTTCCAGCTGTTCTGCAAAGCATTGCTCGAAAGAATGAGTGGCCCCTGGACAAGATGACTCTGACTGTGGACGTAACAAAAAAGACAAAAGACGACTTTGGACACCCCCCACGGGAGGGGGTCTACATTCATGGACTCCACATGGAAGGTTAGAGTTATGTGGCACTATGAGCCTCCTGTTTATGCAGTTGTTATGGGGGTTTTTTTCCCCACGGTATTTTTTTAAATGTCTAAATAAGCATGTCAGGGGGTGCTGGTGGGCAAATGCCTGAGTGACTTTAGCAGTTGCTGCTCAGGTTGTAACTTTTTTTTCTTGCAAAACATTCCCCACTCTCTCCTCGATCCTGCCCTTTCATTTGCTCTATATAAATGCACAATCTCTCCTCACCCCCAACCCCCTTTTTTTCATGTGACATGTCCTGTGTGCTCTCAGGAGCTTGCTGGGACACTCAGACTGGACTCATCTCAGAGGCTGTTTTGAGGGATCTGACTCCAGCAATGCCAGTGTTATATGTGAGAGCTGTGCCTTCAGAGGAGCAGGAGCTCAAGAATACTTACCAGTGTCCTGTCTACCGCACAAAGCAGCGAGGACCCACCTATGTGTGGACCTTCCACCTCCGAACCAAACAGCCCCCTGCCAAGTGGATTGCAGCTGGAGTAGCTCTGCTGCTGTCAGTCTGATCATGCTTAATCACGTTATTCTGCAAATAATGTTAGATACTCTGTTGTTATTAAGAGAAAAGGGATTTTTATTACTTTTAAACTCATTTATTATTGAACTTTTGTCAGGATATCAGAGGGTAACATTGTTACAGTCGGTAAATCAATACATAAGAGTTTCAAATGTAAAAATAAGGTTAAATTGTTGAAAATAAGTTTGAACGTAAACACAAGCTTTAGTAAAGTACAGGAAAAGAATGAACCAAATGTAAAGGAATAACAGTTATATTAATAATAAAATAATGATAACAAAATAATAATATTAGACAGGGACTGTAGGAAGTAACTCATCATGAATTAAATAATCAGTCAGTCAATAAGTAATGTACCTTTACTTTTCTTGTTAGGCAAAAGTTTTAATCTGTATATTGAATTCAGAAACAAAGACATACATGTTTGGGAAGGACTCAGACTTTGAGTGTTTTTCTCTATTAATATGAAATTTTCCAGTATTTTTTTTTTGTCAAATTTGCTATAAAGTCAGAGATCCACTCTTAGATTCATAATAAGTGATGGTGATGATGCCATTGGCTTTAGTGTTTATAGTTTGGTAACTTTTGTCATAATCAAAATTCCCAACATCATTCCAAAACTTGGTTGTGAGGGAGCAATGACATAATGAATGTGACTTTGTCTCAGACTGCACTGAAATTGTACATTTTATATCTACATCTGCAAACACTGAAATCACTGCATTCCATGAAGAAATATTTTATAAAATTTTAACAAGAGCTTGATTGGATTTTATTAGAAATGCAAAATTGGCATTATATTATACTGTCCAGCTGTGAATTTCAAACAGCTTTATCTTTTTTTGGCAGTAATACAGTATTATGTCATGTCATGACATCAGGTTACTTTTTTATCCTGTTTTTTAATGTATTAATTATTCTTTAAACAGTAATGCTCTTTTAATCTGGTATCGCTTACAAACCTGATAACACTGTAGTGAACCAGGGCCAAACATGACCTCAGTGTGGCCACAAGGCAGTTTCAGGTATTGATAAATTGAAAACATGAAGCAAACATAATAAAACTTGTCACAAAGCTTTGGTCTGCATACAACTCCATACACTAAAACCAAATGGATGAAATAAATATATGTATTTGTAATAACCGACGATTGGTATATTTGTGAGTGGCAGTTAATAATTGGCTGTAGCTGTGCACTTGAGAAATACTCCATTCATGTTAAAGAGAAAGTGAAAAAAAAGGTAACACTCATATAAAGACTACACAATTTTAAAGTTTATTTGATGTAAAAAAAAAACTCATGACCAAAGAAGAAACTTTGACCCATAAATAAAAGAAAATCTCTTCATTATCTGACAGCCTTTTTTATTCCTGTTTTTTTATAGTTTGCAATAAATCCGGCCTGAATTCAAAGCTGTACTGTGCTACAAGTATATTTTCCAATTATTTTTCACAGATTTCCACCCATTACTTTCTTAAGCCTTCACTGAAAAAGTGTTGAAATTAAAGTGTTGAAATTAAGCATTTTATATTAAATCTGTTTCTATCAATGGTGTTTCTATTAACACATGACTATAGTAATACAAATGTTCCACTAATAAAAACACTTGATAAATGAATATGTTTTTGCTCCTTTCATTCAATCATAAACCGTGTTAAGTATGTTGTTCAGAATTTTCCACTCTGTAATAATTTGGCTGTGGGGATGAAATGACTTTGGTTCTCGGGCTACCAAATTTGCCCGCCCCTGTAGTGTTGCACACGTGTGTCCTTGTTTTAGATCATAAGATAGTGTAAAAAGGAGTGCGTTGCACATTGGACTCTGCTGAACCTGTTGTGTCTGTGTCCCACACTGTTGAGCGTCTCCCCTGAGAGGCCGCAGTCTGGCCATGATTTGTTGGGAGCTTATGTCTCCATTTTCCAGCATGTAATTCTGGATTGGGAGCATATTTTATTGGAAGGTCAAGATTAAAAAAGCTCTCCGGCTGCCCTCTACTAACTGAATGATACACAATGCCGTCTGGAGGGTTCCCGGACAGAATTCCCAGGAGATGATGTGCGTGGTGGCTATTGACTTTTAAATGAGGTGCATTTGACATTGACCTTTTGTAGGGCAGAGACAGAATACTAACAGACTAGTGTAATTCATCCAGCCGGGCCTGTGTGGGGAAACCTATTCAAAGGCACTGATAGTGCTCTATGAGAAGGAAACACATCAGATTACCCATCCTTTATCTGTCTGTGCTCTCTGTTAGCATCTGATTAACTTTATACCAACCAAATCAAACCCCTAACTCCCATAGAGTCTGGAAAACAAAGGCAGCGCATATGAACTGTTTCCTGTTGGAACCAGTTTGAGTGAAGACGAAGATGCTCTGACTAAAGTTTGAGTCTCATTATGCAGATTTACTGAAGAAGTGCACAAAAGATTTATGTTCTGTAGGTATGATGTCTTCCAGAGTCAAGGTTAAATTATACAACACAATTTTTCATCCTTTAATAAAATGATGTCTCAAAGAAAAGCAAATTTTAAATATGTAAGAGTACAAGCTTTAACAAATGTCATTTGATTTCAGTTAGTCTTTCATAAATAAAGTGTGTTTGGACAATTAAAGACATTTAACAGAGAAATATATAAAACTTTCATAAAAAAGGTTTAAATTATTCTATAACATACCCCACCCAGAAGTGGAACCACAAATAGGAGAAAGACCTGCCTCTCTCTCTGTTGCTTGCTGCTTGCTTCTTCTTAATGTTTGTTCAATAGGCTCCCCTGCTGATGTCATACGGGGATACAACACATCCACCAGATTGGAGACTTACTAACAGGTGGAGGCAGTCCAGGGATCATGATCAGGCTTGTCTGTGTGGCTGTAGTCAACATTAGAGCACAGCACTCAAAAGCCAGAGTCTCATTCATTCTTATAGATCGACCAATGGTTCTCAAACGGTGTCCCAGGACAGACTGGTGTGCCATGGGGCAAGTCAAATTGGGGATTTGTTACTATGACAAACAATTTGGATCGTTTTTCAGATCAAAGATTTAAGGAATTATTATTTCCTAATCCTTCTCACAGTTAAGACTCATCATATCATTTTAATAACTGAGCTGCGAGCTGTTTGTTGACAAATTTGTAAATCATAATAAAACAGCTGTTTGACAAATGTTACTGTGCATGAGAACACAAAATGATAGTTACAGAGTGATAAGACACTGACACACATTTCAGAGGCTCTTTTCTATGGATGCAGATGTGATGGCTTGATTCCAGGTGTGCCTTAAACAGAAACAGTTGAAAACCTTTAGTCAGACATGACTCATGAGAATTTACAGAAAAATATCCTGGTCTTACTGGAACTAAGCCAGAGGGGCTTATAGGCATTCTAAATTTAATATCTGAGTGAACGGTAAGGCAAGAAACTTCAAAAATATGTTCAGGGGACATCCAAAGACCAGCGTTAACTTGTAAAAAATGAGACCTTTAATATGTAGAAACAACTTAATACTACTTAGAAACATTTAGGTGAAACAAAACAGTCATTCACTTACCTTTGTTTTAACCCTCGATGTTTAAATTTTGTCTGCAAACTGTTGGGTGTGTCTGGATTTCTTTGGAAAGAAGCATCAAGCAGCACAGTACTAAAACAACTGCTTAGCGTGCATTTTCTCAGCAGTTTCTGAAGTAGACACGGAGGAACATTCTGATTTTGTTGCAGCTCACACAGGTTCTGCTCTTGTGTCAGGCGTACCTCATGTGAAGAACACTGTTTGGTGCACATGGATGGCACCATACCTCTTTATGCGCACATCTGGATTGAGCTTTATATATTTTAAAGTTTAACCGTAAGTGTTTTCCCTCCTCTTCTCCCACAATATCCCTGACTGCTGCATCTTTATCCCCCAGATAGTTCAACCCTTTATCTTTTGTCTCTTTAAGACCCCTGCAGACAAGCCCAATCTGCTTTGTCAACATCAGCAATTAGCTGTTTTTTAACACAGCATTTCTTCAAGGATTCAGCATTTGAGTGCTTCTTTAGGACTTGACATGGACTGCTCTTACCAAACCAAAAACAAAACAAGAGAAGCTGTCAGTAATGTGTGGGACTTTCAACACTTTACCCTCCTCATTCTTTCATTATGTCTAGAAATGTTAAATCTGTTTCCAGAAAGATATTTTGATCATTTATGTTCATATCTGTATAAACTGAAAGCCCCTCTGTCAATGTTGGCCCACAGAGGATAATGGCACAGATTTGTCCACCTTTCTTGATCTCCATCTGAGCTTTCTCTCAGAGTGACATGTTCAGCATTAGAGGGGGAACATGGCTGGGTCTCTGGAGGGTATAATGCATGTGTCAGTCCAAAGGAGCTTATTGAGTGTCAGAAGAGAAACTTGTTTGTCATCATGTTGGAGCAGTTACAGCAGGTGTAATATTATCTTCTTAGATAAACCTGATCTTTAGATGTAAGAACTACAGCCGCTGAATCACAGATATTTTTTGTTGATAGCAATCGTCTCTCTAATGAGATTTTTCTCCAACACTAATAACTACTGTTGCTCTTAATTCCTCTGGCTGCAGACACATGCTGTATTGTATTACATGGGGGGAAATGAAGACGTGGTTTCCTGTAGTTTCTCTTCATCTGCCCTCTCTTCCTCTCATTAGCACCCCACGGCAGCTAGCCAGTCATTTGGTGACAGGGAAATGATACAGTGCTGGCGGTGTATGGGAGGAAATGGCATGGTACGGGGCGCAGAGCAGCGGGGGGTCGTGCCACAGATAGTCATGTTAAAGGCCAAGCAGGACACCTGGTTAAAGACAGTAAGGGCATCTGGGTCACAGCTCCAGCTCACTGCTCTGAGAGCAGAGACATTTTGTACTCATGGCTTTATTATCATTATTATCACCCCTCTTTTTATCCCTGATTTATGTGAAGAGCAGCTAATTGAATCAAATGCAGACTACAAATGAGAGGCATAGCTTAGTTACACTCACTACATTAATGGTTTACAACTGGAGGGTCAAGGTCAAAAAGAGGCCATGGAGTTACCTGCATAGGGTCACAAAATGGGCCTGGTGTTGTCACAGGATTTTGACTTTTTCTTTTGAAAAACAAAACTGGTATTTATTTCTCAAATTCTCTTGAAAAAAAAAACATGTCTGTGTTATGATGAGGAAAATGGTCTAATGTATGCAAGTATGTTTTCAAAGGGCTTTGGTAATGGTGCACTTTATTTGTCCTGTCTCAGTCTTGCTTTACCTCATCTTAAGTCCAAAACGCAGTTTTTCCTTAACGTGAATCTTATTCGTTTAACCGTCAGAATTCTGGGTTGTGATATTTAACTCCTCAGAGAGGCCCCATTACCTGCATATTGACCAACTGGTCAAGAGGAGAGGTAGATTACCCATCTGAATACTATGCTCTCTATTGGTTGAAGCTGAGAAACAAAGAGGATGATGACAGATGAGGTTATGACAAGAAAAAGGCAGAATGACTGAGCAAGAAGCCAGACCACAGAGAACTCTGAACAGATGTTGGTAAGAGCTTTGGGAGATGTGTTTAAAGGTTCTGGGCCTTAATTATAAACCAAGTATTGTGTAGACATTTAAAAGGTGTTTATGGTTTTGATTTATTGTAACCCACGTCTCCTAACCCACCTGTGCCTCCAGGGCCAGCCACGGGGCAAGAGCCTTTTCTTTAGAAAGCACCAGACAACTGGACTCGAGTCATAGGGACCCGGACTCGAGTCGACTTGAGCCGCTACTCGACTCGGACTCGGGAGGTAAAAACTCGAGACTCGACTTGGACTCGGGAGAAAATGTCTCCAGACTCGACCTGACTTGAAACAACATGATTTGGAAAATTGCACGCACTCAGGCTTTATATGAAGAGCCAGACAGGAGATATACGCCGCTCTTTCCTTTCAGGCTCACTTTATTGATGCTCCATTCACAGTACACTTGTCCGTCACTTATTATTGTCCCGCACACGACACAGTACTACACACATATGTTCCTACCACACACCCACTTCTGCTACAGTGATGATCAGTGGGCAGGGTGTCTTCTCTGCCCAAAGTTATTTTCTTTGCATATAAAGAATTTCAATCAGGTGGAAAACGAAGACACGCCAAGTGCACGACCTGCAACGTTTCGATAAGTGAAAAAGAGGGCACAACATCAAACTTTATCTGCCATTTGAGGACACATGAGGCCAAGAAAGTGAAACCTGCAAACATTAGCCAGATAGCTAATATTCCTGCCAGAGGTCAATATGGCAGGAACATTAGCCTGACCTGTGGTCAATATGAAGCTAGCAAAGCTAACATAAGTAAAGAGGGTGTACGTGTGTTGTATGTGTGGGAAGATAAGGTTTCTGTCCTCCAGATGAAAATCTGAGTGCTGTTTGGGTGGACTGGGGAACAATGGTGAGGGACTCCACCCGTCATAACCTGTGACTTGACTCAACTTCACTTTACAGAACCTGTGACTCGACTCGACTCGACTTGCTCACAACAGAAAAAACTTGGGACTTGCTTGAGACTCGGATCAAATGACTCGAGACTTGCTTGGGACTCGGATCGGAGGGACTTGGGCAATTGTCTGGAAAGCGCTGCCTCAAACATCAGTGTATATTAAATATATTGATTATTAAAACCACTTTAGACTCTGTGAAGTCACAAAACCTAAAGCTGTCAGCACTTTGACACCAACCAATGAATTTATTACCAAAAAACACATTGTAACTTAATTTAGAACAAAAATATTTGTGAAAATTATCCAAGTGAGAAGTTTATGAATAAATAATCATGTTCCTTATTTCCTGTCTGCTGTAAAATATCCCCAGCACAAATCTTGAAGCATTTGTCATAAACTGTAGTTTAGTGTTTGAACGGTTTAAGCCAGTTAAGTCACTGATGATCTTGTCTGCTTTTTGAACCTTTTAGATGTTTCAGTATTGTTTTCTATCTATTTCATACCCAAAAAACTTCTCACATATTCTTCAAACTTCATTCTGCAGTGCATCAAGTTTTGATGAATAAAAGTGTAAATAACGGCAAAGACATATCTGCTATTTTGACTAAAAAAATGCTACTTTTCAAATAAAAGGATATGCACATGCAGTACCTGTTGTGACCACAGGGTGGCAGCAGTGTTGCCTGAAGACAGTAAAGTCTTACAGTTTTTCAAGAGGGTGAGTAAAAGGGGTCTAAAACCTTTATCAAATAAGAGCGTTACAGTTTTCAAAGGAAGAAATCCAACTAACTTTAATAAAAGTAGATTAGCTCTTAGAAGAAAACATGCATTCGTTTAATGCTCTCCCTTTGTTTTGACTTTATATTGCTGTTAAAGTATTTTTTGCGTGTGATGTACACCTTATGACATATTTTACATCAAATATTCCTTTGAACTCCTTCAAGTAAAGAACCACTTCTGTTAATGTCATTGTTCCCTTTGAGGGTTTAGACATTTTTGCCGTAATGATACTTTTCAATTGATATTTCATTTGACATGTGACACATGATGTACTTCTTTACTACGCGAGTGAGGACTTATTTTCTGTACAGATTTATTTTCTTAGAAACTTTAACCAAAACAGGAATTATATTTATCTGCGTCAACAAAATAATTGACCTGTTTTGGTTCAAAAGGATAACTGCAGAGAAACCTAGTATCTCTGCAATTTTTATTATCACATGCTTTCAATTTTGCAGGACAAATGTTAACTGTTTTGAATACATATTTTCTAGCAAATCCTTATAGAATATTTTTTTACCAGTATTTTGATTCTTTATGATGGCACAGCAACAAAAAAGATAGCATTTTATAAATTATTTATATTTTCTTGACTGCGCTGATATAAAAAGATTTCTTTTACATATTTAGGAGATCAGAATGGTTCAATATTGGCACTTTTCACATATTATTATCAGTGACATTAAGCATACAAAGTGGCATATAAAGAGTTTAAATCCTGAGAGTAATCAATCATTTCTGCTGCATATCATCATCAGGTATTCACAAAACTAAACCTAGTTTTTGTACTTAGTATAAAAAGTGTCATCAGTGCAGCCCTGCTCAAAGCTGTTCATGAAAACAAACCATCTTTACAACGACCACATGAAAAAAAATAGTTTATTACACACACAGTGGACTCTGGTGATCAGTCCATGGTTTTCCATTTCATACAGATCGACCAAATCAGTGCATGTCTGAAAATCAAATAAATAATTCTAAACCTAATAAACATCCATATCCAGAATCTGAACATAACTATACATATAAACAACTGTACAATGCGCATGATACAAATGACATTACAAGTCAGGTAATGGCATCTTCTCTTCATGTAGGATTGATTTTGAAATCCATAATACACAAATAAGTATTGAAGAATACAGTAAAGAATTAAAACAAAAAAATCATCATTACGTTACTGCAGTGGTTCTCAACTGTTGTGGGTCAGAGAGCTGTTTCAGTGGGCCTGCAATGTTTGGACAAAGATAAAGACTGTCCAGGATGTATGGAAGCCCTGAGTGGACAAACACACAGAACTTTATTATGCATTTCTACTGTCTTCTTTTAGATCTTAACTTATTTGACTTGACAGTTTTGGATAACAAAGCTGAAAAACTAGTTAATGTACTCAGACCTCAGCATGTCAGTGAGGAGGTGGTGAGGGTCCTGCTGTTAAACCAGCTGAGAACCACTGCCTTACACAAACCTGACATGGTCTAACATCTGAAAGGTTGTCATTGGAATCCTTTAATACTTCATACTTGATGAATCTCCTATGACTACATACTGTACACAGTTTGACTACCTTTAGTTTGATTTCAGAAGGTGCTTCAGTATGGCGGTGATGCTCTATTGCTCTGAGAAGAACGTTTCAGTCATGACACACACATCTCCCCCTGCTCCGTTTACCGAGGGAAAATTCAGACCTACAGCTTAAAGCCATTAATGCTTCCTCCTTTGAGACCTGCTTCGGTGTCAGAGATGTTTGGATAATCACACATTTTCTTTTAATGAAATGTGACCCACACACTGCAACATGATTCACTAGAATACACAAACAGAAAGTCAGTGGAGTAAATATCCCAGATTATGACGTAACTGCAGACCTGCTAGCAGAAGAGAGGAGCAGGTCTGTCTCAGGAGAAGGAGGATTTTGATTCAACTGAGTATTTAACAAAAATGCTGAATAAGTTAGAGCTAAGGGTGATCTTTTACTGTCAAACTAAAGGATACATGTTTTGTGTTTATCTGCTATAGAGGCTTAGAAATAAAGATTTTGCTGAACATTGAAATTCAGAGTGGTATTTCAGAAAAACCAGTCGCTCGTGGTCTAGGCGGTAAACATGTTTAGTTAGTCTGTGCGATAAGATTCTCAGACCACTGTATCAGAGGAGGTCCACGGCTTCATTTGACCGATTGTCTACAGCAAAAATTACAGCAAAGCTTTTAGAATAACAGCAATAAACTGAAGTTGGCGTTTCTATGATTTGGCACTCACACACTTGAATATGGCTTACGCGGGACACACATTTTTCACACATCAAAATACTGTTTACTCCTCTCCTGTCCCCTCTTTCATCCTCGTGTAATGCCTCACTTAAAACTCTGGACTTTATGGTCAAACAGAAATTGCATCAAGAAGAGTCTGCAATGTAAAAATAAAAAATGTAAAATGTCACAGACTGAAGTCCGTGACCTAAGAGTTTTTGTCAGCAAAGTGGGCTTTTTAAGCAGATTTTGATTTACAGCTGACCCAGGGACGCAACAGAGGAACATCTGGATTGTGTTGAACTCTGAGGATGTTTGTGTTTAGGAACTACAGAAATACTCTTTGGTAAAAAATGATAAAATAATCCTCACCAGAGTCTAAAAGTATAAAACATACATGTCATTTTTCACATAAAAGCCTCTGTGGTCATCACTTGGCTTGTTTACAGTTGTTTTCTGAAACATTTTGTTACATTTGGGAATATCTGCTTGAATAAGAATATTTCTGCTGATCCTCCACAGGGGGGAGCTGTTGAGTTATTAAACCAGCCCCACATCTGCAGACCAGTGCAGAGGACATCTCAGTATTGTGCTGCTGAGCTACTTTGTTTACTCTGTGTTTGTTTCATGTTTAACTGGATCCATTCAGACGTAAATGCTTGTAATATAAACTGACCAAAATGCCTCACTGTCTTACTTCTGATGCTGTTTCTGGAGGGAGCGGCTGCCCTGGTGGTCGGCCGAGCTCTAGCAGCCTTCCTCTGATTGTGGTCTTGTGTCCTGAGAGATAGATGAGACAGTGACAGAGTGTTCCTTGGCGTTCTGACTCAGTGTGTAGTGCAGAGAGAGGCTCTCTACGTACGAGGCTCGAGCCTGTGAGAGAGTTCAAACAGAGTCTCCTGATTGTCGATGATGTGAAGGTAATCAATGTAGGCTCGCACCTCTGAGCTGCTCTTCTGTGTGATCCCGTTACCTGCAGGGAAAAGACACATTTGACTTTCAACATAAGACGGTGCACACAGGACCACTTCTTGATCTGGATTGAGCATGAAACTACACACTGCATTGAAGACATCCTGTTGTTGATCTGGGTAAAGAGTCAAGACAGATGGTTGTCATTTATAATCACGTTGTCCTCGTCTTTAGATGACTTTTATACTCTGAGAGTTAATCATTTATTTTCTCAAATAATTCTTTCATGGCATCAAACAAACTGAACTTGTTTTGTGTTTGAAACGATCTGAGAAGCAGATAAAACAGACTGAAACAGAAGTGCTTGAAAGCAAAATCTTCTGCCAACACGTCTGATATTGTCACCTTTGCCAGTAGGGCTGTAGCGATACACTTATTTTCCGATACGATACGATACACGATATTCAGCTCACGATACGATAATATCATGATATATCACGATATCACAATATTGCGATATTCTACATTAAACTAGGAAAAACCTAGAGACAGTGAATATGTAACTTTTCTATTTTATTGTTATTGAAATATGTCAAATGCAGCGTTACATACATACACTTAACACAGAGTGCATCAAGTCAATTAAACTAATGTCGCAAAGAAATTTTTCCCTCTAACAAAGTGTTGAAATCAACCTAACCTGCAGTCCAGTTCAAACTGTAATCAAACCCATGACAAACGAAGAGCTTTGAGTTACTGACAGCACAACAGTGAGTTAAAAAAAGTGACATATTTCTCTTGTCGTTGTCTGAACTGAATAGTGCATGAAAAAAAAACACGTGCATACATCTTTACAAGTTGTATTTTATTCCCAACTCTGATAAAATATGAGTTTTTATTTTTACAAAAAATATCGATACTAAGATTTGAGATATCGATATTATATCGGGAGTCAAAATATCGATATATATTGCGATATCGAAATTTTTCTACACCTCTATTTGCCAGTGAGGTTATGATTTGCCAGTGTTCGTCTGTTTGTCTGTCTGTAAGCAAGACAGCTCAAAAACTTCACAGTAGATAAAACTATCAGGTCATTGCACATGGAAGATGATTAGCTTAAAATGTCAGAAATGCCTTCGTGGAGGTTTGTATGTTTGGAGAACTTCTTGTCTGCCAAGTTATGATCAAAAATGTATAAAATGGCTCTATCATGCAGTGTTAGCAAGTCCTTCAAGAAATTTCTGGATCTGGAATTAGACACCAGCCAAATCTCACTTCTCCCCTGTGCCATGTACAACTTTCCCTGAAAATTTCACCGAAACCTGCTGTGAAGTTCTGGGATATTATTGAAAATGTGGAGAACTGCACTATTTGGCAAAGTTCACATATCCTTTCAGAAATCCAGGATCTGAATCTTTTTTAGATCACCACCAAAATCTGATCATTTCTTCTTCTGCAATGACCAACCTTTCCTGGAAATTAAATCAAAATCCTTGGAGAACTTTTGAGTTATCTGCTCACAGATGGATAAACAGATCAGCAAACAAACAAACAAAAAAAACCCAACATGCAGTGTACTTCAAGGCTTATATTGAGTCATGAGTTTCAAATGAAGGATCAGAAACTCTGTATTTATTATAAAGGTCAAATTTAAGCACTTTTATCGTGCTTTATAATCTATTTCCACCACCAAAGCTGTGCTTGGTAACATATTTCTACAAATATATAGGCCTACACTGATAACTCATTTTACCTCCTTATAATATCAAAACAGATACATGGCATAAAAAAACATAAAAGCAGTCTAAAGAGGGTGACAAATTTAGCTAAAAAAGAAAGTCAATACAAAATAAACAACTAAACATATAACTAAACTTTTAATTAATTATGTATACAAGTATACATTTAAAACTGTTAAAAAAAAGCATGTCAGATATCTGCAGCTTATTGGTTAAAGCATATCATTCTTTAAAAACAGATTTCACTGCATTTATATCAGCTATTTCAGCAATAGAATTAGTTTTACAACAGTATATGCAAAATGCCCCAGACGTTTGTGTCCCTCTAAAATGAATAAACTTTTAAGATGCTTTTAATCAAAAGGAACTAATAACAACTGAGCTCTTCTCACATTTGTAAAATACCACAAATAAATTGGAGCATTTCAGAAATCAGTGTGGACCCTGCACTTGATCTGCTGACCAACCACTCTTCAGATCACACTCATAAAATCAGTCTATCAGACAAACTTTTGTCCAGTCTCCTCAGTCCACCACAGAGACACTGTATGACATTACATTTAAATGAAAAAGTACAACTCTGCTCCATTAATCTGAATGAATTACCTCAAAACCCTGGCAGAAGTTTTTTTTTCATCACAGTAACAATGAAGAGTGTGTCAAACACAACATCCCTAAAGCCTCAACCAAAAACCACGACCTAAGAGCTGAGACATGTTTAAAGTCTAAATCTGACTCAGATCTATTCTATTAAATGTAAATAAAAGTTAGACTGTGGGTATTTTCTGTTAGATTTAGAAGCAGACTTGGAGAGGAGCTGTGTGATGTAAGCACTGACCCATGTGATCTCTCTGACACTGTCGGATGAGCCGCACTGTCTCTGCAATCATGTGCTGAAAAGTAAAGAGACATAAACATCATTAAAGTCTTCAATTCAGATCCATCCAAACTGTTTTTGATGTGTTTGGTAAAACAGCATTTACATGAACTCACCAGCTTTTCAAAATTGACCAGGTTGTCGTGAAACGTCTTGTTGCCCTCGTGTATGAACGTGATATCTAAAAGTGACAAACACTTCATTAAAGTCCATCAGCAGGTTGTTAAACTCCTACACCTTCTTTTGTTTCTACAAGTTCGATCTGCCTGACAGAAGTGTGTTTCTAAGCGGCCTTCACTGGGAGCTACACTTACAGAATAATGAGCGTACCTTTCAGTAGCAGAGGAATAAAGGGGATCTTTGGCGCCTTCATCTTCTTGAAGGAGTCCCTGTAGGCTTTGTGGTTCAGCGACGGATCCTGTGAACACATTGTCAAAACCAATGAGTCCAATCCTCCAGGGCAGGCTGTGCATGCCTGTGCGTGCATACTCTGTTAGAGCTAAAGAACAGCTGCATTAGAGAGTACTGATCATCTAAAAAAAGGCCCATGTTTAATCCTGATGTGCAGAGAAAACACGATTTCCTTAACATCCAATAAACAACAGGCCTGTCTTCAAACACAACGGATCAATCCTCTTGTTTTGTTAAAAGAGTTACACTGAGCACATTAAAGGGCCAAAAATGAACATTGAGCAAGTTTCATAAAAATATAAAATAATTATTTCATTTCCTATTTTTACTGCATCACTTTTTTTTATAAATACTAAAAGATATATTTTCAGATACTTGAACCTTCATATGACAGTTTGAGTACATGATTCACTGATAGATATATATACATAGAAGATGTCAGAGGGAACTCTTTTTTTTCCTATTTTATTAAAACAGACTGAACTGTGTCTTTAAGTCCGAAAAGTGGACGCACCAAAAAAAAATGCCATAGAATCTGTTCAACAGCAACAAAATTTTTCACTAACTTTGGTCATGCCTACATATTCATTTGGAAGAAACAGACTGTGCATAGATCAGCACAGTCTGTGAAATGTGTAGGCTGATTGACAAAATGGTAAAAAGTACATATGTTTGTGTACTGTCAGCTCAGAAAAGAATTCCCTGTATTTATTTTTAAGCTATAACAAAAAAGCATTCATTCTCTGGATGAAGCTGTGTGATCTTTTGATTATAAAAATGGACTTGATGCACATCTGTTGACACTGTCATACTGCACGTCATCTCAACTGAACTTTAGATCAACCTACACCCATCCTTTGGCTGTGCTGTCGTAGTGTTTAAGACCATCGTTCATGCAGCGGCTCTGCATGAACCAACAACCAAATCAGTCAAGCCCTAAATTTCAAAAGCAGGAATACTCAGTAAATTTACAGGGGGCATGATATAAAAAAAACATTCACGTCCAGAAGAGGGAGAGAAGTGTATGTATGATATATATTTATCCTGAAGCTGTTTTTAAACCAGGCAGTAAATATGTTAATTTAGGCTGTAAAACCATCTGTTCTGTGGTTGCTTCTGTTGCTGAAATGGCCTTCAACATCTGTGTGTGCTTTAGTGAGAGTTGTCGGTGAAGTTAATTCATACCTGCACATGCACCTGCTCTGATATTTTGTGGCACATTGATACACTTGTCTCTTTTTATCGGTGATCTAAACAGCATGTCCGTATTTGTCCTTATGATTTTAAACCATCTTCTTGTCACCAGTATGCGTGTACAGTATGCGACATTACTGAGACATCTTCTCCAAATTGCTCTGAAGAACGTCTGGGGTTGAGGTCTTCCTTTTTAAAGAGAGTATACAAATGTTGATGTGTAAGCATGAGTTTCTCTTACCGTCATTGTCTCCAGCTCTGAAAACAGCTTTTTGAATTTCCCAGGAATTTTCTGAAAACACAAAATCATTTTTGTTGCAGGCATGATGTTCAGAAGATTGAAAGTTGCATGAAAGTCTTCAGATCAAAGTTATAATGGTTTACAAAAATGTAAAAAAAAAGAAGGCTGTAAAGAACATTTTTGTTATGTTAAACAAAAAAATGTATCAACATTATGTAGAAGCTAAAACAAAAAAAAAGTACTTTTGTGAAAAAAAAGTGACATTGTATTAAGTTAAACTAAAATCAAAGACACAATGTCCTTAGTTTTCTTCTTTTGTCACAAAGTGACAAAGACCAGCCCACTATAGTTTCATTAACATTTCAGTTTCAAGAATTCAGGGAATCGCTGACAGCAGAAGTGAAAAAGCTCATTTATTTTATACTGCAGTAGATGTTATGGGGTATTATTTAAAAGGGTGACTGAGATTTTTTAACCATAATGATACAGAGACAAAAATAAAACATTAACAAAAACAAACACCATTTGATAAAACACTAATCCTTGACAAGTATTTTAACAATTAAAAATAAACCAAATGCAAAACAACATTAAAACTGAAGCAAAATTGATAAACACAAAGAGCCAAGAAAAACCAAGATTAGACCAAAGAACGTTTTAATTATTTTATCTTAAACTTGATTCACATTCTTTAAAAAAAAAGTTCTTACCTCCCACGTGTGACTGAGTCTGCTCACCGCAGCAGCATTGAGGCCCATGATGATGGCAAAGAAACAGTTGAGGTTCCTCTGAGCTTTACAGCTGTTAGGGAGACAATTGAGGCATTTTAGTTAAAACCAGAGGAGCTGCACAGCAACATGATCACATGCAGCTTAGGGACTTGCCACTAGAGGGGGCAGCATTTCTATAGAAGACAATGTACGTTATGAACATGTAAGGCAAAAGTGAACCTCAATGAAGAACACCCAGAAGTATGTAGTCAGAGCTACTTACTGTGCTGCTATCTTGATAAACTTCTTGATGAGTTGGACTCTTTTGCAGAGCATCGGACATAAGAGCACCTCAGTCATCACCCACAGCTGGACTTCATCACAGCGCTGCAGCAGAAGCTCCAGTAACACTGTGTGCCCGCTGTTACTGTGGCGACTGAATGTGAAATAGACGAGTTCTTGCTAAAAACAAAACAAAAACAAATCATGATTATTCTGTCTTTTGCAGCTCCTGAGCCTCTTTCAAGAACAAAGTCAGGACCGTAACAGAGTAAGTAGCAGTGAAAATAGTACAGAAACATGGTTCTATAGTCAAATTATCTATCTATTTTTTTAAATTAAACAGCACTGTATGAATACACTTCAGCAAAAGTAACAGCGTTGCCACACACTTTTCAACCTCATATTCAAGACTTTTAAAGACATTTGTAAGACCTAAAAACATGGTATTGAATGAGTTTCAATTCTAGGTCCCATATTTTAAAGCTTTTAGTTTCATATCTGCAATGATCTGATATTTGTGTGAATTCACTGTGCAATATGACTGATGTGGAGCGAGAGTGCAGCTCAGTTGAGAGCTCTACATACACACAAATGCAGACACACATTCACAGCATTGTGCTCCCCTCTTACCTATATTGGGCATCTGTTGCTACCTATGGAGGCAGAGTAAATGGGATCTAATGATAAAAAAATTAGACCGTTTTTTATTTCCTACTTACATTAATGGATTATCTCATGTTTCAGATATTGTTTCTCCAATAATGCTTTCAGGTGACACAACTTTATTTCTCCCTCATTCAAATTTCAATTCACTAGTTAATAAAGCTAATATTTGTTTAACTGCTTATGCTGATGAGTTCAGATTAAACTAACTATCTAGGAACATTAAAATACAACAACATTATTTTCAATGGTATCAAGTCATACATCAAGAACCTTTCTTAAATTTCAATTGTGTCTGTTAAGATGCCACAAGTGTCAAATGAAAAATTGTTGGGAATTATCATTGATGTGACTTTAAGTTTGAAAGAACAAATTGACAGGGTTAACAGAAAAACAAGCAGATCTATTGGTATATAATAAGAAGGGTTAGTCATCTGGTCACCACAAATAGTCTCCTCAATAAATATTTTTGTGTATTTCGTTACCAGTTTGTTATAACTTGTGAGTAACTTTTTCCCCTCTTTTATTATGTTGTATGTACATACAGTATAGCATTGTGTATACTTAATATACTTTAGATGGAGGCTTCAAATAAGCCCTTTGGGCTTTTCACCTCTCCCTGCACTACATGTTTTGTTATCTTTGTCATTTTAGTATTTCATAGTTGTGAGCAGGTAACTAGATAGATGGATAGATCGATCTCACGATTTGAAAATAAAGTAATAAAACATGTCTAATGTTTAATTCCTTGAGGCTTATGGTGGAGGTTAGAGGAAATACAAACCTCATGCACAGAATCAAAGATGGTCCAGTCAAAGTTGGTGAGCGCTACAGCCATGTCCCATGTGTTTAAACTGAGCATTCGGGCCGTCCTCTGCTGCACCTCTGAGTTGTCTGTGAATGGGTTCTGAAGAGGGCAGTACAGATGAAATAAACACAGAACAAGATCAAATCAGTGGGGTTTGCTCAGATCATTTCTCATCCTAAAAGCATGAACTTGAGCATCCCAGTTTTAATCAGGTGCTGTAGGGACCCTATTTTTGTGTTTGGTCATACAGACATCTTAACCCAATCTCAAACCAGGAAAAGCTCCATCCTAAAGATTGAAAACCTGGTTCTGATTCTTGGAGAACTCTGAAACAAAGTATGATACTGTAGCATGTGCACACCTTGGCTTGTTCAATACCTGTGCTGAGGCTGCCTCGGTCAAATGACATATCAGCTAAATGAACATGGCAATGACAAGAGAGTCTTACTTCTGAAAAAACAAAGAAACTAAGTTTTGATTTCCTCTTCTGTTAAGTTGAGAGTAAGTATAAGTTACTACAATTGTCATTTAGTTATTGCTCTATTGTCTTAAAGGTGGAAGTGACAGGCTGACAGGAGTCAGAGGCTATTTTTATTTTATTTTATTTCTTATGTAAAGCACTTTGAGCTACAAGATTTTATATGAAAAGTGCTTTACAAATAAAGTTTGATTGATTAATTGATTGAGAGGTGAAGACATGTTTAGTATTACTGATGTTCTTGTCACCCATTGTCAGATATGATACTCCATATCTGCAAAGCTGTGCAAACATTAATCAGCACTAAGCCTGCAATGAGCTGCAGCTATCTTTATTTATTAGGTTTTATAACTTCAGAGGTTTGTATTCTAAAACCATAAACATCTGTGAAAATAAAATGTAATCAGGGGTAAGGATGATCAGGTTTCTTTGTGTGTATGTAAACACAATTTCCTGAACACCATCCTCTCCATGATAAAGCTTCTCTCTGGGATACTCAGGCCCAAATGCACAGACTCAATCAACCTCTTTGTCTAATGCTGGAATGGAAGATTGTACTGGCACATATTTATAATGGTAGATAATGGCTTGAGAAGTTAATCATTGATACGGGCAGGTAGAAAATGTATCAATCATATTTAGTGCGTATACTCTATGTCACATACATCTGCTGTTGTCTGAATGTTTTAATAATCAATGATATTCCACCTTATCACTAAATATCTACATTAAATTCCAGTGCGGTTTAACTTATTGAAGCATGACTCATATCTGTTCTTAACACAAATGGACTGTCCCATCAAATGGGGAGGGTCAGTTCTAGTATAAGAGGGACTTTGTGCTCTCAATACTGATATTGGTATGGGTGACAGTGACTGACTCTGGATATATTAGCAAAAATCTTTGCATTCCTAGTTGGAATGATTGGGTGCTTGGTGCTGTTTATAAATCTAAACACATAGTGTAAATAACCCTCACTTTGCTAACATAATGCAGGTATGGACTGAATCACAGATGGTCTTGTCTGCTGCTCTAAGCTGAGTTAATAAATAATATGTTTCATCTATGAGGAAACACCATTTCGTCTCCACAAAAAGAGTAAATCATTTTAAAGTGGAAGTACCACATTTCCTCACCAGGATTTCTCCCAGGTCCTTCCTGCACACATGCAACCTTCCCACCGGCCGAAAAGAATCAGAAAAGACTCTGTCGTGAGGCTGCAGGAGAAGCCGACCTGCAGACAGGAAACATATCACTTACAGCAGAGTGGCGTTAAAAATCAGTCAGACAGCATGTGAGCAGCTATCAGTGGTAAGAGATAAGATGTTCATGCTGAGGCAGCTCGCGTCTGATAACAGATACTGACTTCATATGTGCAGTGCACTGATAATACTCTCGATCAGGTAATGACACAGAGGAGAAATGTGGGTGAGACATGACAGTGACAAAAAATATACAAGGTAGGGTTCATTACCAACCCCAGATGGGACAAACATTTAAGTAGGTTATATTTATTTACTCAAAGCTTCTTCTAGTTTGATGATTGAAACCCATCTACCTTGCAGTGTTGTTGTAATGTTGAGGTTGCTATTCAGTCAAGTTATCTAACAAGAGCTGCTCTTGTAGCCAGACTGAAATATTTAACATGCCACATTTATCTCTTTTTGCTGTGCCTCACAATGACCTCTTGACTCTTCTTGGGGTACGACTATCATTCTTTTAAATAATTCTGGTCCAAACTCCAGCTTCCATGATTTGAAGTTATAACTTGATGCTGTGAGATCTGTGATGGTTGATTAGTCTGTAGCTGGCTTGTTGAAAGATATTTACCTCCAGTGTAAGTGACGGCCACCAGGACCAGCTCACTCTGAGGGAAGTCTATCCTTTCTGCCGCTGCCTGCAGCAGCTCCTGAGCCACTACACCCACACTGGCCTTCATGCTTAAGTATGAGTCCATGGTGGTGTAGACATGACAAAGCACTGAAACACAAGTTAAAAGGTACTTTAAAAAAATGGCAGGAAAAATGGTTTTTAACTACATGATGTCTGAATCCGAATGTGACTCTTAGACCAGCTGCATCATGGGATTAACTGTAAGTTTACTTTATGTTAGACATAATACCTCAGGGTATCTCCAAAGGATGAATGAGAACAATTACTTGATATTTGGAATGTAAAAATACAAGCATAGCAACACTCAAAGAAGCTATGTAATAAAACTGAAATCAGAAATAGAAATTTACACTGAATAAGGCCAAAGAGCCACAATGCTAGCTAATAATGTGTGGCTCCCCTCAAATCTATACTTATCCCCAACAATTCCCCAGGGCTTTGAAGGTCCCTGTAGGGTCTAAACCAGTTGTCCTGTTTTCTGCAGAACATAACATATAGTGTGTTCTGTGGGGGTAGCCCTAGAGTGGGAACAGTGAGGGTACGGTTGTTAGTGTGAAATTACTTTCCTAACAGGAACACGTTTTCTCATGATTTAGCTTACTCTGAGCAGAAACACACCAATCAATTAAATTGCCTGCTATCGTAAAATTGAAAGGCAACAACAAGGCTACATCTTATTGATAAGGTGACCTTGAGCAAAGCCACTGACCCTAAAGAGCTCAAGCGTGGAAACCAGGTGAACTATTGAGAGCAAAGTAGTCGGACTGATCAACTGACACAATAGATTTGTTTTCATGAGAGGGAGAGGTCAGCAGAGATGTGTAAGAGTTCCTGTGAACTTTATTCATTCAGCATTTCAAATAAACTAAAGTTAGCCAAAGTCTTTACAGAGAAAAAGTCTTATACATGAAACAAGAATACATCATACATTCATGATGTCTAAATTATATTATAAAGAATGATACATCTTCTGGAATATAACATAATGAAATAGTAATACACTAAATATGATGCATTAGAATGAATCATGGTCATCCTGAAAAAAGGACCAAAGAGAAGAGATGTGTCTTCAACAATAATTCTAAGCCTTCAGGAGAAGGAGCAGTCTTATTTGGAGTAATGTGCTGTTCAGAAAGCTGGACCAGCTATTACATAAGCTGTGTTGTCCCTGGTTTGGTGTTTAGGCTGGAGCATGACTCTGGATAGGTTCCCTTAGGGGAGGCCATTTCAGAAAGCAACATTTCTGTATGTAACTTATGAGAGTTCAGTAACCTGCTTTTTGAACTATTTAACTTTGGCACAGTAGAGAGCAGCAGTTTGCTGAGACTGACTCACCAGATAGACCGACCAAAATATTTCACTGTCTGTCTGGTGTGTCACGTTACTTCATTTATGTAAGCAAAAACATTAATGAGGAATTATACAGTCAGGACTAATGAATATGAAGCAAAAAACACTTTGATAGCATTTAAATAAAAACTCAAGCATAAAAATGAAGAACACCCTTGTGTTTTACTGCAGGGAAAAGTATTTTACAGATTCATTTATTTGACTTTTTCATCTCTAATGATCTAATATTTGAAAGATGCAAATGCTGAGCTCATTATGACAAAAGAAACTGAGGTCAAGACTCAGGAATCTACATTTCCACACTTCCTCACTCATTCCTGGAAAGTTTCCCATTGTTCTCCAGTTCAGACTAAATGTCGACCATAAGCAGCCTTGGAGACGACGTGTGATGGGAGGAATGTGTGCAGAGCGTCATGTTTTACGACTTACCTTCCTTGTTCTCCCTCTGTGTTCCTCTGGACGTCAGCCCGTTCTCCTTCAAGCTCAATTGGTGGAAAAGCACTTTGCTCTGAAAAAGGAGGGAAATGCGTTGATTTTGACACATAGTCATGTAACTTGAGAACAATTTGCATTTTGGTAAAACTACAGAAGGTTGCAATAGCTCTGACACTTGAATATGTTTCTGAAAGAAGATAGCCGGTTTTATTAGAATAAAGTCTGTCTTTCTGTCAAAAAAGATCACAAATTAAAGTTACATTTACCTTTCTTTGAGGGGAATATTCATCTGAAGTGCTGAAATGAGAGGGAATCAATCAGTAACACTGACATTCAGAAAAGAAAATGTCATGAATATCCTCACAGCTTTAGACAAAGGGCTGTCCCACTGTTCTGTTGTGTGTAGATGACCAGAACACTAACCCAGTCCGTCCACTTTAAGGACAACAGCTCCCACAAAAAGGGTGTGCAACCCAACCACAAGTCACCCTCACTGTGTCTGAGTTCATTTTTAATAGAACATCAACACATTAAATTCTATAACTCTGTTTACTAAAAAGTCGGGACAATATCCTCAGAATCAAATTCCAAGTGGAACAACAACTTTTTTTGAAAAACAAATCAGTCGAATACATTAACACATGCCTCTGTGTGAACAACAAATAAGGTCTAAAGCATTGTGTTTTCAGGCTGTCAATCTACAGATAGTTCAAAACATCATGGAGGCTTGATTTCATTTCTTACTTGTGAATACAGCATCTCAAGAGCACTGAGGAGTTGGCTTCGTCTCAAATCGGGTGTTAGAAACACTGATATACCAAAACATTGTAACATTTTCAATGCAATACTGTACTGATACTCTACTGTGCAATATGGAGGGTCTATTAGATTTTAATTTATGTTTGTTTCGTAGTTCATGTTGCTAGTTGGCAGCAAACATGTAACTATCTGACTCTTCGTCTTTGTAACATTTATTGTTAACAGTTCAGTCACTGGGCAGACATACATGTTGCAGGGACTACACTTTATGTAAATAAGTGATAGGAGATGTATGTTTTGTGCATGTAATAAATTGGGTTATTACTGGCATGATTAAAAAAATAGTATTAAACAAAATCATTATAATACAACACCCTGCTTATAGTTCTGCTATATAATGGAAAATTTCATATTTGTCATCCTTGTTACGCAATACGTATAATTTCACCGATGCACACCGCAGACCCAAAGGTGAACTGGTTAGAATTTTAATGTCACAGGTCAAAGATGAAGGTTATAATGCCTTATGTTCATCCTTTGCTACGGCCTTTTGATTACTACTTTAGGCTTTCACCTCAAACTTTGCACTGAGTAGTTCACAGACACAGTTGTTTTGGAGGTTGTAGGTCCAGGTTGAGCCTCATGTCACTCTCTTGCTTATGAACATAATATATTAAAATATGTTTTAAGGAATTATACTAAACTTCATAAAATTGTCATTCATTGCTCAAAGATAGTGTCTAAGTTTTCAAGGTAAAATGTCAGAGTCACAGGGTTTCATGCTTGTAAACAGGATATCTTAAGGATGACTTTGCACGTACCACCTCTCTAACTCAACAGTAAATGGATCAGATTTGTGGGGTCCGAATTCGAAGGTTAAGGTCTCAAAGATTTACATTTATCTCTGAATATGATTGTGTGATTACAATTTAGGATCAAGAACTGACGGCTTGTCTTAAAAAATCTGCATTAATGTCCACTCTAACTCAAAGATGAATTTTTGGGATGGTGGATTTAAAGATACATTTTTGGTTACATATAAAAGGAGGTTTAACATTTTCAGTCACAAAGATTGTTTTTTACTATTTTTGGCAATCAATGATTGTACAAGTTTCCTGAATGTTGTTTAGCTCTGCTGGATACAGTCCTCACTAAATTAGGTCAAATGCCCGTGTTTATTTTCATTTTGTATCTGTTTGTCTTTACTTTCTCAGAAATAACCCCCCCAAAAATCATAAAATTATGTCCCCATAATGATGCACTTTCAGGTTCATGCTTTTATAACTTCAACATAAATGAAGTTGAGCAGTTGATTTTCCTCAGGCAGAAATGTATTCACCATTTGCAATCCCTAATCAGAGTTAAGTGAGCATACATTCTTACTCCTCTGCTGCACTCGGTTCATTATTCAAGATAAATGTCAAGGCCAGATTGGAGAGCTTTGTCGAATTTTAGACCCTCCAACATGAACTCTTCATTTAATCACTCTTTTTTCATCAGTGAGCCCAGCTAGCATGACAGATAGCCCTGTGTCAACCATCCCCCTAAGCACTTGCTGCACCTTGCCTCACAATAGGTGTGTTGGCACAAAGCCTGCCCTGAGGAATCCCCACTCACAGGCCAAAGGCAGTAGCACCACAATAATGAAAAACTTGATCCTTGATGTCATGCCACAGCAGAGCCCACGTGATCTAATTCCCTCTCTTAGTCATAAAAAAGTGTGTCAATAAGCTCAGCGAGTTATAGCTGAAGATCAAGTGGCTCCATTCATTTTAGAAATGCTTGTGCCTCTTTCTGTACAGAGGCCAGATGGAGGTGGACTACAGCCAAAGGACTAGATGAGTTTTCTTTCTATAAAAAAATATGACACCTTTGGACTTCTGGTCAGAACACCGCTGAGGTGGCTGCACAGTGAGGAAGCTCCCAATTTAGCCATAATAATAAGGGAATTATCCCCTTTAAAAGTGAGAAATTCTTATTGATGACAGTTTAAAGTAAGGGGAGAAGATTCCTACCAGTTCACTAATCAATCAAAGTTGGCAGAGAATATTAGTAGGCATTAGGGAAGAGAGGCAACAGCTCAACAGTTAGCAGTCAAAGCTAAAAGGTGCAGTTACAGGCCCAGGATGTACAAATGCCCGACTTGAAACTTATCCTGCTTGAATTTCAGGCAGGGTCGTCACGGAAAACTAGCGTGAATTTGAATGGAGCATCTCCTCAAGGCTGCGTCTAGCCCTCCTGTACACCTCCTTCATTCATCATTTCAATCATTCCCAAAGAGGAAAAGGTTTAACTGGAATGTGGGAACTACTGCCCTGTGAGTGTTTTAGATTTTGATTACAAACTTTTCACCTCCATATTTGCTAAAAGATTAAAATTTAACTACCTACCAGAGTAAGTAGCCTACACGAAGACGACATAGGTTTCATTAGACAAAGACAGATATACAATATCAGGACAATATTGCATGTTAAGAGAGGGTAATGCAGCAACGGGAATGTTAAGTGTAAGTAACGGGAATGTTAATTTCTTTAACAAGTATTATCAAAATTTGGCTTTTGCCCATCTACAATTGAAACATTCAAAGCAATATTTGATAAACCAACTGCCAGAATTAAAATGAGCGGAGATCTTACAAACTTCTTTATTCTGGAAAGAGGGACAAGACAAGGATGTTGCGCATCCCCACCTCTCTGAGCCAGTGAATTAGGCAGAGTCCTAAAACAAAAGGAGTCCTAATGACACCAGGGGAACAAAAACAGTCCCATTTTGCATGTGATTTATTGCTAAGTTTAACACGGTCTATGCAGACTCTTCAAAAGTTAATGGAAATTTTACAGGAGCATGGCTCCCTTTCAGAATTAATGTGAAAAGACACAGGCTTTATCTTTTAACTACAACGCACCACCAGAGATTAGTAACCTGTACAAATGGAAATGAGACACAGAATGTATAAAATACCTGAGAGTCAATCTGCCTAAAGATTTATTAAAAATGTTTGATCTTAATTATGGACCCATTAACTGAAAGATAAAGTCAGGCATGCGGAGGTAGAGTTTTGTTCCCTTTTTGAATTTGGGCTCCAGGATTGTATCAGTCATAATGACCCTTCTGCCTCAAGTGCTGTAACGCTTTCAATGTCCCCCAGTTAGAATACTGCCAAAACAATTTTTAGAATGGGATAGGTTTATGTCAAGGTACAAATGGCAAGAAAAAAGCAAGAATTAATTATAAAACCCTTCAGCTAGGAAAAGAAAAGGGTGGAATGCACCGTCCATGCCTTCAGGAATATTTTTATGCAGCTCAGCCTAGGTCATTAGTCTGCCTATGTATACCAACATTCACTGCAGGATGGAAGGAAATATAAGGCACAAAGGTTAAGGGAGAACCAATATCAACCCTACTTACAGATAATACGCAGCAGGATTAATTGAGGGTCTCAGAGGATCCCATACTTGACATTTGTCTGAAATTCTGGCGAGAGATAATTAAATTTTGTAGGCTGGACAGCCCATCAGAAATTCTCAGGTGGTGTGCCTAAGATTCAGATTTTGCACCAAATAAAAATGATGACCGAATTTAAAAAATTGATTGCTTAGGGTTTGACTAGCTATTACCTGTTTATCACACAGGGAGGCATTTCAGACATCTGAGATACTATGGAGCAAATATGGGTTAGAGAAAGATGACTTCTATAGAAACCTACAACTGAGGAGCCATTTCTGCCAAGGAATTTCTACTGGAAATTTTATGCAGTACGTAAGTGCCAAAAATGTAATAAGATAATATTCAGACTGTATAAAAGTATTCAACAATCTAAGCAAGCGAACACAGATGACATAAAAATGGAAAAGAAAGGGAAATGTGGCTGTCTCTGTGGAGAGTTGGGAAAATACATGCAAGTTTCAATGAAATTTAACAGGTTGAATTATTGCGTGAGTTCTGTTGGAGGAGCACTGAACACTTTTTTTTTGAAACACCAATTCAGAAAAGCGACAGGGAAGTGGGCTTGCTGAAAACTTTGCGGAACTAGTGGAGCCAATCATTTTCACATTTTTTGGGATTGTCAGGTTGCTAGAAAATACTGGGAAGAAATATATAAACATATACAGAATCTGATTGGTATACATGTAACATTCAAATGTAGATCCTTATATTTATGTTATACATACAACAAGAGTTGGAATATCACTGATCAAAAAATTTTGAGTATTCTGCTAGTAAAAAAGTCACAATATAAAATCACAAGATAATGGAGAATAGTTAACCCATTACTATTGAGGACTGGGTGAATATTGTGCATGAGATTTACGTCATGGAAAAGTTCTCATCTTCCCTCAAAACACAGAGAGAAATTCTGTTGAATGTGGTCTAAGTGGATTGAGTATGTAAAACTTGTTAGATCAGATTTCATCTAAATCTTTTGGCAATTTGTAATGATGTGAATGTAGCTTCGTCTTGTGTTCAGTGGTTATTTGTTACAATAATGAGAAGACATGAAATTGAAAGGCTCATTGGACAGACTGTATCCATGTGGATGGAGTCATTAAACTAAGGTGTGATATCTTGTGATGGATTCAGATAAGTTTAAACAGTTACAGGAAATGCCTTGTGCAATTAGAGTTGTAAGAAATGCAATTGCTTCTCAAATTAAAAGAGAATTTCCAAAAACAAATTGCACCTTTTAGCGCTTCATCTTGCAGCAGATTGCCACAAAGCAGTCAACCGTGTCCTCCTGCAGCAAGAGCCTGATTGTGAAAAGCTCATAAATATAGTGGAGTATGTCAGTGAGTAACACCCACACAGAGTCCACTGCTCTGGAGGAGTGGGTGTTGTGGATATAAACATGAATAAAACAGGTCCAGATAAAGAAAGCAGTCTGCTGAATCATCTGCTCTGCTTTCTAATGGGGAGCAGGGTGGAGAGTCCCCAGGGAGACAATCTGATTGGAGGCTGTGGCTGTCGAAGGAGAGGGGGACATGGGTGCGTCGATGAGTCTGGGGGGGATTGTTTACACTGTAATGTCAAAGAGTAATGCGATGCTTATCTGCAGTAAACCAAGGGAAACATGGCTGGGTAACAGAGCCATTTTAACACGGTCAACACAGACAATATTGAGGATATATTCTCAAAACATGCTTAAATGTTATCCAAATCCATCATGTGCACTATATAACTAAAACATGAAACAGGTCTGTGTGTACCATGTAATTCGAAGACTCACCCTACTTCTTTTTTCTGATTATTAGACTAGATTTCTGCAACATGATGTTCAATAATACAATTCCATTGCAATTTGAATTTATGAAATGATCAAATGATGAAAAATTTATTAAACTCAACTAATCAATAAAAAAACAGATGGTAGCTCCTTTCTATTATATCATATACCCACTTCCTGTCCTTGACTAATAACACTTTTCACTGTCCTTCCTTTCTTCATAGATAGATATAGATATAAACTAATTGTATATTAATATTTTACATGCTTCAACCAGTTTGTTACGCTTTGCACTAAGAACTTTCTTGTTGTACCACTTGGATCTTTAGTCTGAAAAAGACTCAGTGATCTTATGTCGAAGAAGACGTATGGGCACAGTTTAATGAAAATCCCCCAGAGCATTACTGAGATGTTGCATACACAAGCAGTGATATAAAACAATCATAGACTAATCAACAAAAATTATTCTTTTAATTAAATACGTGCTAAGATGAAATCTATTAAACAAACTGTGTTTTCTGACTGCTCCCAAACAAAAAAACCTAATGAAAGATCATTAAATAGCACAAAATTCATGGCCAACAAATGCATTTCTCTTCTTTAAATATGTAAATGTTATGTCATCACATAATGTATCTCTGTTTTGGGTCCTGCCACAATGGAAAATTTGTCATTTTAGTCCCAAGCTAAAAAAGTACTCTTGCTTAAGTGAATAAATATCAAAGTCATATTTTTTTACGATGTAACATGAGAATGGGAACTGTTGTTGAACCAAAAACCCAAGTAGTCTATTATAATTGATGGTTATGAATGGTAATAATGACTAGTTGCGGAAACTGTTCCTTTGGGTCCATCATATGGTGACTTACACAGATAATCCTTGAAGTGCCAGAATAAAAGCTAACACCATCTGACACATTTGAAGAGTGCGGCCCTCTTCTATGTATTTTCTACTGGATCACAGACTGTTACATAACCATTTAAACCCTGAGCCTTGTGCAGAACTGTATTATGTCCATCTCAACTTGTCATTAATCCTTAGAATTCCAGCGTTTAGTCATTTTAGTTATCTGGACATAAAAAGCTCAGTGACCTCGCATTTCCAAGCAATAAGTGGTAGAACACAGTGAACACTCTTCAGTGTCTGAATGGGTTCATTTATGGCTGTCTGCAGAGAAGGAGCTCTTTATGTCTTTACAGTCAGTGTCTTGCCCCTTTCAAACATCTGACAGTTACAATAATGCAACTGGGTGCGAACACTGACTAGACTGCGAAACATCCATTCTCTATTTCGTATGAAATATCCATGTACTGAAATAAAAAGATTGGTCACTCACTGTCTGCGCTGTATGTAAAGCTGCTGCAGCTGTCTCACATCCTTCTCTAGCACCGGGTGCTCGTAAAGATCGTCCAACACGTAACGACACAATGTCTGCAAGGAAATGTCAAATTTCATTTCTCACATTCTGTTATAACTTCACCTCCTGCCCAGGCCTCCACCCTTTCCTTTGTAAAGAACATTTCATACCTTCATGAAGAGTTTGACATGTTCATCCTCCCTCAGGAAATCTCGGCACAGAGACACCCACTGTGACACCAGGTGCAGGACTTTTCGCTTCCTCTCCAGAGCCTCCCTCCTGTCCTCTTTCCCTCTGTAACGCTTGCAGCAATAGGTGAGATTTGGTTAAGGCTTTAGCACAGATGGGGAGAGCGATCTAGTTGCTGAGAGTAAATGATGCATTAAAAGAAAGATGAGTGTGTATGTGATTTTTACGTAAGGATAGGAGAGTGAGGCACATGGAGGGCAAGTAGGTCTGAGTCAATGAAGTGCTCATGTTTTTGTGTAAGGCACCTATGTCCTTATAAAACATTAACATGGAGGCTTATTAAAGAGCCCACATTTGCCTCATGCTCATTAATTCCATTTGGATGGGCGCTTAAGTATGTTTACAATCACAAGTGCTCTGTCTTAAAGAGCCTCCTGGCTCTTAAAGGCCCATTTCCCCATGTGAACTCCATATACTCACTGTAAGGCATACTCCATGGTAAGTGGTCAGTTCAGCATGCTATGTTGTTAACAACATTTATTCTATATTCTCTGCCCTGCGCTGGGACTCCCACTCTGAGCCAAAAAAGGTTTGGGGTGGACAGACTGTTTTAGGCAGCCACTGGTGCTGTTAACATGGAGAGAGGGAGACTCTTTGTTTTGTTCATGGAAGTAATCTTATTAGGCAGAGGAAGTATAAAAAAAAACACTTTGAAGGGCAGTTAAAATTCAAAGAGGCACAAATGGTGTCTTTAAGTCTATATACTGTATGTTCATGACTTAAAGGATATTGTCCCAGAAGAGCCTGACACAAATCACTGGTTGATGTGAAAACCGGGTACGTCAACAGAAAGTCATCCAGGAGTGTATCTGTAAAGACAGAACAGGTACAAAATCTTTACTTTTTGAGTGATATAGCTTTCTCATGATACTGTTGATGGAAGACTAATAATGTTACGACAACAAAAATCATACACAAGCCTTTCTTAGCTCAGTAGAAATACATTAAAAATACCTACATGTTTTTCTGTGGGAAAATAACAAATGGCTTTCACAAAGTCAGGACTTTGCTTCAAATTTTGATGTTATTTTAATAAAAACCAGATACATTACTTCTGTTTAATACCAGAGCAACACTACTACACTGTTTTTTATTTGTTCTTTTTGTTTTTGACTTTCCAAATTTGCAGAAAAACAGTTATACCAATGTCTACACTGCAAAAGAACACTGACCACATGTTCTCTATAACTTTGGATATTGTAAGTAGGATGTTGAGAACCTCATATGAATGGCTGTATCAAAAAGGACAGAAACTTGATGATCTGTTATTTTTCAAGGGAAGAGAGCGAGCACTGTCTTATTTGCACAAATACATTGGCAACATTTGGAAAGTTGGTGGAACTGGCAGTTTTACACAATTTACGTTCCTAAAGGGGAAACCCTACATCCTTGCCAATACCACAAATTTTGCAATTACTGTGAGCAGAATTTTGTCTGTAATTTTTGACGGCCAGAAACAGTATAGCAATAAAAGTAGTAAAATAAGTTGAAATTCAATTAATGCAGTAATAAGTTTTTATGAACTTCACATCTCAAAAAGATTATATCATTAAGCACTGACATCTTACTGTAAACAGCCCTTTTACTGAGCACATGTTCTTGTATTGTTCAAGCATGTTTCTTTTTTGAAAACATTTTGAAATATGAGGCAATCTGCAAGCTTGTTTAGGCAGAAAATGTGAACTGCTTTAATGTTACATCCGATGCAAATGATCATCTAATCCCCTGACAAAGATCCTACTAATCCGCAGTCTATTATAGATTTCTCTGTTATTTCCTCTGTTGCCTTGCCAGCTCTGCCCTGCATCAGTGACGCACTCTTGCTCTTTATCCACCCCAGCATCCACTGAAGGCTTTACCAAGGGAGTTTAAGATACCATGTCATTACCCCTGTTAAAAATGCATGAAAAGTAATTCATTCAGAGCTAAGCCTAAATAATATGAAAAAATATATGATGTGCAACAACACTGTTCAGTATTGCAACAATAAAAAGAACTGCATCATATTAGTAAAAGATGTAGAGTGTTATGGTATGCAGTCTCCTTGCCTATCCTGTTCTTCATCTCTTCTGAAGCTAAAATGCCATGCCTCTCAAAATACTGCTTGGCTTGTTCTGGTGATGTAATATGAACAAACCAATGACCACAGCTTGCATTGGGATGGATATGTTAATGTGTTCCTTTTCCATTAGGTTCTTATCATATGTGTATCTCAATAATACAACAAATAAAGTAATATCAAATAGATGCACTCAAACCTTTTGCTGCATGGTGACATGGTCAAAAACTGCTGAGGCCTGAATCCAAACACCTGGAGCTTTAGATTTATGCTCACAACAAGCCAGCGCTCCACCCAGTGTTAAGTGATGGAAACAAACAGAATTAACCATAAGTCCTAGGGCAAATCTAATATAAAGAAATATAACACGCATTTTGGCTTCAAAAACATTATGTGATCATTGCAGGGGCTCATACTGTGTTAACAATAGTCTCGATTAGATGCATAGCCCTGGTCAGAGCCTACACTCCAAACTATGTCTTGCTGCTGAAATTAATATTCAAAACAAACATAAACATGGACTGTCAGACAGAAATCTTCTAACACTATCAATGCCTGTCCTTGTCAGTGGTTTTCTTGATTAATGAAATTCTCAATATATCACTAAAGAAAGAAACTTGAAGTTTTAAGTCTGTGCTGCCCATTTTATAAACATTATATACTCTGCTTCATTAGGTTTGAAGCAGGATGCTGCAGGCCAGGTACACCAGTGACCTTGACAACAGTAAGATTAATGACTGCTGAGCAGCACAAACAGTTCACCTGTACTTTGAATCGAGAGAGACCTTATCCCTTGTCTATTAACAAGCCTAGGAGAGCTCAGTCTTTGCTAAGAAATATGAGTTAAAAATCATTATATTGACATTTCATACTTTGTTTATTCTGCAGTCCTCAATATGAGGGGTCCACTTTTAGACAAGTTCAAACAATCCTTTTTTTGCTTGATCAATCTCACACATGGCTGGCTGTTTCTTTGAAGATAAGCAGATAATTTTATCATGTCTTTGCGCTGCTGTGACTCCCTTGTGTTCAGTGTGATTCAGATCTTACTCTGCCATCATCCTAAAGTGTTTACATCATTCTCTGTGGCTGCATCCTTGTGTGATTTCTTCTCAAGGTTACACGAGGCAGTGTTTCAGTAAATGGATTAAATAGAGATGGTCAAATGGATCATCCACTCACTCAAATACGTCCCCAAGTACACACATAGTTTAGCATAGGGGTTTTCAGCTTAGGATCCAGTTTAAGTGGGTCACAAAAGAGTGCCTAGCAGCATTTTTTGCAATAATCTATGCTGTCCAGAGGCCATTAGTGGAAACACTTCTATATATTTTGTTTCATTTTGTAGTGGTGAGTAAATTGAGGTTATTTTATCAAAGTATCCACCTATTTATCTCCCGCCTTTGGGATAACAAAGCTGGTTTCCCAATGATAATCGCTGGAAAACACCAAAATAACAGGATTAAAGGAAACTAAGGCTTGTGTTTTGTTTTTTGTACATCCAAGCTGTATTTTAAGTTTGAGTATACTGGAGTCAGAGGGAATTTATAATGGAGGTGTTGGTGGGTTAGGCCAGTCATTCTCAACAGAGGTCTGGCTTTGTAAGGGGCTAATTAAAATGTACAAAACATCCACTAAGTTATTGTGGATTTTCAAATTACTGGCAAATGATTTTATAGAAATTGTCATGTATACCTGTTCATATAATATAATATATAATATATATTATATTATATAATCTAATATAACATCTAATATACCTAATGACTAGGCCAACATAAATACTCTTACCATTGGCTAAGAATTCCCAATTACTGGACAACAGCCCCTTGTTTGTAAGTTTGTAGTTAAAGACATATAGAAAGTAAGTTTCTTAATAATACATTTTGACTGGGGGAATTGAGATTTTTAGAATTTTTAAGGGTGCCCAAACTGACAAAGGCTGCGAAACACCATTGAAGACCATTTAAGAATCACTAATCTATGTCATCCAAACTCATTTACTTTACATGGTCCCTACATACTTTATGTAACATTAAACCTCACTTAAAAACCTTAGGGTTCAAAAAGCAAAGCACAAAAGTGTATTACTATAGATTTAGACAAATAAGACAATGTCAGAGTGCCATCTACAATTCAAAACTTAGTTCCAATACATGTAAGTCTAAAGAAGTTCAGTTTTCAGACTGAAAATCCAAGACTAAAAGTTTTTTTTTTCTGTGATTCTGTCCTTCTTTCAGAAGATATCCTGTCAAAAGTAAAACACATTTTTAGGATATAAAAATCCCACAGCATGTCTGAACATCATAGCAAAAAACTAAAAACTAAAATTCTTAAGCTTTAAAAAAAGAGGGACAGTAACACCCAGATGTAATGCCGACTGCAAGC
The DNA here is from genome assembly GCA_036419115.1 of Scarus forsteni. Classification (NCBI taxonomy): domain Eukaryota; kingdom Metazoa; phylum Chordata; class Actinopteri; order Labriformes; family Labridae; genus Scarus; species Scarus forsteni. The sequence goes on along the minus strand of JAZDUH010000111.1, from coordinate 11,208,828 downwards.
CACAAAGCCTCGACAAATCCTATTAGGTCAGCTTCTCAAACCGTCTGTAAGTGTGCCTCACATCCAGAATTGTAAATTCTGCTCTTTAATTTCACACTGGCTTCCCCAGCCTTTGTGTGTGTTCTGGTCCACGGGACTCCCTGACATCATTATGTTAATCCTCCTGAGCAGCTGTGCATGCATCTCTTTCTGCTTATGAGAGGTTACACATAGCTTCAATAAAACACACAAGAACACCTTAAAACAAAGCCAGAAACCAACTCAAATAAATCATCCACCCACTTACAGCTCTGTACCTCTCACACACACATTCACCCACACTGCTGGGTGTTTGTGTTTTTATTCTGAGCCGTCTTAACTGAACCACTTTCTCAAGACTAACAGCTGTCACACCACTCCCAGGACTGTACTGTCTGCAAGTAAGTTTGAAAACAGAGCAAAAATCGATTTTTTTCACCTAAAGTCATATTCTTGACTTGTGTTTTTAGGCAATACAGTAAAAAATAAATGTCCTACAGAGCTAACTTATTACAACCAATCTATCAAAAGATGTATTTGTTACACTGACCCACAAAACCTTGACAGAAGAACTATACTGTACAAGTTTTTTTTTTTTCTTTACAGTTATTGACTTTCATCCAAAACACACCTTTTTGAATTTGACTTCACCGTCATTATGTAGCCTGAAACAGAGAGTGAAGTTTTTAGTTTAAGTACTCACATCATAATATTGCTTGAAATGGGACTTCAGATTTTTCATTGTAACTAATTGTGTTGATATAATGCCATAATGACCTGGCACCCTTTAAAACTAACTTGTGCCTCATTTCCTACAACAGGTGCCAACAAGTTAGCACATAATATTTTTTACACACATAGCACTGTTGTTGAGTTTCAAGGAGTATTTTTTAGAGAGGTGCAGAATCAAGAAATTCTGTCCACCAACCCAGAAGTTAGAATCACAACAATTCCCTCAACAGAAAATATACAAGCCTACTTCTAAAAGTTAGAAGCATAAACATAATCAGCTTAAGAAGAAAAAAAAAAAACGATATAGCCTTAGGCTGTTGTAGAACTACAACATGGCAGATAGACTGCAAGGCTGTCACTGCCAAACTGACAACTTTTATTTCATCCTCTTACCTCTTCCATGAAAGGCTTTTTTTTTGCCATAATGTGTCCTGAACAAGCTAGCACAAATGAATGTGTGTATATATTGTATGCCTATTATTGTTTATTAGGGCGATAAAAAAATGCTGATGTTTGATGTCAGCAACAAAATATTTCTGGTTAGCAACCTGTTAGCAACCATTCTTTTAAAAAATGTAATGGCACCTTAAAATCCACAAGAGGAATCCACAAGTTCCATGTTTTCTTTTTAACAAAAACTTGACTCCTCCTACTCTTGTGTTCACCCCTGACCTTGTTCCAGGCCTTTATTTGAAATCTCATTAAAAATATCCAGTGGACTTTGGGCAGAGGAAACTGGACATGCTAAATGCTAACTCGCTTCATTGTTTTACGTTTTTTTTATAATGATCATGCAAAGGTGGCAAACCCATGCAGCAGTTAGAAAGGACAGCATTAGTCACTGCTAATCTGCTAATCTGATCGATTTAAAAAATTAGAATAAGCACCTCATTAAACTGCCTGATGTGTTGCTCCCCAGCACGCTGACCATATACTCATTTATTATGAATGCTACAAGCTGCTGTCTTGAAACATCAGAGAATAACAAGAATTGGGTGGCTTTTTATTTCATTAAGACAGTCAGCAGCAAAAGTGTATTTCAATCTAAGTATAGCAAAGCATTACCAATCAGTGTTTAACTGTATTTTAAAGTCTTTTAATATATCAGGAAAATAACATGAGAAGCACCTTCACAATGGATATTACAAGAGTTTGTGGGTAAATCTAAGATTAGTTTCTTTAAAGGTCTCTTATTTTATTACATTTTGAAAGGTTGACACCGTCTAAAATGTCCTCAGAACCTATATTTTTTAAGTTTCTTGCCTGAATATCATCTCAGAGACTGGACTTTGACTTAGTTATAAACTTGTTTCAGCCCTGAACAAGATTTAGTGAGTGATTTAATGTGAGTCCTCATGATCTTTTTTTGACCATGCCACTCTTAAGGTATAGCTGTGGTTAGGGAATCAAGCACTGTGCTCTAATGTTTACTATGTGTGACATGCCAAAAGAGCTTATGACAAACTTAGAAAACACTTGGCTTGGGGATTGTCTCCAACATGGGTAGGTGGGATTTCCCCTCTTGACATCATTAATGGAAAAATCCTCAGTGTTTGACAAGACATTTTTTGGAGCCAGCAAAGTGGGTCAAGGGACTGTTCACATGCTTGGGGGACGCAATTGGAGTTTTGAGGTTTGAGGACTGACCCTAGAAGATTATTCTTGTAAAAAAACACTGAAAACTGTATTTTATAAATCATGTGACCTTTAGAGTTGATCAGCTTTTATTCACTCTGTGTACTGAGTTACATTTCCACGGATACTTCATTTATATTGACCCACATTTAATGTAATAGATGCCTTCTTCAATTCACCCAAACCTTCAAAAATGATAAAGGTCAAAACTATTTGATAACTTAAATAGTCTCAGATAGGACAAAACTTATGGCTATGAGATTTGAAGACAGGGACACTGCAAGTATATACCACATTTTCAACTATGCACATAATTTCCATATTATAAAATCTCCTGGAATCCAATTACCCCCCTTCTGTCTTGGTTGGCCAGACCAGTATATCCCTTTTATTTGTGAAGCAGTGTATCAGGTGTGTTGGGTTTACACATACTGCAAATACAATAATTCAGACCTACTGTAAATTTGCCAAAGATCTACCAGCAGACCAAGGTCTACAAGTTGGTGACCCCTGGTCTGCAGTCACAAATAGGTGATGGGTAATTCACCTTTTTAAATGCTGTAAGATGTAAAACAATTTAAGAAAATTAAATGTCGGAGCTGGAATTAATTCTAGCACAACAGTTCCACAGAAAAGTTGTTATACATATGCAATAAACCCTGCATCAAAATATACCCTGTTCCCCTTTTCAGAGGAAATGCAGAATTGATTCATTGATCCAGTTTGTCAATCTACTGTGAAGCAATCATTCTGTCAATCAACCTGCCAATCCTCCGTGCATTTCAATAAGCATAAGTAAAAACTAATCAATGTAACCTTTGGAAACAGAATGTTAATGTGTCACTTATTGGCACAGTAACCACAAAAAAGCCAACTCCTAAGTGCAAAGAACCTCAAATTATCATGGCAGTAGGTACTTAGAAATTTTGAACTTATTTTGCTTTATCTAAATGTGTGATTTCTCTTTAATGATTTCACCATATTAACAAAAAAGACAAAGATCTCCACTGCATGTGCAACGGTTAGTGTGTGTAGAGGAAGACTGAATGACAGCACTCAGAAAACGTAAGAAAAAACACTCATAAATTCTATCCACGATGCCCATACAGATCTCCACACACTTTCGTCGATTTGCAGAGGTTCACATTTTGCTTTTTCTCTAACATGCCTGTGGTGCTTCCAGAAAAGTGCCATCTCTAGCAGGAACACAGAAAGCTCCTCTGCATTCTTAATGTTGTGTATCCAGTATAAAAGGAAGCAAAAGATGAGATGAAACCAGCTGCTCTATGTTCTGTGCTGCATATAAATCATAAAACTATCATCAATTATGTGCTGCAATCATCCCGCATGTTGCTGCACAATGTCTTCCATGAGTGATGGAGTGGATATGGCAGCTTAGCCCTTGTTCAAATAAATCTGTTTTTTATGGAATCAAGGATCTCATGCTCTCATGATTTTGCCAAGATGAAACTCCAAATACATGCTGAGCAGCAGCACCAGAGCATGTAAGGCTGTGTATTCACATAGAGAGAAGCAACAAGGCCAACAGCAATCTACATTAAGCAGAACTGAGTGCAGATCAATGGCTGTTCAGGACTCAGGGCAGTCCCTCTCTTCTGTGGGTCTGTGCCTCTTTGACCCTAAATATCCCTCAGCATCATGCTCAGGTCTTCAGCTCCCTGTGGAGGTTTACTTCAATACGCTAACTGCAAGGTGAGCTAATGGTGAATGATACATAAAATACAGGGTAAGCTCGTAGAAAAAAAGGTAAACTGATTAGTTTAGAGTAAATGCTCCAGAGGACTGATGAATGCCATGTTTTGGTTCAATGCTCAATATTTGCAACAAGAAAAACAATTCTGCATTAAACCTATCTTTAGTATTTGTGCACAATGAACCCTTTTACATGGTCAGGCACGTCTCTTGAGATGACATTTAGATCAATTTCATCCACTTCCTCATCAAAATGAGTAATGATCCCTATATAAGGTTAAGCCTGCCTCCATTCCGATGAGAGATCATGTGTGACCACCTTTGTCTCTAAGGGGAAATTTGCATTTCCTCATTTCTCCCTTCTTCCCTAAAGAGTAAAATAAAAGTCTTCCTCCTTGTTTTCCTCTGTTTATCTGACTGTGCCTCTGCTCTCTACTATCACCTCCAATTGAAAAATCCCTCCAGCTCAATCAGGGAGTCTCCTCTGCCTTGGCAACAGTGTCACATTATAATGTACCTGCTGGGATGAGTGGAAATGTGTTGATTTGTCGTTGCTGGGAGGCTGGACTGCATGTCACGCGGTCTGCAATGGCATTGCTCATAAGATATGAACAGCGTTTATCACTGTCAAAGGCTTTTAAATAAACAGGCTCCAACTTGGAGGCATTCTGGGAATGATATCACATGTTAAGCTGGGTAATGTTTGCCCAGAAGGGGCTAATGTCCCAGCTCCTGCTAGAGAGAGATGGGTGGGGAAAGACAACAAATGAAAGTAAAGGGAGCTGTTTCCCTCTTTCTTGTTATCCTTAATTCACAGACACAAAAAGTGAAGGTTAACCTGCAAGAAAACATCATTTTAACAACTATAAAGGTGTACATTTGTGTAAATATAAACAGCTAGTTATTGCCATTTCACTCAATTTTCCAACTCTCAAAATGCAGGCAAGTTTTTTTTTAGGTATGTAAGTGTTCAGACTGACCTGACTCTTTGCCCTGAGTCGTCCCCTGCTCCTCCTCCAGTGTCAGGTCATTCAGCAGGTGCTCCAGGATCTTCTCCGGGGTTCCTGACACCACCACGTACCTGTCAGACACAACGGAGTCAGTGGACGAGTCCTCATCAATTGAGGACAGAGAGCGGCTGCTGCTCCATTCCCCCTCTTCCTCCGTCCCCTCGTCGTCTATGTAACGGAAGTAAGGGACGTCAAAGGTGAGCATGGTCAGCGGCTCTGCCTGGCTTGTGCTGTCACTGCTGCTCTCCTCAGAGCCCTCCTCATCGTCCTCATCCTCCTCCTGCTCCACCAGGGCGGCATGCACCAGCCTGCCCTCCTCTTGCTGCAGGTTCTGAGGCTGTGACCGAGATCCCATCCTTTTGGAGAGCCTCAGTGCCTTTTACGCACGGTTCAACACTGCCGTGGTTACAGCTGCATGCCCTCTTCACCTATCCATCAGTCCACCAACAGCTGCCACAGCCCAAAGTACACAGCTGTCAATCCCTCAAGCGAACTGAGGTTTCCCCCCCGGTTGTTCCCAGCTGATCAAGCTTCTGAATGGGATGCAGCCCGCAGCCTCACAGTGCCATGCTGATCACTTCTTTGTGTTTAATGTAGTCATTTATGTGCAGGGAGTTGTGATGTAAGCAAGCCTGAGTGAGCGTGTGATCCAGAGAGACGGAGAGGGAGAGTGATGAGAAGGAGAGCACTCTGAGAGAAAGAGAGAGACTCTGTGAAGGCGGGGGAGTAGATAGGCTTACCTCCCATTCCTCGCCTCCTCTCTCCCCCCTCCCCTCGCCAATGCAGAGGGGGCTGGATGCTGTGACGACACTCTCTGGAGGACTAGCACGTCGTGGCCCCTCTCCCTCACACACACACGGACTGCCTCGTCACTCTGTGGCTAAAGAGAGAGAAAAACAGAGGGGGGAGGCTGTTATCACCAAGGAGATTCCCCTGAATTCTCCTCCTCTCACTCACACAAATCACTGCTGATTTCCATCATAATGTGCTGTCCAAAGGCTGAACTGTAAATGAAGGAGAATTTCCATATATCATTATTCAGTCCTTATCATCAGAGCCCATTCAGGGATTAACATAAAAGACTCCAACAAAGGGGCCAATTAAATTATGGGTGATGTCTGTAGACTTTAATGCTGTCTTATTAAGGTTAGTTTATGCAAACAACAATGGCTAAGTATTATGGCCCTAAGGTGCAAAACAGGTCCGCAAATTTTAAAACACTCCAAGAAATTTAATAAACTAATTCATTAAAAAAAAATGACACATCAAAAACAGAAGAAACGTGAACATGTCTAGCTGTGAAAACACAGCAAAGATATTTTCTGTTTTTTTATATGTCGTTTCTTTTTTGTTGCAGTGTCTTTTTTTCAGTGTCCTTCAATGTTACTTTTTGTTGTTAAAATTTTCTATTTGCTATTGTACCCTTTTATATTTCATTGCTCTCAACTTTCTTATGTGCTTCATTAGTGTATTCAGTCTTTTAATTTTATAAATTTCTATTGTTTTTTTTCCCTGTTGCCTTTTTCATTTGCTGTTGCAGTTTTTTACACAACTTGTAGAATTGTTTTTTATTGTTCTTTTTGTTTCCTTTCTGCATTTTAGTTGTTGCACATTTAAAAATTTGTCATTTTTTTATTTCTTTGTTGCATTTTTTTGTTTAAGGTTTGATCTATCAGATTTTTTGTTGCATTTTTCATCTTTTATTGTTGTTGCACAGTATGTTGTATTTTCTTACCTGTAGATGTTTTGTTATTTTTGTTGCATTATTTCTATATTAGTTGTTGCATTGTTCGAATGCTTTCTTACCTTGATGCAATTTTTACTTGCAGTTTTACTGGGTGAGATAGCAAAAATGAAAATAATTATAAAAAGGTATATTATGAGAATGACCTTAACCAGATCAAAAGGTGTCAGCACTCAGTTCCCTTAAAGCATGTGTGGTGGCCAGATAGCATTTTGCAATTAATCTGGCGGATCCTAATATTTAGGTTGGAATTTGGCTGGATTTTAAAATTTAGATTTAAATGTGCAGCTAAACACATAGAAATCACCCAGGACACTTAAATACATACTACTGAAATATATTGATGCTAGGATTAAAGTTATATTTCACTGAAGCATTCCCACAGTCATAGAGAACATAAAAATGGACATATTAGCAGAACATAACAGTGAAATCTAATTATTATATTTAATTACTACATTTCTAGATATAAACAATAGGATCAGACTTGTTTATTTTTATGAAAGACCCCTTCAGTGTACATCGAATAAATGTTGGCTGTAAACACTTTGGTTTATTATTTTATCTGTGGGAACCATTGACTGTGGTCTTTTTTAGTAAAGTTTGATCTGATTTGATTTTTTGCTTTTTTGTTAATCTATCCCTCATTCATGAGTATGTAAACAAATATAACATCATATATGCAGTTATAAGTTGCATAAAAACTCTTTGTGTTTTTTTCTACATTTTTGGGCACGTACAAGCATGATGCAGAGCTCACAGAGAACCATCCTGAGGAGCACTTCAAAAAAAGAATGCTGTCTCTCAGCTCCCTGTCCTGTTATAGCCTTTGATTGAGTTAATTAACAAATGGTCTAAAACAAAACTGCAGCCTGTGTGCTGTTCTAAACCTTGTGTGAGTTGATCAGACACAGTGACTGTGTGTTTTGATCTTGCATATTCGTGTCTATCTATCTAATGAGTCCTCAAACAGGAGTAACACATTGGGTCACAGGCTTTAGATCATGTCTCAGGTGGTTCAAGCACAGCAATTTTCAGCATCATCAAGACAGGGTCATGCCAGCCTCTCCCCTGACCAAGGGGACACATGTTCATATGCTATTTTAGACAGCATGAGCAACAATTTCCCAATTCACAATTCTGATTGAAGGCGTAATATTTATGGCCTTGTGACATTTTGCCTCCACTGTGAATGTCATGGAGATGGAATGGGGGTCCGACTTGATCCCCCATTCGCTCCATCTAGAGAGGCAGCAGAGGTGTAATATTGAAGAGAGAGAGGAACATGGAGTCAGCTGTCAGGAGCGCTGTGAGTGAGCATCACCACCTTTATGTATAAAATGTGGTGGCACGTGGCGTGTCGCACACACCCATGTTACACTACAGTGAAGCCTCACATCCCAGTTCAATACTTGATTTATGCTTCCACTTAAAGTGACAAGTGGATAGTTCACAACTACTGCTTCCAAGTTGGTATTATAATGTCTTTGTTTGTTATTTGAGTGGTACTGAGTGGTATCAATGCAGGATAACCTATGTCTGCATCATAATGCATTGATGGAAGGATAATTTTAACCACCCCTGTATATGCGTTTTGACTTTTACATGAGATTTCCAGGAACACACACAGACATATTTGTCTTTAAACTACTTCTAATATTTCGGCTCCTCTACCTTACCCTGTTTCAGTGTCTGTTAAACTAGAGCATATTAGATTATTTGGCCCATGTTTACAGCTTACTGTGTATCATAATATTAATTCAGTAAATTAAGTATGTACCACAAGTTATAGCTGGTGATTTTATTTTGTATAAAGTTGCAGTCTCTGGCTAGTACTCCCCTGTCGAGTGTTGTAACTTTCACTTACAGCATTTTTTAAGAAAATAGATCAAGCACAAGCTCCATTGTGCTGTGAGGAGGCTGAGGTTTGAAGCTTGTTTCATTTAGTTTTCTTTTAAATGCCAACTGTTGTTTGAACAATAAAGCTCTGTAGGTCATTCACTGATCGACATAACAGAATTTTTGTTGTCTGAAACGACTTGGTTTGTTGCTGGTCCTCTTAGGTTTAAAGATTGCTGGGACCTGTCTAACAGAGAACGTCTGGATCAGAGATATTGGTCTTAATGAGGAGTTCACTGTATAGTGCACGCACTGGCAGCCTGCATCCCCCTCCCAACACCACCCCCCACTCTTTAGCCATCAGTCAATGCAACTCAAGCCTCTCTGCATGCAATTAGCCAGGCAGACAGGCTGGAAGTGGTTGCAGTTTTTCTGCACTAATTGCTTTTTACAGAAAGCATCCAGGACCCTCAGCTAAGCGTGACTTTCTTGCATATTTACATTAATCTGTAATCTATGGATATACATAAACAACCAGGCTATGCATACAGAACAAGAATGAATATATTAAGGCTTAAACAAACAATAATGTGTGCTACAAAGACATAGCTCTGTGTCCATCACTGTGGGAAATATTTTTAGCATAACTGTAACAGTAGACAGCCTCAGAGTCACATCCATAAACAGCAGGGGTGTTTCCAAGCAGCACAAAGGACCATTAATGGTAATGTTTGCTGGTAGTTCATTCAGTGCAGTGATTTATGACACAGAACACATTTAGATTAAATTTTAAGAGACCACTTAGGATTCTACTTTTTTTTTTTTTTTTTTTTTTACAAGCAAGCAGTGGTATACATGCAGAAAACTGCTTTCATATTTTGGGCTGATTGAATCCTGTCGAACAACCTACAGTAGTATTTCAGGATGGGTGCCTTCTTGTTAAAAACATGTTTTTAACAAAACCTATCTTCTGATGTTTGTTTCGTGTGATACAATTGCTGTATCACTTTTGAAGTGTTTTTGAAGTGCTTTAAGAGTGCTTTTAGATTTCTTTCACTCACTGCATTATTACTGGCAATTCTACTTTGTAAGTAATACCACTTGCTGAGTTCTTACAATGATGCTTATGGCATGGATTAGGGTACCCATAGAGATATTAATTATGATAGGAAGGCAGCTTATTGTCACCTTGGAGAAGTTGATCTTGGACTTCAAATACACACATTTTTCTGCTTTGCTTTACAATATACAGCAATTTTGACCTCCATTAGGAATTCAATTTGATTCACATAGGCAATGATGTCTTGGCTCAATTGTTCTCTTTTCATCAACAATACATTAAAATGGTAAATGAAATATTATCAAAATGATTGATGAGTGTGGTTTGGTCTTCATGTCAACACATGATTGAACACTATGTACTCCTTTATAAAAGCACCATGTTCTTCTCATTAAGTCCAACAAACAACGAGGTTGAGACCTCAGTTATAATTACTAGTATCTCATTGTACTGGGTCAAACAGCAAACAAACCTTTCCTCGCAATAGGTTATTGATCCTGTCTCTGCTGTTGCTTCTAGAGGCACCTCTTCTGTGCAAGCTGGAGTTTGTGGTTACCAGAGTCCCTTTACAAAAACACAAGCTACTAAAGGGGATGCATATAATCAGACAAAGTGCCTGAGCCGCACAGTTGCTACAACTATCCATGAATTCCTTCCAGTCGGTCAGTAGAGTGGTGCACACCTACAACCTGCAACTGGGCAAATAAATCCTCCTGGTATTTCTTTACATTATCTTTCCCAGACCACAAAGTGACAGAGAAAGTGGCAGAGAAACAACAATAACTGGAACAAGATTGAGAGTCAAATGATTGAATGCTCGTTATGAGCCAGCAGCCAGTGCTTGATCTTTTATACAAAACAAATTTCCAAATTAGTCTAAATTATCAATTAAAACATATTGATATTGTGTTATTTAACATCAGTACGGTTTCATATAGCTATATATTTCAGCATATTATTGTATCAATATTATCTTAAACTCCTTCTTTCAATGATGGGAGGGGATCTTTTGTCAGTTTGTGTCTCTGCTTCTTCAGCAGCTCTGGCATGCACGGTATGAATGCTGGAAACTGTCAGTCCTGACAGGCTCCTCATTTAGACTACATATTCACTCCCATTGAATTGCATGGATCACACAAGAATTAGAGAAAAGGAGGAAACATCAGTTGTTGTTTCTGAGGATTCCTTTGATGTACTTCATTATCTCTGTAATTAGATAGTTTCTTGAAATACTGTATAAATAAACAATATTCTGTGCTTAATATGTGAAATATTTTGCATCTGTGAACATCATGTGTTGGCTAAGAACAGCAGCTCTGTGTTTTGATTGGACTTGCAATGCAAAGTACAGCTGATGTTACATAAGGTGTAAGAAAATGTCACACAAAACCTATGAACATGCATTGTGCAACACTTCAGAATAATGTAGAGACTGAAAAGACAAGTAGTTTTCTGATAAAAAAAAAACTGCAGGCTGGTACATTGAAACTAGCTGCTTTCTTACAGCTAAATTAATTATGAATGCCAATAGAGAACCAAAGGATAAGACCTAGAAACATACTCGGTTTGAAAAGGAGATTGCATAACATTCATGATCTCCCTGTACAAGAATGTGAAACATTTTTTCACATGAACGTCATGACTGCTGCATATTAAGCATCCCTGTTTCCAGCCAGGATTTAACAGATTTGCAAGACCTTTTATGAGCAGCCTTAGACATTTACATCAGTCACATGTGATTTAGTAAGTGCATTGTAGCACCAATGGATTACTTAAAACCATTCTATAATCTGGACACACTGCCTGATAATCTCACATTATGTTAAGTATCATGTATAATGTCAAGAATTGAATTTGAAGTCCCTAATCTGGCCATTATCTCTTGGATTATAAAATGTATGAATACACATGTATGGCCATCCTGCTATTTCATATGTGAGATACTCTGCATATTGAATGTTATTTTAAGTGTTAAAAATGCTGCACTTTAGATGCTTTAAAATTGCTTCATAACATTTAATAATGAAAACCTTCATTTGATCAGGTGCAGATTGGCATTTACTCAGTGTATATGAAAGGTCATTTGTTGAAGAGAAGCTTTGATAAAGAACTATCACACGCTTGCAGAAAAGGTCACTGGAATCCACCCTTAAAAAACAATGTCTCTGCATGGTGGTCTGAACACTTGCGTCGACTTTTCCTGCCATTGTTGTTCAGTGTGGCGGGCAGATACAGCTGGCAGGAAGGGAGAAGCCCACCATCAGGTCAACCAATCAGATTTCTCCTATACAGGCAAGCAGCAGATGATGTCACCTTTAAAATAAATTGCAGACCAATCTAGACACTCTGTGATGCAGATGCTTCCAATAGTTACTCAGTGTTGCTGCACTGAAGATGATTGTGCCAGTGTTTAACTACCATGTACGTCCATTAAAGAGCTATGGACAGATGTTACAATAAAGTCCCAGAAATCATTTATACAGCTCAACCCTGTGCTTAACCCTGACAAGTCAAACAGAAAAGCCACGAAAAAGTCAGTAACAACAAACCGGCTCCAACACATGCCCCAACACTGCCACTTTGTTTATATTATGAAGCAATTGATGGGCCATTAAACAAATAAGGGCAATTAATAATGTTAAAAAATTGTTATTCCCTAATTGCCGACACAAAAGAGGATGTTTTTTTTGTGTGTAATTCTTCCGCATCCTCAACATTTTCTCCATATGTGATTATATAAATCAAACTTTTTCCAACATCAGACTGCCCCTCCCCCCAAACATTCTTCTATAAATCAGCAGTCAGACGTACTTGATGCCATAATTGAACTGATGAAGCTCAATACATAAAAATCAGCAACAGAAACCTGTAAATGATGCATTACACATTATTTACTGATGACTGATATCACTAAGAAGGGATGATATTGGTCAATGCAAACATTCAGCAGATGAATCTATATTTCTATTCCTATGTTACCTATTCCATATAATTTCAATAAGAAAACAATACCTGATGTCTTAGAGGTAGTTCTATCATTCTTATTACATCCCCCTGCTGAATGTGTAGGAGTCATAATGACATAAAGAGGACAATCTGGTGAGCACTCTGACAAGGTAACGAGAAGCTATTACAGAGTGCTGGACTTCAACAAATAAACAAAGTAAATGCACATTAATCTTCTTCATATTATAGATGCTTATAATAGAGAAGGGAAGCAAAAAGTACAAAAATAGTTTGCAAACTGAAATTTAACAATGGTATAATTTTACTAAAGTTAAAGTTAAGTAGTACTCTATGAACTAACTGAAATTAAAGTTTAAAAAATGCTTCACTGAAAGGGAGCACAATTGCTCTGAAGTTTACACAACCTGGGAAGATTGTAGACATTTAAGACTGTTTTTCCAACTCTATTTACTGACAACCACCACATGTTTTAGAACAGCTGCCTCAAATCTCCTGGATACTGTGCAATTATCCACAAGTGCAAATAAAATCATGTGGGAGACTATCTTGTTCACACTTGTAAATTGAACAAATCTCTGAGATTGGAGTATATTCAGATCCATGCCTGCATCCCTTGAGTGAAACGACCATTAAAGAGAACTAGAAATACAATTTCTGTATGAAGCACAAAGAACAACAGCTTGAATGTGAAATGTCAACTACTTATTTGTTCAGTGTAGTTTTGCATATTAAAACATCAAACTCAACCAGTATGATATAACCAAGGGGCAGTTAATTGCCACAAAATATATAAAATAAAATCTTGAAGATTTGTGTTTTGTTAATATTTTCCCTGTAAATTGTTTTTTCTTTTTTTGGGGGGGAGGGGGGGTTATGTAATTACTATTTTTGTCATTTTAATTATCAAAATATTTTTTGTTTGGTATAGTCCTGACTACACTTCTTTGTTTGTTGCACATGCTGTCTTATCTTGAAGGTTGGAGGTCTTGTACATTCAACTGGTCTTTTCAATCAGAAGCATTTAAAAAACATTGAACATGTGAGGAAATATATATTTTTGTGACAATTAATTGATTATAAATAGTTATATACTAAAGCTGAGTGGCAAATATTAACATAAATCTATCCATATATCTTTTAAATTATCGTCAATAAACTTTACATTGCCAAATCTTACTGTTTAACCTCTGAAGCTCAGTCAGTATTAAGTATTGTGATACCAAACCTGGAATCACACTACTCCATACTGACAGAAAATTAAAATATAAGTATAGTTTAGCTCACCATCTGTTCATTCGTTATTTGTGTACCAGTGATTTCATATTGTGTGGAAAGTAACGAAGGACAACTTTTTTCAAAGATTACTGCAATAACCACTGAAGAACTGATTTTAATAACTACTTATACAAATACACCAAAACGTTTCAGTTACAGTGCCATGAGTGAATCAGTCATGTTTAATTTCTGCAAAACAGGTTATGAAAAAAATATCAATAGAGCCTTGGTTTTCAGTTACTAAGGCTCTCAACCAACCATCACATAGATGGTTTTTGCACCTACAGCTTTAATTCCGATGAAGAATTATGTTATACTTTTTACTCCTCTGCATTGTTTTATGCTCACATGGCAGTATTTTGAAGCAGGGCAAGTTCAGGCTGAGGGCCGGAGCTGCTCTTACATCATTATGCTACAGGGTTCGGGTTCTGGAGTACAAGTCCCACTGCATATTATGGGGGGAAACAAGCAGGTTAAACTGCCGAAAAACTAAATCATAAATGTCTGATGTAAGATTAAACAGGTGAGCATATTTGTCAATGTGGGCCACACCTTGCAATACAAGTTTGAGAAAATTCTGTGCTCAAAGAAAAGGGTAGTTTAACGCTTATTGGCTTACCATAGCGGACACCAGATAGCATAGGCACTTATTAAAACATCACACTTGTTAAGGCATCCAAAGACAATCTGTCAGCAGCACAATGGAAAAGGCAGAAAGCAGCTTTAAAATGATGGTCCTTTTTGAATGTACTGTCTTAATTCTAGTTGGTAAACCTAACAACTTTTTGAATCAGTCCATGTTGTTGAGTCTGATGATGATCTGCTGTAAGAGGCAGTGAGAAATATTGACCTGTTGATATTTCATGGTATGTTGTGCCTGTTTACAGAAAGTGACTGTAGGATCCAAAACATTATGTTTCAGTAGAACTATGTTCACAGTCCAAAATTTTATTACTACTGCTGTTGCTTGTACTGCTACAGAAGTGTGATGAGTAAACTCGTCATCCTGTTAATTTTGGGCGAATGAGTCTCCTCTGCTACTCCAGGGATCTGTTGGAAATGAGCTATCTTTCAGGTGAACTGCATCATACAGGGATAAATTGCTTTGTTCGAGAATATGTAGACATGAACCATGCCAAGCACAGAATGCCCACTTGTATCGAAATAACTCTCAATCTAGATGTGGAGATGACCTGAAACAAATGCTTTTATATTGTCTTTTTTCATTATCATGTGTCGACCCATGCATGTATATGCATGCATCCAAATGTGTAAGTGCCCTCTACTGTGGGAGAATTCAGTATTGTAAAATAATGCGACTGCAGCAGTGTTGTTGTGTGCAGTATCTCACCTCACTTGTCCTCTCTAGGCCCTTGCTCTGGTTCTGCAGAAAGCGGCAGCCATCCTTGGCCAGTCTTTGGACCATCTCCAGTCTGGACAGGTCCTCCTTGTCGTGCAGAATGCACATACTCCCTTGCTGCAGCGCAGGGGGCACGGAGAACATGTACCTCAGGCCACAGTCCCACGACATCGCTGGATCACCAACAGCAGAGTCCTGCTGCAAGTTCACACTGCTCTTGAGAAAAAGTGTAAGAGCAGGTGAGCTAAAAACAAGAGATACAGAAAGAGTTTCTGTGTGTGCTGTTCAGATGAGTTACAGAGTCCCTTGTCACTGCAGCTAAAGTGCGCCTCAGTCCCTGAACGCCTTGGCCAGCTCCGCAGAAAAGCCAACTCAGAGTTGAACTCCAGGTATCCTTCTGTACCGGCTTAACAGAGTGAATGACGGATGCCCCCACCCCGTCTGTTCCCCGCCTTTCACTGCTGAGAGGGGAGAGAGAGTTAGGGACACGGTGTGTTCAGGAAACATCTGGTAAGCCAGACAGCCCCAAAAAAGGAAGTTTCAAAATCTCCTGAAAGCAGGAGAGACTCACCATTCAGGACTGGGTAGGGCACAATATACTGGAAGGTCAAACACTTGTTAGGGTGGAGATCTATTATGTGGGAGATGAGTACGTGAAGGCTTAAGGTCATTCAGGCACAAGTACTAAAACTGCTGTGTTTACAGTCATAGTGAATACAGCAGAGCAGTCTCTTCCATACCTCAGTTTTTAAAAACCTGTTAATTATTCAGGGCCCACCAAAGCCTACATATGACCATAACATGGGACTTACAGAATCTACCTCCCTATTTAACCTCCGCCAAGGAGGTTATGTTTTCGGGAGAGTCTGTTTGTCTGTTTGTCTGTCTGTGAACAAAATAATTCAAAAAGTTATGGATGGATTTTGATGAAATTTTCAGGAAATGTTCAGCATGGGAAAAAGAAGAAGTGATTCAATTTTGGTGTTGATCCGGATCACCGTCTGGATCCGCCATGACGAAAAATGCGATTTTCGTGAATAACTACTGAACTAAAATTGATATCGTTATGAAACCAATTGCCAACGGTATGTTTTCATGGTCAAGGAATCTGAATATTTACATAAAATAACGGTAGGACTAATATTTATGGTAAAAATCACAATATGGGAGGACTGTGGTGCTGGTGGAGGTCTGCGCTCTCCGAGTGCTTTTCTAGTTTTTTGATAAAGAGATTATGTAAACTACAACCCTTAGTTTTTCCCTCTATTGCTTTTAGTTTTATTCTCAGTGACTCTACAAACTTTTTCCTTGTAACACTGATTTTGTCAGACAATGAATAACAGCTCATAAGTTGTATGTTCCAGCTGTGTTTGTTACCCTTGCCAAGGGTGTTATGATTCTGCTCCTGTTTGTTTGTTTTCAATGGATTTTTGGCACAGGAGAGGAAAGCTTAGAGTTTGACAGTGATCCATACTTGGATGCTGATCCAGGATTTCTTTAAAGGATTTGTTATCATTGCACTATAGGGCAGTTTTTCATATGTTCAACAGGTAGGCTAACAATGTCAGAAATTCCTTGGAAGAGGTTTGTGTTCTCAGAGCACGTCTCGTAAGTTAAGAGACTTACAGAAAATGTATGGGCATCAAAGATATAATTGCAATATGCGTATGTTTTTTTTATTTCATTACAAATGACCTCAGGCTGTCCACCTGCAGTACCTTCAGAATCCACTGGAGGGCTGTGACCTACACCTTCAGAAACACTGCAGAAAAGTAAATGAATGCACCCCGAACTCTCAGTAGCTCCTAACATAAAAAACACAATTATTTTAGTTATGTTTTGCATACAGTAAGATTCATCGTTAATGTCTGTCTGCCTGTTTGTTTAAATGACAGACAGAACGATTTCTAATATGAACCATTTAGCATGAAGTTGGTGTAAAAACTAATATGCTACACCATTTGATGGTTGGATATGGAATCAATCAGCCACATTTTGTGGAGTCAGTTATTCAGGTTAATTAAATATCACTGTCATTCTGCCCTTGTTAAGACCAGGGTGGGCAACTGGTGGCCTGGAGGCTGCATGCTGCCCTCCTACTCCCACCAGCTATGTCAAAATATCAAAAAAAGGTGAGGCTTATAAATACCCTGAAAGATCTGCCATGACATTTTAAACAGTAATGGTTCCAGGAAAAAGAGCAATAATTGGCTGTAATAGTGTCTTTTAAACCCAATATTATGCATTTGTCTCTATTGAAATAAATAATTTCAGAAAGATATAGCTTAAAAACAGTGAATGTTTATAACTCCCATCAAAATGTAGCTAAAGTTGGCTTTGAGTCGATAAATTACGCACATACCAGATTCCTATCCCTGGTTTAGGCAAAGAATCAGTGTAAAGGTATCAAACTTCTTTGATTGATAAGACGAGAATTTCCATTTTTTAAAGCTTTTATAGTATGTTGTGGTCTCAATGAATAAAAAAAACTGTTTTTGAATCAATGAACCTGTGATTAACTGTTACTTATTTCTTTGTGAATTTGTTGTCCTACAGACTCAACGAGTCATAAACCATCAGGGATAAAAGATGTTAAAGTCAGAATGATGTTCAACAAAGATTCCTGACAACTGAACTGAATAAGCCCTTTGGAGAAAATGAGAAACATCTGTAAAAGTCTGAATCAGTAAAGTTGGGATCAGCACTGGATCACCATGACCTGGATGAGTGAAAACCTATACTGCAGATGTTGGTTTCCACCCTCAGGGTCCAGAAAGCCTCATCATTACTAGGCAGTTTATTTGAAGGCTAGAAGATTAAATATATTTACTACAATAATATGTAGGTTACTCAGATATTTAGGTGACTTTGTTATGCCTGCATTCAGGTTTCTATGAAATTTATGTTGATTGTAGTGAATGAATGACTAAGAATCACAAGTCCACCATTCTTTTCAAAAATCTAAAGCAATGACAGTGGGAATGCCTGTTTTCAATTCTGTCAGTAAAAGGAGAGAATTTTCACCATATCTGAAAAAAAACCCATGAATTTAAGATTGGAAATATTATGAATGCATAAGCTTGAAGTAAAACTGGCACCGATTTCTACGAGCTGAAAAATCATATGGTTTATAATCAGATGTTTTCACTGATGATCTGAACATTGTAAATCATTCAAATAAATTTCTTGTTCAAACTGTAATTGTTCCTGTAGCTGCATCATAAGCTATTTCAGTGTATGGTTCATATCAAGACTCTTCACAGACATCTTAACCACCATTCGCTCTGCCACAGAGCAAGTTATGCTCAACATTCCTTTAACTGCGTTGCGTGTTCTCTATGAACAAAATGACAGTTTTCATAAAATTCAACACCCTGTCGCACACTTCCAAATGAAATGAGGACTGTCAGCTGCTTAGAGTGGCCACAGGGAATCCGCACGATCCTACATGTATTGAACAAGGTAAAGCAAGGAC